>JAFJYI010000367.1:0-583491 GCA_019022655.1 Acacia acuminata | reverse complement strand
CCAAACCGATCGAGATGATCTAAGATGATTAATTGTGATGTGTTTCGGTTGAATGGTGGTGCTTGGTAAGCTAGAAGATTCTAGCGACAGCACCGTATTTGATTTTACAATATGGCCGAGTATGAGCGCAAAGATAGGATGCAAAGTAAGGAGGTCTTTTGGATTAGAAAGTTCATTAATGAACTTGAGGTGGTTCCTACCATCTCATATCCAATACAATTGTTCGTTACAATAGCGGCTATTGTATTACCAAGAAGCCTAGGTCACATCAAAGGACCAGCATACCAGCGATTTCATCTTATCAGAGAAATCAATGCAAAGTACCAGGAGAAGACAATTTAGTTGATCCTCTTACTAAGCCGCTTGCACAAGCAAAACATGAGCGTTATGTTAGGGCAATGGGAATTAAAGTAATCAATGATTGCGCCTAGTGCAAGCGGAGTCTGTTGGAAATTATGCCCTAGGGCAAGTCATCGTTCTCCATTAAGTTATCACTTCATTCGCATGTTTACATTGATAATCGATCCTGGATATATCTTATAGATGATATCCTAAATGTCCTCGACGGCCATCACGTGGGAGCGAAGATGAGGTAAGACAAAGATGACTTTGATGACGTATGGAGATACGAATCAAAGTCATGGGCACTGTAAGAGTACAAGGTGTCAGATCGACCCATTATGAGAAATGACATTTAGTCATAAGCTTATCTCATGTATAACCGCGTCATAACGCCCTATGACTCGAGACCATCATGGATTCCTACATGATGAGTCATCGAATTTTGACTCCAAAAGTCACTCTTGATAGGGTGATGACAAACGTGGATCGGGATATCGTTTAAGATGCGAGGGATGTGAATGGTCAAGATAATTTTGTTCCTCACATTCAGAGAGATAATATCGGCCCTCGATGAGTGAGTCTAAGAAATGTACTTACATCGTTGCGGATGGAAAGGAGTTTCCATTTTCACTTATTAGACTACTCGAATCGAAAGTAATGGTCAAGAAAAGGAAGTTGACATTATCCATGCCTCATCTCGACCAAATTATCGCGTGACAAAAGGGACGTGACACGGTTGTACGATGTGTTGTATCGTGTCATCGATCCCCATGTGAATTGGGTAGTCGCATGTCTTGCAGAAGGCCGCTATACTTCGGTCGACAAAGTGTGGCCCACCGCCAATCTCATACGGGCTCAGATTGTCCGACACAAGAATAACTCAACACGAAGGATCGTCTACATTCATTGAATCTTAGATACGCTTCTAAGATTTAATGAATATTCGAATTTAATTAGGATATATATATATATATGTATATATATATATATATTAAATTCGAATTAATATATGTTAATATTATTAATAGAGATTATAATATTAATATATTTGTTTTATATTTAATTTATTTGATAAATTAAATATCTAAAACAAATTGAGATATTTTATCTCATTTAATTTTCGAATAAAGATATCGTATATCCGTTTAATATTAAATTGAGATATGGTATCTCAAATTTAAATTAAATAGATAGATATTATTTATCGGATTTAATTTATAGAGATAAATTAAATCGGGCTTTTTAATTTGGATTAAATAAATGGATTTGATTAGATCTATTAGATGGATTTAATTAATACATTTATTTTAATCCGCATTCCAAATTCGAATTTCAAATCAAATGTCTTTAATGCGGATTAAATACGCGTACATCGATTTGATTGATGTAGTTAATGTATTTTAATCCATATTTGAAATTTGAATTTCAAAATTAATGAGGATTAATTTTATATAATGCGTCGTATGGGTTTAGAAAACTCACGGACATTTTGTCGAGCGCATTCGAAAGCGCGAGAAAAATCCTAGAGTGGAAAATCAAGAGGACACACACAGCACCAGGCGCCTAGCACGCCGCTTCACCGTTCGTGAGTTGTCTGCTAAGTGGATACGCCGAGGAAGACGATCCTACGAGTCACGCCGCCGAAGATCGAGGATGGGTAGTCTTACCTGCTCAACGAAGAACAAGCCGCAAAACGAATTCTCCTAAGGTAATTGTGATTCTCTAGCCTTGCTTAAACGCACCCGAGCGATCCTCACGGGATTGGATCCGTAGTTTTTAATCCGCGTCAGACGGATTCCAATACAATTCGATCACATTCATTTTGCCTACTTTTCTTCTCACTGTCACTTTGTATTTGATCATCACTGTGAATAAAGTCATTCTTCATTTCTCATTATTCATTTATAACAATTTTTGATTTTACTTAATAATCTCTTCATTTGCCATTACCCTCTCCATTTAAAAATCCTTTACCAACAAATTATTGCTCAAACAATAATCTCAGTCTCTGAACTTTTTGACTCACTTGCAACTCGGGCCTAATGTGGCAAAAATGTTAAAATACTCGTTAAAAAAATTACGCGGGTGAATTTTACATAAATAAATAAAATAAAAATAAACAAGATCCTCATCCCTTCCAACTCACATCCTCCTTCTTTGTTTTCGAGAAACCTGCTAGGCATCTGCAGTCCAACATGCATCCGCCATAATCGATGAGAGCTATCGAACTCACACAAAAATAACCAGGTTTTCCAAAGATTTATGAAGATGACAACCTAAATTGTCTCTCAAGGAATTCACATTTGGTCTAAATCACTCAATAAAACATAAATTAAATGGGGGTTTTCAGTGCAATTAGAATTAAAGAAAGAACTAAAACAGAATGATAAACATGTGATAATCAGATTAGAAACAATCAACCTAGAATTGATATTCCAACAACATCCATCTTTGGACATAAAATTACTAAATTCGTTATTGATTCCGACAACCGGAACCTTACATTTGCCCGTAAATTCACCGACTCAGACAATCACTCCAAGATTTATTCGAACACGTGGAGTGTTCACGTGTGATCGCACAATGTTCACTATAACCTAGTTCGACTATGTCCTTAGGGTTAATCTATCCAGATATTAAATCTAACATCCAATCTTTTCCTATAATCGAATCTGATTAAAATGGAAAGAAACGAATTCGCTTACCGATTAAAGCGCAGAACAAAATTTCCTTTGGACCACATCGTGAAATCCTCAACTTGTGGGTTGATCAAAGAAACTTAACAAAGCATGGCTGAGCAGCACAAAAACGTAGAAGAAATCCTCATGAATATAAAGAACACGAGAGAGAAAATATAAGTTTCTATTTTCAATTCGAAAATCTCCAAAAATGCAAGACATAAGTGTTTCAGCCTATCCCAGGTATTAACCTAAACTAAAATGTATGTGATCTCCACAAATTTCTCCTAAAACGAAAATGTTGCACCCCTATCGGCCTCGCCCTTTTGGGTGGCAAGTTAGAGGAATCCTTTTCGCTTATTACCTTTCATTTGTTAATTTATCACTTTAAACATATATCGAGTGCTGCGGGGCAGAGCATATGATCGGTTTGGACAACTTACCATATACTGGTAAATGTACATCCAAAAACATAAAGTAATCCCCTAGGGTTAAGGGTACAATCGTCCAAGACAAATACAGAACAATGAGTATAAATCATACAGTTATTCCAAAAATAGAAGTACAAGAAATAACAGGG
Source organism: Acacia acuminata (assembly GCA_019022655.1). NCBI lineage: Eukaryota > Viridiplantae > Streptophyta > Magnoliopsida > Fabales > Fabaceae > Acacia > Acacia acuminata. The sequence goes on along the minus strand of JAFJYI010000367.1, from coordinate 579,891 downwards.
CATCCTATATTTCTTCACTTTCTGCATCAAGCCCTACCTTCCTCAAGTCCTCCAAACTTTCTTCCTTACACCTGTATCCTTTGAACCAGTCTGGAGTTCAAAATGGAACCCTAGAGTAACTGTTAAACTCATATACAATATGTATGCAATGCATGTAATGCAAATCACAATCAAGAAAATAAACCTGGCATGTACTCCGCAGGACCGCCTGGTCAAGACAAGCCCCTGGAACCAATAGCGCTAAGGGGCCTCAATAGTCAGGGCGGCCAAATCTAACCACCTACCCCAAGAGGCCTCAATGGACACCTATAAACACACAGTCACATAGGCTCCACCTACCTCACATACCTTGGGCCTCAGTAGACACCTATGAACACACAGTCACATAGGCTCCACCTACCCTACATGCCACGAGCCTCAGTAGCACCTCAAAAGAGATACTACCTACCCATCATGCCTCGGGCCTCAGTAGCATCCATATAGGTACTATCTACCCTGCATACCTTGGGCCTTAGTAGTAACCATAGAATATGAAGTCCCATGGATACTACCTACCCTACATCCACAATCATGATAACAAATACATACAAGAGCAACATAGAGTATGCAAGTTTACAATTACTACCTAGCACGCCTCGAAGAGAGTAAACTCTTCCTTTGGTGTTGGAAATATGTCCCACATGTACTATTACCCTAGATACAGCAAAATATCACACTTTCAATCACATATACAAACTTCACCTTAAGTTTCATGTATTTCGCCTACTACCAAGATTTTTTTCCAGAAATGCTGATCCAACTTTGCCGATTTTTAATAAATTCTAGAAATATCATATTGATGTGAAATCAGAGGCCATTGAACCATTAGAATGTATAGGTTACCATAAAAATAATTCCCAAGGTCTTCTGGGTTCATATCCTTTTCTTATTTGCAAAACCAAGCCGCTGGTCCAGAGAAAAGTCTAGGTTTTTAGGTCATTTTCAACAATAAATATTTATCAGTTGGAAAATCCAAATGACACAAAATATTATATCAAAATAATCCTCAGGATGACTACTTTCACCATGTAAAATTTCAACGCATTCGGACTTCATTTACTACTTCAAAACCATCGATTTCTCTTCGCTACCCGGAAAGCGAAAACCGTAAAAGTTGGCAGATTTACGTAGTTTGAAGATTTAAGCTTTTCGGGTTTGGAAAAAAGGTGACCCCACTTGTACCCACACAAAAAAACGTTTTGGACTCAATGGAGACCTCAGAAATACCAAAATCCTACTGAAAATCCACGAAAAACACTATAGGGCAGAAGCAAGAACTTCTAGTTTGTCGGTGAGATGTTTACCTTGGAATTTCAGTTGCGTATGACCTCCTCTCCTTCTTGAACCAAGACTTCAGCTAGGAACTCTCCTCTTACACCTTGAGCACATCCTTGGGCAAGTGGAAATCAGGGGAGGAGGTTTCCTTATATAGACTCCAAGGGTTAGGGCTTTTGTCCAACTTTGGTTATTACCCAATGGTTGAAAGAATGTCTCAGATTTAAATATAGTTTTCTTGACTTGTTTCTCAAGAATTATAGAGAATTATTGGCTGAAAATGGTGCCCTTATTTTCCCAAAAATTAGATCTCCAAAACTGCCCCGGTGGTGGTTTTTTGAAGTTGCTAGGTGTAGGTTTTTGGTGCAAGGGTAAAACGGTCATTTTGCACTGCCCTTCTTCCAAGTCGGTGGGACCTACTAAATTTGCCCAAGATTGCGCCATTTATGATCTTGTAGGGTCATAATTTGTAACACCCCGAATTTTGGACCCTGAGAAGTGAGAATAAGCCTGAAATAGGCGGACGACTAGGCTCAGTTTGGGAAGAGTCCCAAGAATGTCGAAAGTTAGGAAGATTTTCTAGGACTAAGTAACTCGGCCATACGGGTCAGTGGACCAGTATGAATAAGCCATGGAATTAAGGTGCCAATGAAAAAGGGGGCATAGAAAGGTTCATACAATGTAAATCCAGTTGGAAAAAATGCCGCCTAACTATGTCCTGAGGTATAGGGCAGTTAGTTGAGCGGAAATATGCCGCGATATAAGTAAGTATATGGCATTTTCGGAGCGTCATGGATGCCTTGCATTTTTGAAGGAAATAAGAAGGGAAGAGAGAGAGAACGTGTATCTGGACCAAGTGCAAAAGGAAAAGTCAGTAATAGTAGTGCTACGTTGGACACGTGGCATTTCAGGGTCAGAAGTCGAATTATCGGGTAGCACGTAGTACGAGACGGTTATGAGATACTTGAATAAGGGTTTCATGATGCCCAAGGTACTAGATTCTGTCCACCTGTGGTCAGGGAGAAGTGACTGATGATCCGGGCCCACACAAGTCCCGTAGAGTGGCACATGTTACGAGGAAAGGGGTCATATACGAAAATCTGTCGGTTCTTACGGTTTCTGGGCAGCGAATGGAAATTAGTGGTTTTAATATAGTAAATGAATTCCGTTTGCTTTGAAATTTTACATGGTGAAAGTAGACATCCTAAGGATGATTTTGATATAAGATTTTGTGTCATTTGGTGTAATATCCCGAATTTTGGGTCTAAAGACTTAGAAATTAGTCTATATTTGGAAGACTACTAGACCCAGTATTTGAATGTGACAAATTTGGGATCAGTATATTTTGGGACTATGAATAGTAATTTACTTATACATTAAGAAAAATTTGTCCGAATGACTATATGAGTAATTATTGGAATTCAAGGCTTATTTTCTCAATTATTAAGATAATAAATATTGGCTTAGGAATTTTAATGTCAATATTTTATTGTTTAAAGGAGCTAATTGAGAAAGAAGTATCCTATATGGGATTGAGAACTTATCTCTGAAAATTATTTAATATTTGCAACTTAGTATAGAAAAATACCAAGGTGCAAATAAAAAGCCTTGCGAGAGGACAAATGGGGATTATTTTTTAGTGGGCCCCACAACATAACACAATACTTCACCTCTAATTTCTCTTCAGCCACGCTCGTACTCGTTCATACGCACCACCCACTCGTCCAACATGCACCTTCACACTTCTCTTCAATTGGCAGCAAATTGGTACACACATACGAACCATCCTCTTGTCCAAATATACACATTCACACCTCTCTTAAAGTTGCAGCAACTAGTACACACACTCTCTTGCAAAACTCACGGCCAACACCGTCTTCCCACCTCACCCACTTTTATCAAACTTCACCTACTTCATTCTATTACACGCATACTCCACTCCTTCTTATTTGGTTGAACCAGAACATCGAAGAGAGTGAGAGATGGGATATAGAAAACAATAACGCAAAGAAACAGAGGCAGAAAACTGTGAATGAGAAGGAGCACCGGAGAAGGAAAATAAAGGAAGAAACAACACTCACGTTGCATGCAAGCTTGAGTTTTCACTTAGGTAAGTTCTTTGAGCCTTTTCCTTCTAGTTTTCCATGGTCATAGGGTGCTGGGTTTGCTGTTTAATCAAGAAGAAAGAAACTAAAACGAAACACCTCTGTTTTTCAGACTGAAAATATAGTGGCTTTGTTTCAATCTGTTTCATAGGTAAACATTTGAGTTTTATCATGAAATTTTGGCAGTAAATAGTACATATCTTAAGCTTTAAAACTAGAAAAGAACAGCTATAACGGACGTGTAGAATGGGAGTTATGATTTTTCAAAGTTGAACCATGAACACTGGAGAAGTTCTGTTTCCAGAAATGAACAGTGATTTGCGGCTCCATTTTGGAATAGTAAACCTTTGAGTTTGTATCTGAAATTTTATAGAAGATAGCACTATCCTTAAGGTTTAATATGAGTTTTGGATCACCTAAAACGGAGGTCTATAACTGTAATTATAATTTTTGGAAATTGAGTTAAAAATCTGGTAATGTTTCGAAATGATGTTGGAGACAATTATATGACGTTGCATTTCGGAATAAGTAAAAAATTTCTAAAAATCATGAAATTTTCCAGATACAAATTAGACATCCAGGGCTTTCCATTGATATATAATTTGTAACGTTTTGAGCTCTGGACATGGAGATCATGATTTTTGAAGTTAACCCTTATTTCTGGAGTTACAAACTGAACAGTGTTGAGAGACATTAAAACTGGGAATGATCCAGAAATTTTTAGTTTGTGCCATTATTTTTACTTCAAAATAGACATAACAAGGATTATGTAGAATTTTGCAGCACCTCATTTGGAGTTTTGTAGAATTAATTATGATTTTTTCAAAGTTAGTGAAAAATCTAGGCAAAATGCTGGAAATTCCATTTTTGAACAAATGTAAGGGTAAAATTGGAATAATGAATCCACTAAGGGTAAAATGGTCAAAGGTGGCATAAATAACCCTCAGGATATTATTCTAAGTGATATGGTAATATGTTAGGATAAACGAGATGTCCGGAGTCGGATTCAAAGGACATGCATATTACTATTCACGTGGAAGGAAGGTACGTTCGCGTACAGTAACGTTAACTCTTATTAGCATGTATGTTTGTAATCATGTATGACTGATCATGTTTGCTAGATGATTTACATGTTTATTTCCTAGCTATGGATTTGAGGCTGCGGTCTCATAGGGCTGCGTGTCCTAAAGGGCTGAGGTCCTTGGCCAATAACTGCGGTTACGGTGCGACTTGTTTACTGTAAATTATTCTATGCCTGTACATGTGTTATACTACATTTACATTTTATACTTGCAAATGAGGTTACCTGTTACCTAAGATTCAATGTGTATTGAATCTTAGATTTGACTAAAGCTCAAGAAGGCAAGCTGGATGAAAGAAGGAACTATTGAATAAAGTACGTGAAATGACACCGGAAGAAGCGGTTCGGAGAAGGACCCGCTCCTGGCATGAATATTCCTTCGAGATTTTTAATATGCTAGCTTATGCTTGGGCATTGTATCGGATACTCATCATCCAAACTTGCTCTATGTTCCGCATTACTCTCGCTTTGTCAATACTCGTATTCCTCGGTACTACGTGTCCGCAAGCACAATAAGTGGTACGAAATTTGGGGTGTCACATATAGAGTTTCCAACCGAGCGATATGTACCGTTGAAAATGACCTAAAAACCTGGACTTTTCTGGACCACTGGCTCAGTTTTGCAAATAAGAAGAGGACATGAACCCATAAGATCTTGAGAATTATTTTTATGGTAAACTAGACAATCTAAGGGTTCAATGGACGCTGATTTCACATCAATACGATTTTTCTAGAATTTATTACAAATCGGGAAGTTGGATCACGTTTAAAAATTCTGGAGTTAGGCGAAATTTATGGAACTTGAGGTGAAGTCTGTTCTTGTGATTAAAAGCATGATATTTTGTTGTATCTAGGGTGTTTGCACGTGTGGATCATATTTCCAAACACCAAGAGAAGAGTTTTCTATTTTCAAGGTGTGCCAGGTAGTAACTGTAAACTTGCATACTCTATGTAGCTCTTGTATGTTATGTGTTACCATGATTGTGGAGGTAGGCTAGGTAGTAGCTATGGGACTTCATGTCCTATGGTGGCTACTGAGGCCCAAGGTATGTCGGCTAGGTAGTACCTGTAGGGGTTCTACTGAGGCCGAGGCATGGTGGCTAGGAAGTATCTCTTTTGTGGTACTTTTGAGGCCTGTGGCATGTGGGCTAGGTGGAGCCCAGTGATCGGTGTTCATAGGTGTCCGTGAGGCCCAAGGTATGTGAGGCTAGGTGGAGCCTATAAGGATCGTGTGTTTATAGGTGTCCTCTCGAGGCCTCTCGGGATAGGTGGTTAGGGTTGGCCCCCTAACTTCCGAGGCCCTTTGCATCTTTGATCCGGGGCTTGTCTTGACCCGGCCCTAACGGATGTACATGCCAGGTTTATGTTCCCGATTGTGATTTGCATTACATGCATTGCATATATATTGTATATGAGTTTAACGGTTCTTCCGGGGTTAAACTTTGAACTCTAGTCTAGTTCCAAAGATACGAGGTGTAAGGCGGTAGGCCGTTGGATTGGGTGTGGAAAAGACAAGGGTAAGAGCATGAAGCTGAAGATTGAAGATGTATGGAACGCCATATCTCATTTTGTATATTTTTATGACTGTATGAGCTTACTTATTGCCCAGTACCTACATTGGACGATTGTACCCTTAACCCTACGGGGTGTACTTTATGTTCTTGTTTGTACATTTACCAGTATAGTGTAAGTTGTCCAAACCAATCCAATACTCTGCCACACATACTCTGATCTATGTTTAAACATAATTGTTTGTCATTCAACTATCATGTTATATTCAAATTGTGTGGTTCAGATTAATCCTGAATATTTTATTTTCTCTCTTCTCGTAATTACTTGATGTGACCCTTTTTTTTCTCTCCAAGTCACTTTCTCTCTCTTCTGGGCCCACTAAATTTCGCCCTCTCCCTGCATCTGGGGGCCTGGGCCCGACTCCGGAAACCCCAAACCGATCCCGCTTAGCTACTTTTTGCCGGTTTCACCTTTCCTCGGGACTCGTGCCACATAGTTGGGCTAGTGTAGGCCCGGATCAACATCTCTTCTCCATGACCACGGGTGGTTGAAATTTCAAGCTTTGGGGGACCAATAAAGCCATATTCGTGTCTCTAACCACCTCGTACTACGTGCTACCCAAAAATCCAACTTCTGACCTTGAAACGCCACATGTTTGACGAATCAACACTACTAATGACTTTTCCTTCTACACTTGGTCCAGATACACATTCTCTCTCTCTTCCCTTCTTATTTCCTCCAAAAACGCAAGACATCCATGACTGCCCTGAAAATGCCATATACTTACTTATACCGGCATATTTCCGCTAAACTAATTGTCTTATACCTTATAACATACTTAGGCAGCATCCTTTCCAACCGGATTTATACCGTATAGGTTTTTTGTGCCTCGTTTTCATTGGCACTTTAATTCCACTCGCTTAAACATACTAGGTCCATTGACTCGTATACTGTTTCTTAATCTGAGAGAGGCTTTCTAACTCGACATTCTTGGGACTCTTCCCGAACCGAGCAGTCGTCCATATATTTTAGGCTTATTCTCAATCCCCAAAAATTTGGGATGTTAAAGAAAACAAATAAGAAATTATTTTAATTACAACTTGGACCCAATTAAATAAATAAAACTCAGTGAATTTAAGTCGACTTTGGCTCCAATTTCGACCATCTTCTTTGTCCGACTTGAGCTTTCAATTCTTCATATCATTTGTAGCTCTCTCAATCAACTAAAAAAATGAGACAAGAATGAGGTTAATCGATACCTAGAGAAAAAGAGATGGTGAAAATACTCAAACACCGTAAATATGAAATTTTATCATAAAAACAAATTAAATCAAATTAAAAGCCTAAAGTCCAATTAAGCTCAAAGACCTATTATTTATGAACTAAAACATCCTAAATTTATTAACCAAGAAATACAAATAAGTGTAATAATATTCAATTATCAAGCACCGAGAGGGTAGTGAATCCACTCGATTGGAGAAAAGGTTGAAGCCACTAATGATCTTTTGACTTTGATAAAGAACCCAAATATGTAAGAAAAGTCATTGTGGAAAAAAAAAGAGATATTTTTTAATTTTTGAATGATAAATGATGAATAGCTTGGAAGAGGATGAGATTAGAAAAGTTGAAGCACACCCACTTCACAACATACCCTGGGCACAATTTCTCCTTTTTTTTTCGCTTTCATCCAAATTATTTAGAGGCTTGCCCGACTAAAGAAACTACATATTTTTAAAATGATACTCATAATTTTGAAGGCCCTTATAAGAAATTCAATCTCACCTTATGCTTGGAATGAGCTTCCAAAAGATCTGTCATGGACATCGCAGAAACCTAGCAAGATTTCTGAAAAATAGAGGTAGAGTAGGATTTGAGTCGGAGGGGATGGGGATTATGGTTATTTTTTTAAAAATTCATTTAACATTTTTCACCATATAAGATGACTTAAAAACATCGTGGGACAGAGTTGTAAGCGGGTTAAAAGTTCAGAGACTTAGTTATATTGAATCAAATTCTAAGGGACTGAGTTATAAGTGAGTTAAAACTTTAAGGCCAAAAAAATTAATTTTCCTCATTATAATATATAGAAGTTAATTGGATTTAACAGTTTGACTCAATTTTTAAAGTTTATTTTTACTTTTACTCTAGTAAATAGATTGTGGTTGTTTCACTTTTGATAAAAATTGGTTATTTTAGTACCTTAACCATAATAATAATAATAATAATAATAATGAATTTTATTTGAATGGAGTTTGTGTAGACGGGGTTTTTGGATTAATTTTTGAACAATAGTTTTCGTCATTTCATGATTTAGAAGATAAGGATGAGAAGAGTTTTGTATGGAGCTGCCAATTCCCAAAAAACGGTTTCTCTATCATTGACCTCAAGACAAAGACAGTCCTCAAATTCAATTCCGTGAATCCCTGCACGTTTTTCATCTCCACCAAATCGTTAGCTGGGAAGATTTCTGTGCATCTTCCAGGAGTCGTCGCCCATTCCTGGTGTGGCTGGCTGCGATTTCTTAATCTGGATCATTATTGTTAGCGCGTGTAAGCCAAAATTCTGGGTTTTCTGCGTTAAGTTTCGCAATCGCATCTTCGACGATGACGATCACGATGCAATCGACACCTGGAAGCTCTGGGTATTTGGAATTGTATCCTGAAAGGAAAATGTCTTTTTTTAAGAACCCTTATATTCTCGGCCTTACAGCCGTCGCTGGCATTGGTGGGCTGCTTTTCGGCTATGATACAGGTATAAACTTTTACTACTGTTTGATGAGTGATGCCAATAAATGTGGTTAGCTCAAAGAATGCCACCCATTTCTTTTGTTTCATTATTCATACCTGAAATTGTCTGATTTTCCCCATAAAATTTCGGACGAACGAAATATAATGTTTGTTTTGCTTGGAAATCGTAACTATGTGAGTATGTTCTCGTAACGGGAATGGACTAACACACACATACTGACGAAAAATGACGCTTGAAAACAATCATTTATAGCAATTTTTTGTTTTGGTGTTTTAGCAATTTTTCAGTTAGATGCTTAAATACATATTTGCGATTGATCAATCCAGAAGATAGTTGAATAAGGTTCATAGATTGAGTTAAGCTTCTGGAATCACTCAGGCTCGAATCTTTATACATTTTATTGCCAAATGCGAGGATTTTTATCTTCCTATTTGTAATGAAAAGTATTTCTTCAGGGATGAGTTATCATTTGTTTTATCAGTCCTCCCCAGGGGAAGGCATGAAGTAAATTTACAACACTGATTTGAGGGGAAAAAAAAAAAACCTCAGATTTTCTTGCCTAAAAGCGCCATCTGTAATTTTATTTCATCCTACTTTTGTGATTTTCTCTTGAGAATATCTTTTGTTTACATTGTAGTGATGTTCTCTATGGCATTGGTAAAAAATATTGAATGGCTCCAGCATTTTTTCCTTTAATTTTTTGAGTAGTTTTACTATATTATATTTTCTTGGAAATAAATCTGGACTGTCTGCATTGTTGACATTTGACACATGCCATATATATGTTTGATTTTTACTGTTATTTCCAATAGAGCATCTAGATGGAAGGCTAGGACATAGCAATGGAATTCTACAGAGGAAAAAAGGTCTTTTTTGATTTGCTATTCGATTAACTTCTGTTTATGAAGGAACAATTATCTAGGAAAGCTTGAATGAAGAAAATGCTTTCATGGTTGAATGACAAATTCTTAAGTATACTTGACAATTCTCTGATTCTGCCTTTTTTATCAGAAAAGATTTGATGTTGTTAGAATAGGAAATAAAATCACTCACTTATTAGGATCCCGTGATTGATGATCTGATTCTAGGATCTGATTATAGGACCTTAATTAGTGATTTATTGGTCTGAATTAGGCTTTATTGTATTTCCTAATTTATCTCCTTTGTTCTCCCTTGCTTCCCCTATAAGTATGTTGTAATTCTCATTATCAAAAAATACAACAGAGAGTGTGATGCCTCTGATTTCAAACATGGTATCAAAGCCAAGGACATCTGTCCGAGGCCAGGAAAGGCGAGAGAAATAGTGAGTGACGATGAGGTTGAGAGAGACAGTGAAGTAGATGTTCCGGCGAGTCTAGGGTTCACTATAGGCGGCGAGTTACACTACACCGCCCAGCCCAGAAGAACCAGAGGCTCCGATCGGCGAACGCCCATAAGCCGGTGGCCAACCGGAGTCTCCACAACGGCGCGTGGTGTGCACGCGCTCGATGGACAGCGAAATTGTGGCGGCGCGTGGAGAATCGTTTTCAACGGCGACTTCCTCGTTTGGGCTTCTCATCTGATTTCCGGCCAACCCCAGTGATCTTTGCATCCTCCGGTGAAGTTTTGGATTTTCCGGCAACTCTCCTAAGTGAAGTTTTCCAGCTTTCCGCGACTATTCTTCTTCCGAGAAACATGGATCGTCCCGCGGTTCCCTCTTGTATTCGGATCAATTCCAGGAAAATCAACCGAACATCTACCATGGTTCTTATGTCCGGTACCGATTCTCAAACTCAAAATTCCTCATCTTCTTCCTCTCTAACCAAGAACCCAAAGAGCAACCAACTCCTCGAGAGATGGCTTCAGAATTTTCAGACCATCACGTTATGGCTATTAGCCATAAGTTTAATGGTAGGAACTATCTCCAATGGTCACAAAGCGTGCTGAGGTATATTTGAGGTAAAACAAAGGAAAAATACATTAATGGGGCAGCCCCTCAACCAGCCCCCGATGACATATCTGCTTGCACACACCGCAAAGGAAACATGGGATGCCGCTAGAAGGACCTACTCTCCCTCAAAACACCGTGCCTTGATTCACCAAGAGACAACTGGATTTACAACAAGGTAATATGTCTGTCAATCAATATTATAATGCATTGCTAAAATTGTGACAACAAGACTTGTTTGAGGTTCATACCGGGAAAGTCTCGATGCACAACCGTACAAGCGAACGGAAGAAGGAAGGATACATGACTTCCGTTAGACCTAAACGACGCTTTCGAAGAGGTAAGGGGCAGAATCATGGGGCCGCCGCCCTACAACTCTTTGATGTGGTTAACTTTGTGCAATTTGAAGAAAGTAGGAAGCTCTGAACCGAAGTGGACCAAGTCATGTTGAAAGCTCCGCACTCGTAGTCTGTGACCACACTGGGAACGAAAGCTAGTAAATGGTGCAACTATTGTAAGAAGAAGGGCCATAATAGGGAAGAATGCTGGAAACTCCATGGCAAACCTTCCGGGGGAAAATCGAACTTCCAAAGCCACCTCACCACAGCTGAACCAAAGGTGGAGAATGACGATCGCCTAAGTACGAGGAACTACGCATGTTTCGCAGCATGCTCGATAAAAATATGTCTAGTTCGTTCCCAACGTGAACCTTCTACAATCGTGTAACTCTATTACCGCTCTCAACGCCGTGATGACTAGTGACGATACCGGATTGTTGACTCGAGCTATGGATCACATGACCTAACAAACACTATTCCACAACCTTAAACTTTGGTCCTAAAATCTCAAAGTAAAGGTAGCTAATGGTGTATTCACACGGTTGAGGGTATTGGCACCGTTACATTATCTCGATCACTTGGCAATACATAATGTTTTGTTTGTACCGAACTTACTTGTAATCTGACATCTCGTAAACAAGTTGACTAGAGGTCAAATATGTCGAGTGATTTTTGATGATGGTGTATGTGTTTTTCGTGATTTAAGAACGAGGAGGACGATTGGGGACTTCTAAAGAATGGGATGGATTGTTCTACCTTGAAGGATCAAACTCTAAGAATAAAGATACGTGGAAGGCAAAACGGCGCTAGTTAGCTCAAATTCACGCAATAATGATGTATTGTTGTGCAGACGTCGATCGTCACCCTAGTTTTGATTATATGAAACATGTGTTTCCCGCTTATTCAATAAAAGTTATGTTCCTTTTCATTGTGAAACTTGCCAATTTGCCAAACAGACACGATCTTCATATCCTAAACAGCCCTATACTCCCTCCTCCCCATTCACACTGATTCACAGCGATATTTGGGGTCTTGCCTGAATAACTACCCTCAATCATACTAGGTGGTTTGTTACTTTCATTGATGATCACACTCGAACCACATGTGTTTACTTGATGAAAGACAAATCCGATGTTGCCAAAGTCTTTCAGAACTTCTATATCTTTGTCCGAACCCAATTCAACACATCCATTAAAGTCCTTCGAAGTGATAATGCCAAGGAATATATGAGCACAAACCTTCAAAGAGTTTCTTGATCATCACCAAGGAATTCATCACCAAACTTCTTGCCCTTACACCCTCAACAAAATGGGGTAGCCGAACGGAAAAACCGTCACCGTTGGAAGTAACCGTGCGTTGCTAATGGAACGAAATGTTCCCACCATATTCTCATGATGCCATCCTCACCGCGGCCTATCTAATTAACCGCATGCCTTCTAAAGTTCTCAAATATGATATTCCGATTCAAAAACTTCTAGAACTCTTTCCCAATTGCCCCCTCATCAATTCATTACCTCCCAAGGTGTTTGGCTGTGTGGTCTATGTTCACAAAAGAGAGGGCGACAAATTCAGTGCTCGAGTAGACAAGTGTGTCTTCCTTGGCTACTCCTCTACTCAAAAAGGTACAATGCTACTTCCCGGTCTTCCAAGAAACTTATTATCTCTCGGGATACAAGTTCTCGGAAGCCGAGGCTTATTATCCCAAATTACCCATTCAGGGGGAGTATTCTGATATTGAATGGCTGATCTTGGAAACCTCTAGTTCCAACACCTCAAACTCACCTGACACATCATCTGTGCCACCTAACCTTATAGCCTCTCTTAACTCACTTGCTCCCTCAAACCAGCCTAATCCATACATTCCACCCCAACCTGAACCCAATGAACTGGAAACGCATGTTGAGATCAATTGGTGGATGGATGCGTAATCACGAATAGAGACAGAGTCCAGCTCACAAGTTCAAATTGAACCGCATTAATCGGTAAAACTATCTCTCCCATTCAAAGGAACGACCATGAATCCAACTGGGATTAAATCCCGAAGAATCGGGTTGGCCTATTGCCTTGAGAAAAGGGGTAAGATCGTGTACTCATCATCCAATTCAAAGATTTGTCTCATATGGTAACTGCCTCGCAAAAATGCAAAGTTTTGTTGTAAACATTGCACAAATAACCATTCCAAACACATTTCAACAAGCTATGGCTAATCCAAATTGGAAGCAAGCCGGCAAAAGAGGAATTGAGGGCACTAAGAAAATAAAACTTGGGAGATCATGACTCTTCCTAAAGGAAAGAAACCAAGAGGATGTAGGTGGATCTTCACTTTGAAATTCAATCCCGATGGTAGTATCAACAAATACAAGGCAGACTTGTTGCAAAAGGATACACTCGGACGTATGGAATTGACTATCGGAGACATTTGCCCTAGTGGTCAAGTTCAATACTAGGGTTAAAATTGCGCCGCTATAGCGCGCTATACCGGTCTTGATGCGGGTTGGCAAGCGGCACCTAAATGCAACTTCCGCTCCGCAACGCCATAGTTTCCTGGCGTTAAGGTTATGTCGCGGGTGGTGATTTCGCTCGGTGGCATGGGTTTGGAAATTTGACACAAATGAGGGCTAAAATGGGAAAATGGCCAACTTAATGAAGGGTATGTTGGTCATTTCACCCTATCTCGTTCGAAAAAAAGAGGGAAACCGACACTTTTTCCCTCTTTTTTTTGTTGCTCGATTTCCCTCTGTTCCTCTTCTATTTCGGTCTTTTTTTTCTTGTTCGCGTCCCTCTTCCTCTTCGCTGTGTGCGTCCCTCTTCCTCTTCGCTGTGTGCATCCTCTTCCCTCTTCCCAAATCGAGGTATATTCTCTTTCTCCTCCTCTTCTATGTGTTTGCCGCTAGTTCTTCCGACTTCTCTCTCCGTTCATTTCATCGTGAAATATCTCTAGTTTTGGTTGAGGTGATCTATGGGTATTATTTTGTTGCATTGTGGAATTTATCTTCTACTTGTTTTGTTGTTATCTTTTGTGTTTCAAATTTCTCTTTGCTCATCGAGTTCCTATCTTCCCTTCGGCATGATATTCTGATTCTGAATGATATTTTGTGAATCAAAATATTTTCAGTTCTACAATCAAACCTATATTTTCTGAATGATTTTCTGAATGTATTTTTCTTAAGGCTATGTTTGTATTTTTCTGAATGATTTTCAGTTCTGAATGTTATCTTTTGTGTTTGAAATTTCTCTTTTTTGCGCGATTTTCAGTTCTATGTGTTCTACAATCAAATTTGTATTTTTCTTAAGGCTAGCTTAGACCATATCTACATATGCCAGAATCGTGAAACAGTCCATGAGGCATATGTTCTCAAGTTAGACTATCGGACCTCTTAATCAATTAAAGTTCTACCTGATTATGTTTGATGATGATTCGATTAGTTGTTTTCCTGCTTGACTTTGAAAGAGCCATTAAAAATTTGTATTTGACTCTACTTGAATTGTTTATGTTTCTAGAATGTTATTAATTTAGTTACATTCAATGAACTAGTATGTGCCTTCCTTTATGTTCCTTGAATCCTTATTTTGAATGCGTAATATTTTGGGTGATTTCTTATCTTATATTGCATTTATATATGTGATATAATTTATTACAAGTATTTATATGAACTTCACGGTAGCGGCTTTACCATACCCGCTATACCGCTATACCGTTTTGGGGTTGGTAGCTACCCGCGATTCAAAACATAGGTTCAATACCATCCAAGTACTATTATCCCTTTGAACTTGAATTTGGATTGGTCTCTACACCAACCGACATGAAAAATGCATTCCCGAATGGCAACCTAGAGGAAGAGGTATACATGGAGATTCCGGATGGAGTTTTAGCTCCTAATAACGTGTGTAAGCTAAGCAAGTCATTGTACGGCTTGAAACAATCTCCGAGGGCATGGTTCGGTAGATTCACCAAAGCGATGAAAGGGCTTGGGTATACTCGGGATCAGTAGATGACACATTGTTTACCAAACGTGTTAATGACAAAATCACCATATTGATTGTTTATGTTGATGACATAATCATTATAGGAAATGGTGAAGAATCCATTGCTCAACTAAAAGGTGACTTGTCGATAATTCCAGGAAAGACCTTGGCCAAATGAGGTACTTCTTAGGCATGGAAGTGGCAAGAACTAAGAAGGGCATCAATGTATCTCAAATAAGTATACACTAGACCTTTACATGAGACAGTATGTTGGGTACTCAACCAAAAGGACACCAATGGAAGAGGTATGTCACTTACAGATCAAACCAAAAGGTGTTCCAGCTTAATTCGAAAAGATATAGAAGACTTGTGGGGAAGTTGATATACTTAACCCACACTCATCCACGACATTAGCTATGCGGGATTGTTGGAATAGTAAGTCAATTTATGCATCAACCACAAGAAGAGCACATGGAGGCAGATATACGAATCTTGAGCTACAGGAAGCTTAATCTGGAAGAGGAATATTCTTTAAGAAAGGTACTACCGAAACATTGAAATCTACATTGATGCGCACCATGCAAGGGATAGAGAGACCGGAGGTCAATCTCAGGGTACTTGTACATAATGTGGGGAAATCTGGTTACATGGAGAAGCAAGAAATAGACAAGTGGTGTCAACAAGCAACGCCCAGAAGTAGAATTGAGAACTGTTAACAAAGGAGTTTGTGAAGGAATGTGGATCATGAGATTATCAAGGAGTTGGGGATTCAAACATGAAGGACCAATGCAACTTCCGGTGTGACAACAAGGCCAACATTGAAATGGTCAAGAACCCGGTATATGAGTATATCATGATCGAACCAAGCATGTTGATATAGACGGACATTTCATTAAAGAAAAGATTGAAGCGGCATTATGACCCTGTCTCACATAAGATCTAAAGAACAAATTGCAGACATCCTCGACTAAACCACTTGGCCGAACAAAGTTTGAAGGATTTCGTGGCAAGCTGAGATTGCTCGACATATACTCTCCGGCATTTTGAGGAGTGTTAGAATAGGAAATAAAATCACTCACTTATTAGGATTCCGTGATTGATGATCTGATTCTAGGAATCTGATTATAGGACCTTAATTAGTGATTTATTAGTCTTAATTAGGCTTTATTGTATTTCCTAATTTATCTCCTTTGTTCTCCCTTGCTTCCCCTATAAGTATGTTGTAATTCTCATTATCAAAAAATACAACAGAGTGTGATGCCTCTGATTTTAAACAGATGTATTTTTGTTTAGGTGTTGGTTTTTCTGAATATCCAGTCTATTCTTTCTGCAGATTATGGGTGTTTCAGTTCTCTTTTGAAAATGTTAACATGTTACATCTTTTACCGCAGGTGTTATATCAGGTGCCCTTCTGTATATCAAAGATGATTTTGTGGAAGTTAGAAATAGTAGTTTCCTTCAGGTACATCCCTTTTCTCATTTATTACTTTCATGAATTCAGAAATGGCTTTTCTCTGTGGTTATTGGCAGTGAGTGCATAGGTTTTAAGTTTTAACTGGAATAGTGGACTCATAACCTTTCCGTTCTTTTTGACAATAAAAAAAAAATAAAAAAAACCCCTTTCTGTTCTGGTTTTCCACTGCAGTGGAAGAATTATGATTACAAATTCAATTGTGATGGGAAAAAGAAGCAAATAGAAATAGAAGGAGAAGAATAGAGATTGGCAGAACCTTTCATTCATCAACTGTCATAACAGTCTGTTTCCTCCTCATACATGCTATTTAAGTTAGCAAGATAACTATTTCTCTTGCGATACAAACAATAGTAAACTAAACTGCTGACTACTTTATCCTGCAATTATACGTCTAATAATTTCTCATATCTAACATCTTTTGGGGATGGGAGTACATGGACATCTGCATTTGTTTATATTTAAACGACATCTTGTTTTGTACGTGGGTAATTTGTTACCATAATGAAGCCATGAATACTACTTTCAACGTGGGATACAGAAAACTGGTCGACATAACTATTCTTGGATGATTCAGACAAAAAATATAAATAATTTTGTTATATGGAAATCTTTTTGTCCAAGTTTCTTCTCTTTTGTCTAACTCACTTCCTTTTTCCTTTGTGAGTTTTGGGAGTATCCCCATTCATAGGTCCGAGATCCACATCCATGAATTGAAAGGTCCGAATGATCAACTCGCAATCAGTTGTTAGAATCAATAAGTCTTCAAACTGTTCATTTGAAAAGTTTTCTTTAGGGATCACTTAGCATTTATGTCTTTGTAAAAATTGTCGATATGTTGCTATTATCTGATTATTGAATATCTGGTTAGGTCTGTACTTCTGCGGTTAAGATGTAGTTATTGTATAATTATCACTCTAGTTATTGCAGGGCTGTTAAAATTTCTTAAATTCCCAATTGTTCTCCTTTGAATTGGTTGAACTTCAGTTGTCTTCTGAGTCAGTCTCCTCTTGTTTGAACTGCAGTATCCACTATATAGAATTCATTCAGAATTTTATAAATTACCAAATTTCTGTGTTATGACCTTTTTGACTTAGTATTAGAGCAAGCTTCTGGCCAAAACCCACTTCTTCTCTTTCTTGGTATCCCTGTCTTCTCTCTTTATCAATTGCACCACATGTCATGCAAAATTTGCCAACCATCTGGGTTAAAGCCCCCACATTAGTTGCTCATATGGGTTTATTAATGTCATAACTGGGCACTAGCTGAATGGTTCCAATTACTTGCAATGGTCCAAATCAGTGATGCTCAATGTCGAAGGCTCGGGAGAAGACAATGTTTCAATGATGGAGTGCCTTCTAGAAAAGGACCCAAAATACAAAATGTGAGGTGGATGTTGAAAGCCAAATTGTGATATTAGAATTGGTTGATCAGCATCAAGAATTTTAAAACTTGATGGTCCTCTTATATGACACCGCCCAAGAGATTTGGGAGGCAGTGAACTAGAGTTAATTCTGATGGAGATAATGTTTCTGTAATTTTTAAGTTCGAGATCAAGAGTAACCTCATATCCTCAAACAAGGTGAGCTATCTGTCAAAGTATTGCAATGCTTCGACTTACATTTGGTAGGAAATGGATGTATATCACATCCTAGAATGGATGAACCTTGGAGATGCAAAGTATAGGTAAATTGTTGAGAAAGAGAGGATTCTTAAATTCTTGCTTGATCTGATAAGTCCCCTGGATGAAGTGTGGGGAGAGGGCTTGGAGCTAAGCCCTTACTTTCATTAAAGGAAGTCTTCTTAGAAGCATGTAGAAAAGAGAGTAGAAGGAAGATCGTATTAGATGCCTCTTCAACTGCTGCAATTATTGAAAGGTAGGTGTTGATGCTATCTTTTCTTTTTTTTTGGCACAAGGGTAATATGGAAGTTACATTTCAATTGTACTGATTGGAGGTCATCAAGAGGAATGAATAACTAAGGTTACATTGCTTTACCTGAAGGATATTCCAAACCAGCAAGCAAACCAACAGTTTTTATTTACAACAGGTTGATTTGCTTCAAAAATAATAGTCAAGTTTCCTCTTCTAATTCCCTTGTTATACTGAGCCTATAGCCCTAAGAGGCAGTTTCCCATATATGCCTTTGATACTAATTTTAGGACAATGATTGAGGTAAGTTGGATAATTGATAGTGCTTCACACCAAATGGCTAGTGATATGTTCTTATTCCATAATGCAGCTCTTGAAAAAATGAATATAATGAATGCTTAAGCCTTTAGGGTATATACCATCAAGACAAAAGGGAAAGAAGGTAAAAAAGAGGAATTCACAATGCTAATGAGAAGGGAGTGGTTAGGGAATAGTGGGTGCCGGCTTTGAAAGGGGAAAAGCGAAATGAAAAGTGAGAAGAGTCTGAATCTGGTTTTGGATGGAGATAGCCAACATCTCAAAAGTTGGTATGTTTTGGTCTTTGGTGCTCTTGTGTAGTGTTTTACCTCGTTGTTCTTTTTGGTATAGAAAGTATCTTACCTAGCCTTAAGTTGATGTTTTTGTAGTGAGGTATTGAGCAAATCTTTGTTTGTGATAGACAGAGAGATTATGAAAGCGATCCAAATCTCTATGGCTTAATTTATCCTAGAAAAAATAAGCGTATTAGGATAAATTATGAATTAATTATTAATTGAGTCTTTTTTATTATCTTTAGGAAATAAGTGGAATATCACAACTAGATAGATTTAGTTGTTGGGGTTTAGGATTATTAGTTATCTATATGAATTTCGTGAGTTATCTATTTGAATTTCGTATTAGAGTCTCTCTGCATAGCTACTTCTATTTATTGGCTCTTAGCCTATTGAATAAAGCATCGAATATTCCAGAGTAAATTAACATTGGAGATTCTCTGGGCTGTTCTTAAAGAGTTAACAAGATACTTGTTTTCTCTTTAAAACAAAGCAATTACGTTTCCCTTTTGAGTTCCAGATTTTTTTTTTTGCTCATAATCTGTAACGTACCATTTGGTGTCAGAGCTTTTTTCGATCCAATCATGGTTTTGCCACATTTTGTGCATTAGACATCTCCACAGCCAAACGAACCTAACGAACCCACGCATCACCATCATCGGACCCTCTCGCCACCATTGCCGCTCGTTTTGACGCTATTGAGGAATTAAGAGATAAGGTTAATGCATCAGAGGCCAAATCAGCCCTTTTACACCATCGCAAAGGAAAGCACTGAAGCCACTCAGACGGTAGCGCCAGCAATATGGATTCACCACGACGGCACCCATTCTGCCATACGCAAAATTCGATTTTCCCAAATTTGAGGGGGCTGATCTGATGGGTTGGATCTTGAAAGTGGAGAAATTCTTTCACTACTATGACACGCTGATAGAACTAACAGATTTAGGGATTGAGAAGGGAAACATAAGATACTCTAGAGTCAGAATCTAACCCTAGCCAACACAACACTTTCTGAAAATACTTCTTCATTCATAATCCTCTTAAACACAATACAAAGGTATATATAAAAGAAGTAACCTACGTCGCATAACGCATAAATAACTTCCTATATGATCTGCCGATAACATAACTTCTCCTAACCCGACAAAAGCATAACTGATCCTTAATGATAACACAGTAATAATAATAACTGACAAGATAACAGACCCTAATTGACAATATAACTAATAACAATTATCCTATATCTTCAATTTCTTGCGCCCGGAGTAAACCAACAGAGGGCGAGGGTTATTCTTTTCATTATTCCTATCAATACCTCCCCCAGAAAAAGCAGTCTTGTCCTCAAGGCTGAATTGAGAAACCGAGCGACGGATCGATCATAATTTTCCCAACTAGCTTCCTCTTGAGGTCGATCACGCCACCGGATGAGTAATTCAACGATGGTTTCTTCAGCCGTGGTATTAATCCGTGAGGACATCACTTTTTCTGTTGAAGATTAAACTCCGGTATCGTTGACTGAAGAGGGTGATCCAGGCGGGGCATCACAGCCGTGGGCTGGTTTCAGCAATGAAACATGGAATACTGGATGAACCTGTTTCCTTGTGGGAGTTGAAGCTCATATGCTATGCGCTAATCCCAGCGGATAATAGAATAAGGACCAAAGTAGCGTGCGATAGCTTAGTAAATTTTCTAGCGATAGGGAGTCTTTGCGGTAAGGCTGTATTTTAAGGAAAACCAAATCGCCTTGTTGAAACTCTAATGGTCGCCTATGAGAATCTGCTTGGGCCTTCATGTGATCTTGTGCAACTGAGAGGTTAGCCTTGATTAAATTCAGAATAGCATCTCGTTCGTTAAAAAAATCCTCTAATTCTGCAATGTGTGTAGATCCTTGAATGTACGGCACGAGAGTTGGGGGGTCTTTTCCATAAACAATCTTGAAAGGTGTATATCCAGAGAAGTGTGATAACCTCGTGTTGTAAGAGAATTCAGCCCAATGTAGATAATGATACCAACGTTTTGGTGGTCTTGACAAAAACGACGGAGATAGGTTTCTAGGCATCTATTGACTACTTGATCGACCATCATTTGTGGGTGATAGGATGTACTCATTTTGAGTTTTGTGCCTGATAATTTGAATAGCTCTTGCCAAAAAGAACTCGAAACACAAGTGTCTCGGCCTGAAATGATAGACTTAGGAGTTCCATGTAGGCGCGAGAATCTCTTTACAAAACAGGGGCAGCAACCAATTTGGCAGAAAAGGGACGAATAAGACCCATAAAATGAGCATACTTGCTGAAACGATCCACAACAACTAGAATGACATCAAAGCCATTGGATTTGGGCAAACCAAGAATGAAGTCAAGTGAGAGATCCTCCCAAATGTGTTGAGGAATGGGAATTGGCTGTAGTAAACCCGCAGATGATTGAGGCACATATTTGCTACGTTGACATGTGATGCATTGCTGAACAAATTCTGTAACCTCTTCTTTCATATTGCGCCGGAAATAGTGTTGTTGCAACCTTTTAATGTTTTGAGAACACCCCCATGGCCACCAACAAGAGAAGTATGAGCTTCTGAGATTAATAAAGCAGTTAAGGGAGATTTGGCAGGTATGACCAGTCTGGATTTATAATAAAGTCTCCCAGACACCAAAGAGTAATGAGGGATCGAATGAGGGTCAGTTTGTAGTGATTGCAAGATCTGATTGGTGCAATGGTCCTGCTGTAATAATTCTGGCAGATCAGTAAAATCAGAAGTGTGAGGAATTGCCAAGTGAAAGAATTCTCCCAGCGAGGGTAGCGTGATAAGGCATCAGCTCCTTGATTAGTAATTCCAGGTTTGTAGATGATGTGGAAGTCAAAGGGTAGAAGTTTCAAGAGGAGGCGCTGTTGTGTGGGAGTTGTTATCCGTTGTTGCAAGAGGTATTTCGGGCTTAAATGATCAGTCCTGGACCGGAATTGTCGACCAAGGAGGTAATGTCTCCATTTGGTTAATGCCATCACCAAGGCATAAAGTTCTCTATCATAAACTGATCTACATTGGTGAAAGGCCGAGAGTCCTTTGCTGTAATATGCAATCGGATGACCATCTTGTTGCAGAATTGCACCAACGCCTGTTGAAGATGCATCGCATTCAACAATAAAAGGCCTATTGAAGTCTGGTAAGTGCAAAACAGGAACTTTGGTCAGTGCTTCTTTGAGGTTTGCAAAGGCTGATAGCGAATTGGTGTCCCAATGAAAAGCATCCCTTTTGGTCATATCCACAAGTGGTTTGGCTATTTGGCCATAGTGTTGCACAAATCTTACGTAATAGCCGGTAAGACCCAAGAACCCTCGAAGTTCGCAAATATCTTTAGGTAGGGGCCAATCATTAATTGCAGATACTTTGTCTGATCAGCAACCACACCTTGAACAAATCACATGTCCCAAAAGGCAATGTCTTGTTGAAGGAAATCACATTTCTTTGGGTTGGCATAAAAATCATGCTGTCAGTAAATACGATTGGAAAATGGTGTGCAAATGCTGCATATGATCCTCAAAACTTCGATTTGTATACTAGAATATCATCAAAGAAGACCGAATGAACCTCCTTAGAAAAGGTCTGAACAAATCGTTCATAGTGGCTTGAAATGTTGCAGGGGCATTGGTAAGGCCAAATGGCATTACTACAAATTCATAGTGGCCAGAGTGAGTGCGGAATGCTGTTTTGTGTATATCGAAGGAGAACCCTGATTTGGTGATATCCGAACGTAGGTCTATTTTTGAAAAAAATTTGGCGCCATGTAATTCATCAATCAACTCATCAATGGTAGGGATTGGATACTTATCTCGGAATTGTGAGTTTATTGAGTTCCCCAATCCACACAAAATCTCCAAGTAGAATCCTTCTTTGCCGCCTAATAGAACTGGACTAGCAAACGGGCTAACACTAGGTTGGATGAAACCTTTTTGTAGCAAGTCAGCCACTTGTCGCTCAATTTCATCTTTTTGTGCAAAGGGGTAGCGATAAGGACGAATATTGGGTGGTATGGGTTCCCTGGTAGAAGAGGTATGGCATGGCTGTGTTGTCGAATGGTGGTAGGAATTGTGGTTCTGGAATATTGTGGAATATATCTGTAGGAGGTTTTCCAAGGAATCAAATTGTTGTATCATTTGATCACACACATAAGCTCGAAGAGATCTGCTCAGATACCTTACGTGGAATTCCTTGAAATTTGTAGCGTTTCCCCTTATACCCGGAAGATCATAAATAGTTCATTCCAATTCGCCTCCACCGTATTCGAGATGCCAACCATTTGATACCCGGTACCATGTCAATGATCCCAAGTTAAAAGGAAAAAAATCCTCATGAATTATAACATCTTGTATTTTGACTTCCAATTGCTTACGGAGGCAATTTACAAGGAACCATTCGGTTATCACCCACTTGGACACCGAAGGAAGGAAGAGGGTGAAGATGTAAGTGGAGGTCATTTACAATCTGATTGGAGATGAAATTGTGTGTTGACCCACAATCAATCAGAATGAGGAGGGATTTATTGTTCACTGTACCTCGCACCTTCAAAGTAGTGGTTGAAGAATTACCGAGGATGGCGTGCAATGAAATCTCGGCAAACGCATCTTCGGTTTGTAATTCTTCCTCCCGAATATCCGCGAGTCTTCTTTTTCTTCTAAACGTCCATAATATAATGCTGATGTGGCGCAACGGTGCCCCGGTGTAAACTTCTCATTACAACGAAAGCGGAGCCCTTTATCACGTCTTTGCTGTTTTCAGTTTAAAGTCGTGGTCCCTACGGGATTGTCGGATAGTTGCGAGATTGGGTTGATGGCATGAATTTTGGAAAATTTGAATTTCCAAAATTTGGATTTTGGGAAACCGTCGAAGTCGCACCGATAGGAGAAGAAACCGTTGAATTCAGATTGGATCCACCGATTTTGTGCACCGAATGCATTAATTGATGCGTAATTTCTGAAGTTGCGGCATTTGCATAACCGACGGTATTGCGAGTTGGATCGAAGTCTCGGTTGAAGCTCTCAACGCCACGTGGATAAGTATTACGGAAATTGGATCGGCTGGACAATGCGAGATTGATTTTTAACTCCAACTCCAACGCAAGGCTAACGCCTTTATACACCGTTCGTGGTTTGTGAATTTTTACATCTGATTGCAACTCCTCCTTAAGACCATTGATAAATACCCCTAGAAGACGGTGCTCGCCACCCTTGCACTTGTGCTTGTCTCCTCACAAATTCTTGCTTATACTCATTAACTGAATTTAATTGCTTTATGCCACACAAATAAGCATCGGATTCTGGAATTCATCGGACCGAATTGCTCCCGAAGTATCCGTACAAGCTCATCCCGAACGTATGGTTCTTCCTGAAGACACCCAAGTGAACGTATCTAGTGCGTCTCCTTCAAGATTGATCGCCGCAACATCAACCTTCAATTCTTCAGGCGTCTGGTAATATCGGAAGTACTTTTCTGCCCTCAGAATCCACCCTCTTGGATCTCCTCCTTCGTATTTCGGGAACTCAACTTTTTTGAATAAGGGCGTGAATTATTTAGGGCGTGGGATCCTCACCATCATCGGCTTCGTTGTAAGTCTCTTTGTTAAATTGACTTGATTCTCCTTGAGTAAATAAGGGTGTTTTTTATTTCCTTAAGTTGTGGATTTCTGCATTCATCGGTTTAATTGTGTCATGATGGCATTCAATTGTGAATTTCCGGTTTACGGTGGCGGTTGAGAGTGGGTTTGCAACAGGATTGCGAGTTGGTTCAACATGTTGGGTTGTTGTGGGAGGAATTTCTGGATTTTGGGAAGGTTCTTTGTGAAGAATTATCCTCATATGAGGAGTTTAAAGGTGTTCACCATTGTCCCCTACAGGTCCTAAGAATGTCCGCTTCGATACCAAGTTGATAGAACTAACTTGATTTAGGGATTGAGAAGGAAACATAAGATACTCTAGAGTCGAATCTAACCCTAGCCAACACAACACTTTACGAAAATACTTCTTCATTCATAATCCTCTTAAACACAATACAAAGGTATATATAAAAGAAGTAACCTACGTCTTTAACCGCATAAATAACTTCCTATATGATCTGTCGATAACATAACTTCTCTAAGCGACGAAGATAAGCTCGATCCTTAATGATAACACGGTAATAATAATAGCGACGACATAACGAGACCCTAATTGACAATATAACTAATAACAATTATCCTATATCTTCAATTTCTTGCGCCCGAGTAAACCAACGGAAGGCAGAGGTTATTCTTTTCATTATTCCTATCACACGCTGGAGGACGATAAACTGGACGTGGTGGCATTATATCTGGAAGTTGATGCTCTGGATTTTTTCTCCTGGTTGAATTCACAACACACACTACGATACTGGGAAGATTTAGTCAAGGCGTTGCAAGAACACTTTGGGCCACCTGAGTTAGAACTCCCCTCTACTGCCAAGATCCACCCGGTATTCCATGTTTCTTTACTATGCCCTGTTCCAGGCCTTCAAGCGGCCTCCCCTCCTCCACCGCTTCCTATTTTAGCCGATATGGAACTACTCCTCACTCCCTCCATGGTGCTTCAACATCGCTGGACTCCAGCTAGGCAATTGGAAATCCTCATCCAATGGGAGAACCATAATCTCTCCGAGGATGCCTCATCCTATGGGAGAACCATACTCCGATGCTACATGGGATTATGATCTAGTTGCTGCTCAATTTCCTGATTTCTGCCTTGAGGAAAAGTCATTTTTCCAAGGGGGAGAAACGATAGCAATCCAAATTGTTATGGCTTAAAAAGCGTATTAGGATAAATTAGGAATTAATTATTGATTGAGTCTGTTTTTTTGTTATCTTTTATTATTATCTTTAGGAAATAAGTGGAATATTGCAACTAGATAGATTTAGTTGTTAGGATTTAGGATTATTAGTTATCTATTTGAATTTTGTATTAGAGTCTCTCTCTATAAGCTACTTCTATTTATTGACTCTCAGCTTATTGAATAAAGCATCGACTATGTAGAGAGTAAATTAACATTGGAGATTTTCCTTGGCTGTTCTCAAAGAGTTAATGAGATACTTGTTTTCTCTTTAAAACAGAGCAATTACCCTTTTGAGTTCCAGATTTCACCACATAACTTACCAGATTATCTTAGAAATTTAGTCATTGGCTCTTATGCGAGAGCTATTTTATGCTGTAATAGTGGTGCCTTCTTTTTTTGTTACCATTTTTCTTGTCTGTGCCCTGTTGATAGTAGAGTCCTATCATCTTTTATGTTGTTGTAAATACTTAGATCTGTAGCTACTATGTAAGCTTGTTTGCATAACTGATCAGATCTGTGTTGTAAATGTGTAGCTTATTAGATCTGAAGTTATTGTAGTTATGGTAGAAGTGATCAGATCCATGGTCATTGGAGGACTATTGCAATTTTTTAAATTCTCTAAATTTTTTCCCTTCTGATTTGCTGAACATCAGGAACTGATTTCTCCTTCTGTTTCAGTTTTCTCTCTTTTATAAAATGCTGCACTAACCCTTTAAAATTTATGGAATGAAATGATCAGACTGTTATTAATTGTTTGGGTTAAATACCAATTTTGCCACAGAAGTATTGGTTAGGGAACATTCAGCACTTGGAAGTTTTTTGGTATCAATTTTGCCCGGAAATTTACAAAAAAGAAAAAGTATGCCTTGGAAGTTTTTTCTTTAGGAGCGAATTTGCCCCTGAAGTTTTTTTTTTAAGGAGAAAATTTGCCCTAGAAGTTTACAAAGAAGAGCAACAATTCAACGGTCAAGATCAACTGATGGGAAAGATTGTTATTTTTGTAAACTTCTGGGGAAAAATGATACCAAAAAAAACTTCCGGGGCCAATACTTCTGTGGCAAAATTGGTATTTAACCCTAATTGTTTTCCAGCCTTTTTCCACTTGTCCTGAATCTTTCTATTAGTATCATTCTAAGTGTTTGAGTTGCCAGGAAACAATTGTTAGCATGGCATTGGTTGGTGCAATTCTTGGAGCAGCAGCGGGTGGTTGGATTAATGATGCTTATGGGCGAAAGAAGGCAACCCTTATTGCTGATGTTATCTTTGCTCTCGGATCATTTGTCATGGCTGCTTCACCAGGTCCATATGTTCTCATATTTGGACGTCTTTTAGTTGGCATTGGTGTGGGCATAGCATCTGTCACTGCGCCTGTGTATATTGCTGAAGCTTCGCCATCTGAAATAAGGGGAGGATTAGTAAGCACAAATGTGCTTATGATAACTGGTGGACAGTTTCTTTCCTACCTTATAAATCTTGCTTTTACAGAGGTTAGTTTTTGGTGCTTTGCTGTTTGGTTGGTTTTTGCTTGTTTGCTACTCCAACCCATTATTTATAGACCTAAGGAACTAACAAATATCAGACCCTAACGTACTCCTAACTCTCTTTTATTATTACAATTACATGACAATACCCTCTCCCCCAGAAGACCCTTGTCCCCAAGGGTCATGTACAAAGAAACTTATACTAACCCAGACCCTAGTAACATTTTAGTCCCTTCAAACCAAAACAGAATCTGAAATCTTGTAGGGGAAAATTTAAGAAATAAAAGGCCAACTATGCCACTCCAGCAACAGCCCATTAAGAATGAGATTTGTGGAGCATAGACCCATATAATTGAAATTGGTCTCACTAAAATTGATTGCTTTTATGAGGACTAATTTTGCAGAACTCTGGAACCATCAAAAGAAACCCTAGCAAAGTCAAGCCTTGTAAACTCCTTGTCCAAGGCATCTGTAACCTTGACTTTTCTTCTCCTAGGCTTATCATATCTGGTACTTCCAAGGACTGGGTAACTTGTTTAAAGTTGAAGAGAGTTGTGAAAGACCCAACAGAGCCTTGGTTGGAGTTTGTTGGTATACTGGAGGGCATTTTCATCACATCTTGTTTGGTGGGACCCATTGGAAAAAGCATTCTTCTTGAAATTCTTCCCCTTGTCCAACACGAAGCAATCTCCCCATGAGTCCCATGAGCTATGAAAAGAACCAGAAGTCATCATTTTCTTTTCTGAGACACCCTCAGACGCATCTTGCAAGTTCAGTTCTTGTTGGAGTTGGATTTGCTCCAAACTTCTTGCATCTTAAGTGAGGAAGACATCGCGTTAATCAACCAAGAGGATACCAATGCATTTTTTGACTTCCATTTTCGAAATGCCGGGGTTTCTGATTTTGAGGGCTTTTCTGCTTCACCATTAACATATTCAAGCTTGTCTCTTCCATCAAGAGCAAGAGTCATGGATTGAGACCATTCCCGATAATTATTGCTGGTAAGTTTCTCAGAGACAATAAGAAAGGTGGAGATGTCACTAGACCCAAGTCGTGGCACAGAGGATGAGGCATCGGACTGTGTAGACATACTGACCTTTGTAGAGACAAACGAAGATCAAAGATAAACTGAATAATACCTGATAGGACGACAGGACCAGTCGTCAGACAAGCTGAGGTGCACGATGACAAAGGAACTACCACCAACGACGATGTAAGGCTCGACGACGATGACAGCGTCGAAGAGGAGATGGGTTGTTGATGAAGAACTGTGCTCAAAAATCGTCGCCGGACGAGATGAGGGGCACAATGACAAAGGAACTACCACCAACAATGATGTTGATGAAGAATCAGTCTTTGAAACGACGACGGACCGGTCGTCGGACGAGATGAGAGGCACTACGTGCCTCAAATGTTTTTTTTTTTTTTTTTTTTTTAACCAAGCTTTACCTCATAATCAGACAACGATGAACCCAGACCACCAAACCTGGCTCTGATACCATGTGAACGTTGAGAGAAAAATATAATTCTTATTTAATCTCTCAATCTGAAAGAGTACATATAAGCCTTTATATAGGCAAACCTAGAGCTAAACTTAGAATCTCATAAAATCTAATCAAATCAAAGTAAATCAAACTAATTGAGATATAATAGGAAATATCCTAAGATAGAAATATACCTATATCTGATCATAATAATAAGATAATAATCATAATAAATGCATAATATTCTCACACCTCTAATGCCCAGAAACTCTCCAACTAGGTTTTCCATTCCCTCTGGTCTGAGGAAGGTAGGTTTTGATACCACTCTCCTATAAAAGCGATAGGAAGAGGGAAGAGAAGAAGTAAATGATGAGAGAGAAGAGATGAAAGAGAGGGGAATAGAGGAAACTAAGGTCCTAACAACCAATAACAGACTTATAAGCTATGTTTAAAAACTATCCCAACCCATTTATTTATAGGCCCAAGGCACTAGCAACCCTTAACAGACTCCTAACTAACTTTCTTTTATTATTATGATTACATAACTGTATACAATACCAGAAAGTTTATTTCTTGGTCGCTTGCTCTGATATATTGCGTTAATTCGAAGTGGCACTTCCTTGGCAGAAAAATACATTGTGACTTCTGTAGCATTTGTGGACTTATTCCAAGTTGTAGTTTCAAGACACTGATGTCATTACCTTTCATTTTTCAATTTCTCAAAATTTAAGGGCTTCAATCTTCTATTTTATAAAAGCTAGAAATGATCAAAATGACTTCCACGAACTGAGAAGTTTCATGTTTTGGGAACTATTTGGTGCATAAATATTAAACATACCTGTTTCAAACTTGTTGGGTATTTCTTTTCTGACCGCTTACCACATTCTTCATCAAGCAGGTCCCTGGGACTTGGCGATGGATGCTGGGAGTTGCAGCGGTACCTGCTGTTTTGCAGTTCTTCTTCATGCTCTTCCTTCCTGAATCCCCCAGATGGCTTTTTATCAAGGTAAAAAATTGTATGTATTTTTTAAAAACTGTATGTCAAAGTGTTGCCCTTCAAATTATGCTGATTTCTAAACCTCCCTATATCTTGTCTCCATGCAGAATAGAAAAAATGAAGCCGTTGTTGTGTTTACGAAGATATATGACTATGCTCGCTTAGAGGATGAAGTTGATTTCCTTACAGCTCAGTATGAACAAGAAAGCGAAAAGAGGAATGATGTCAAATACTGGGATGTGTTTAAGTCAAAAGAAATTAGGCTTGCTTTCCTTGTTGGAGCTGGACTGCAGGTACTTAACAAAGGACATACAATTGTTACAGAACATAGCCTTTGAATATCAGAGTGACAGATGTGAATGCCCCTTGCTGTCGAAAGGTTGAGGGGAATAATTCTTCTTAACCAATCAAATTATAGGTTGTTTTCTGAAATTTATAGTTCCATTGTCACTTTACAGTTTAAAGAACAAGACCGGGCATGAAATCAAAAGTCACTTGTGTTAATCCAACGAGTTAGATTGGCCATCAAAATGAAGAATGTAGCGTTAGTTTTTGGTCATTGAAGGATGTATTAGTTAGTAGTTACATACGATTTCTATACATCATGTATATATCCTTCCTCTTTTATCTTGCTTTCTCTCTCCCATCCCCGCCCCCTAACCCTCTACAACTTGCTACACAAATTCTCCTGGATACCCCTCCCCTAGATATTTTTTTATCAATAATACAACAAGATGGTGAAATTAATGGAGATGTTAATCATAGAATTCAAGTTGGATGGTATAAATGGAGAAAAGCTTATGAAGTTATTTGTGATCAAAAAGTACCTAATAAGGCAAACGGGAAGTTTTATCACACTACTATAAGACTAGCAATGCTTGATGGCAGTGAATGTTGGGCTTTAAAGGGACAATATAAACATGAAATGGGGGTAGCCAAGATGAGAATGTTGCGATTGATGTGTGGTCATAGAAGAAAAGGTAAGATTCGTAATGATTATATACTCAAACGAGTTGGAGTTGCATCTATAGAAGAGAAAATGGTAAAAAATCATTTGAGGTAGTATGGACATGGTCAAAGAAGGCCATTGAGTGTGTCGGTGAGGAGGGTTGATCAGAAAGTATAAAGTCTTGTAAAAAGACGTCGAGGAAAACCAAAGTAAATATTCAATGAGGTTATAGGACGGGATCGTTTGGTTAATAATCAATCGAAATATTTGATTTTCGAAAGAGTACAATGACGTCGTGGGATCCATGTAGGTGACCCCACCTTGTGGGATAAAGGCTTTGTTGTTGTTGTAACCCTCTCCTAGATTCTTTTACTGTTGATGCATTATACCCTATTCAGTACCTTTTTTTTGACCTTCCCTATTCAGCACCAATTGAATGTTAAAGATCAGTAGTCAATCAAGGTCTGGGAACTGCTGTTTAAATGCTTGGAGGATTTCCTAGAGGCCTGCTCTGAATTGGTATGATTCCACTGCCTCAAGTTCTGAATAAGGCATATTATACATCTTAACCACCTTACTAGCGAGAATCTTGCAGGGCTCTATTTAAAGTGCTTTTTTCCCCTTCTCCGTGTAAGAAGTCCTTCGACATTTTCATAATCGAAGGGAGGACCCTGTTATGAAGTCACCTCTTTGTGGAGCGAATAATGTTTTACCCAAGAGTAAACAAACAAATATGATCATGGTTGAATGATAAGTAGATTTACTGAGTTTGGATTAGTTGATTAAGTGAAAATATATCCAGTTTTTAGTTTGAGTTGCCTTGATTTTTGACAACTTTCTGATATCAGAGCCTGAGTTGACCTTTTTTCTCTTAGATTAGTGATTTCAGAGATGAGAAAAGAAGCCGGTTTTAGAGATCTATGAAAGTACTAAGGAGAGCACTGAGTTTCATGAAGATGGCTTGCATATATAATTGAAGAGATCTTAGCATATTCAGTAGAACTTCTGTGATTTCATCTGTAGCCCTGGTTGGTTATTTAACTATCCTATGCACATTTGTTTTAAATGCATGTATTTGTGATCAAGTCGTTTAAGATTAAGGTACTTCAATTTTGTATGCATTTTTCATCAAGTTTCTGTACTTGTTTGTAAATGAGAGTGTGTTCATGCAAGTGTATTCTTATAATATCGCATGGTTCTGCAGGCTTTTCAGCAATTTACAGGTATAAACACAGTCATGTACTACAGCCCCACAATTGTCCAAATGGCTGGCTTCCATTCCAATCAGTTGGCTCTTCTTCTATCCCTCGTTGTTGCTGGTATGAATGCTGCTGGTACAGTTCTTGGCATATACCTTATTGATCATGCAGGGCGGAAAAAATTGGCCCTTTCTAGCTTAGCTGGAGTAGTCGCTTCTCTGATCCTACTTGCTGTATCATTTATTAACCAATCTTCTGGCTCCACAAATGATTTGTATGGATGGCTTGCAATTGTGAGTTTAACCATGTATATTGCTTTCTTCTCCCCTGGAATGGGACCAGTGCCATGGACTATGAACTCAGAAATATATCCTGAAGAATATCGGGGAATATGTGGGGGTATGTCGGCTACTGTGTGTTGGGTTTCAAATTTGATTGTGTCCCAGACCTTTCTATCAATCGCCGATGCAATAGGGACCGGTCAAACATTCTTGATTTTAGCTGGTATAGCTGTGCTGGCCTTTCTCTTTGTGGCTGTGTACGTTCCAGAGACCAAAGGATTGACATTCGATGAAGTGGGGCTGATATGGAAGGAGAGAGCTTGGGGCAAGAATCCAGACACACAGAGCCTTGTTGCCCATGGAAGTGACCCCTAGAAGCCCATTATATAAAATTCCAGACTGTAGCAGTGAATGAATCCCAGGTGTGCCCGAGCTTTCGTTTCGTTTCATGAGATTCAATTAGTATATCTTTCCTCCACTTACCGTTTATGAAGAGCGCAGTCGGTCTGAATTATGGTGGCCGAATCGTTGATTTATCATAATATTACTTGTTAGATTTTGCCCTACGCTCTCTTTACCGCCATGTGCTTCATTCATAAGCTTTTGTGGTGTCTCATGGTTTTATTGCAAAACGACAATGTGAGTTATGTATTTTTAATCATAATATTACTTGTTAGATTTTGTATCTTCTTTAGATATAGAAGGTCAGTTATTAGAGAGTTGCATTGCTTGATTAAGATAATCCTTAACCACATTCGGTAGTTGCCTATTACTAAGAAGTTCAAATGAACAAACCATCTCCATAAGTTTTGGCTTTTAGTAAATTGATCCTCCCCGGTGTGGAATTTTTGGCACCTCAGCAATAGGTTTTCGCTTGTTCCAAGATAGATTCTATTGGTTAGTAATTATAGATATCTGTGCTAAGCTAAATGCTAAACGCTAAACTAGTTTGCTAAGCTAAACCCTAAAAATGGATCAATTTTTTTTAGCAACTAAACGCACGCACCAGGCCATTCCTCAAGTCAAATAAATTTGGGCGCATAGGAAACAATCTTCCTGCATAAATAAATTATCTACAATTCAAATTATCAAATTCGTCATTTAATAACGTAGTTTTAGTATGTGTCCGTCCGTCCGTCCGTCCATAAACAATTCAGAGCATTTCGAATAATTATATAAATTTGGTATTGTGTGTTTAAAAGCTCTCGTTTTTTGCATTCATTGCGCTTTCCATTGGTTCTTGAGATTGAAGGGAAAGGTGACTTATTTTTCTAGTTGGTAAATTTGTGTAAGAAAATGCATACTTGTTGTTGGATTATATTGAAATTTGAAGGATTATGCATAGGGGATAAGAACCTCTAAAATAATATTATGAATCCTTGAATAAAAGAGAATACATATGGGCCTTTATATAAGTAAACATATAATCTAATTTATTCTAATCAAATAAAAAATAAACCTATTCTGGTGTAGAACATAGATGTCTAGCTAAGGGGTGATACTTTTATCTTGGATTAATGGGCTCACTCTGAATACCTAAGGAGAAGATACTCAGAGAAGCTTGGGATCATTGTGCACTAAATATAGGGGGTGGTGTGTGTGCATAGTGTGGCAGAATGTAAAGTAGTTATGAGTTAGAACGTGTGCACCTTAGTTATTAGCCTCTTTATTTATAGAGGTTACTGTGGGTAGGATATCTTGTTCTTGCGAGATCCTAGGTGCGAGTATCGTGCAGATATCAACTGGATACTCCTATATTGTTGCCTGATAGAATCTTCCTATAATATCAGTCTGACAAGAACAACAAGGAGTTGAAAGGCATAACATCTCTCCGAGGTGTTACTGGTCGGAAACTCTTCCGTGCTTTTTCCGATTCTTTCAATCGTTTTAACACCAGCTTTTTTAAGGTCGTTGCTTTGTGTCCGGCAATGACCACAGTTTCTTCACGGCCACGAGTCCAAAGATGTGGAATGGAAGTTCCCCTTGTATTGGACTAAGGACCACCACAACAAGGAATCGACTAGTTACCAGGTTGATGGGGACGACCTTCCAGCCGAGGATGTGGTATCGGTGTCTCGGTTGGTAACTTCTGTCAAGGAGAACGGTGTATAAACCATCGCCTCTATACTCTCTCAACCTATTCCCGATGCTGGCGCGGGCCCATGTATTTGATTTATGTGTTTATTCTATACTATTGAAACTAACCTCTGGACTGTTATGATCTTTTCTTTCGTTTTGCAGCTCAAGCTATGGATCCGTTGCCTCCATACGTGTCCCATGTGAACCCCGACGAGGGTGCTTAACCGAGGAGGGAGACCAGGAAACGTGCTGCTGCTGAGCCGGGTAGAGGAAGAGGGAGGGCTATACCTCCAGCTACGGGGTCCAAGAGGACTAGGATCTCGGCCCAAAGCGTTCCCTCCTCGTCCCCTTCAGCAGGGCCGCCTCAGCTGTAGAAAAACAAAGATGCTGTAGTGGAAGAGGCTCAGGCTCATCCTCGAAGATAGTCTGGCTCCACCTTCCCCTCCTCCCCTTCCTACCTATAAGCTACCGCGTGGTTTCGCCTGGGAGAAGGGGTGCTCGGCCGAGGAACTTAGCGTCGCTTTTCTACCCTCCCCCCGACCGTTTTCAAGATACTGCCCTTCCTTTGAATGATGTCGATGAACATGTGATCCATTCTGCGCAGGAGCATCTGGTAAAGGGCGTCGGTTTGTTGCAGCCCCTGCTCTTGCTGAAAAAGAAGGTGGTCGGGGTCTCGACCGAGAAGCGTCATACCGAGACGGATAGGGATTTGGTCGTGGCGGCGAAGAAAAGGGCGGAGGATGAGTCGAGCGCCCTCCAAGCTGATGCCGCAAAATGTCCGAGGAGTTGAGGTCTGCCCAGGACGAGCTGAAGTCCACGAAGGACATTATGGCCTAGTTGAACACCAAGATCCTTGCCTTGAAGGACTATAACTCCCAAAGCCTGAAGGCTTTGAAGGCGGTTCAAGCATAGCGGGCCAATTTGGCGGATGAGCTGAGCGCCACCAAGGCCGAACTTGCGGATATAAAGAAAGCTCTTTCTGTCTCCTCGGATACGGTGGGCGATGCAAGGATGCCTTTAACATGGCTCGTAATCCGACACTTCAACCCTTTGGTGACTGGGCTTGATAAGGTTGATTACTCGGGCGTATATTTACCGGGGTAAGTATTTCCCACCTCCTCCATCACCAGACAATGCCTCAATGTTCGAACTTGGAGATTTGGAGCAAGGAGGGGAAGGAGAAGAGGAGACCTCACTCAACAATCCCCAGGAGGGTAGTCCGGGTCCGTCAAAGCCGCCTTCCTCCGAAGTCTGAGGAGTCGGTGTATCTTTTTTGCGATTTTCTTTTCGGGGCGTCTGTGCCTTTTTTGTCTTTACAATGTCTCGGTCGTCTGTGCCGGTTGTAGATACTTTTTCAATGACAGCTTCTGATTTAATTTATCAATCCACTTTGCCCCGTATTGTTTTGGGATTCTAAACGTTGTTAGAAACTTATCGACCGCAATGAATGCGGATTTATGTATTCTACCGCATTTTAAGTCCGGGAATCATGGTAGGGTTGTAACCTCGGCGGGTGTTAACTTAAACCGCGTAGGGTGTTTACTTTAATCGCGCTACCGAGTTTTGGAGGTGTTGGCCGGGATCGTAACCGAGATAAGGGCAAATTGTCACATGTTCAGCCGAGGTGTCTGAAACGCAAAGCTTAAACATTTTGACCTGATCAGGGTTGGAATGACAATTCAAATGCTTAAATCGGGGCGAGCGTTGATGCGTCAATTTCGCGAAGGCCAGTAAATGGCAATTTCGTCGAGCTCTAGACCTTGGCTAGTTCACCCTAGTGTTAATTCATCTAGATGTGTTGTATTTGTGGCCGGGTTTAGAGACCTCGGTGTAATGCTTAAGCGATCAATAGTGCACATTTGCAAATCTCCATTGAGGAATCCTTCATTAAAATAAACTGCTCCAAGGAGCGAACAAATAGTTCAATGAAATCTTAAAAACATAAATTCTGTAATCAAAATTCTGAAATTAAGAAATAACCGAGCTCTGAACAGGGTGTGTCTGGCGCTATTTATGCATTCAGAGCCGAGATATAGCTGTGGTAGATCTTTAGCTTGTCGGTGTTCCAGGTTCTCTTCACCGGCTTCCTTGCGAGGGTTTCGAGTATATAGGCTCCGCCATCCAATTTCTCTTTAACCCGGTAGGGGCCTTCCCAATTTGCAGCTAGCTTGCCATCTCTGGCTTTCTTATTGCCGATGTCCGCTCGTCGTAGTACGAGGTTACCCCGGCAAAGGAGCGAGGTCGAACCTTTCGGTTATACTTCGCTGCTAGGAGCTGCTTGGCGGCTAACTCACAGCAGTGTGGTGCGACTCGGACTTCGTCAATCAGGTCCAACTCCGTTCTCAACGCGTCATCATTTGACGCCTCTCCCTCGTGGCAGGTTTTGATTTTCCTCCATGACGTTTGCCCTATCTCCACCGGGATCTTTACTTCGCACCCATAGGTTAACCAGAAAGGGGTTTCCTGGGTTGAAGTCTGCACACTTGTCCTGTAGCCCCACAAAACGCTATGAATTTGCTCGACCCAGTTAGACTCCGCGTCTAGTATCCGTTTCCATAAGCCGTCTAGGAAGATCTTGTTGGCTGCCTCGGCCTGGCCATTGGATTACGGATGCTCGACCGAGGCGAAGTGCTGCTTGATATCTAGGTCTGACATCATGGTCTGGAATCTCTGGTCCATAAACTGCGTCCCATTGTCTGTTATCACCTCGGTTGGTATTCCAAAACGAGAGACAATGTTGTGCCTAAAAAACCTTCTTATGTGCGCCGAGGTTATCGTCGTCAAGGGCTCCGCCTCAATCCACTTAGTGAAGTAATCCACTGCTACGATGAGCCACCTGAATTGTCCGGGGGTTGTCTTGAATGGTCCGAGGATGTCCATCCCCCATTTGTAGAAGGGCCAGGGAGCCGAGATGCCTTTCAATTACGTTGGCGGCGAGGCCAAATAATTTTGGCGTGTTTTTGGCAACTATCGCATCTCTTGACGGCTTCCTTGGTGTCGGCCATCAAGGTCGGCCAGTAGTAACCCGCACGCAGAGTTTTTTTGGGCAAGGGCCTTGCCCCCCATGTGGTGGCCGTTGATGCCTTCGTGTATTTCAACCAATACATATTTGGCTTCCGATGTGCCCAAGCATCGCATCATTGGAGAGTGCAGTCCTTTTCGGTATAGCTGATCATCGACCATGGTGTAGATGGCGGCCTCTCGGATCAACTTCTTAGCCTCGGTCGAATTGGTTGGAATGATGCCTCTTTCTAAGTAATCTTCAATTGGCTTCCTCCAATCCGTTGTTGCCGAGATGGTCATGATACAGCTCGGCTTAGCCAGGTTTTGCTGGATCACGGTTCTATGATTACTCATACCTTTCATACTTGCCAATTTGGAGAGGATATCCGCCCTAGTGTTTTCTTCCCTTGGAATATGGGTGACAATCACCTCTTAGAACTCCGCCATGATTTCCTTAGCTTTGTTGAGATACTTGGCCAAGAGTGGGCCTTTCGTTTGATACGTGCCCTCAATCTGTGTGGCGACGAGCGACGTGGAGTCGCTGAAAACCTTGACCCGTGAGCTCCATTCTCTTTGGCTTGGAGCAATCCAGCCTAGGAGGGCTTCGTACTCGGCTTGGTTGTTTGAAGTCGGGAACTAAATTGAAGCCTTCATGCATATCCATTGGCATTGGCTTATTCTTCCATGCTTGAGGATTGATATGATTCCCGAAAGAAAAGGATGATTGGATCAACTAGGAATGGAATTTCGCACTTTAGCCTCCAATCCCGATAAGAACGAACGTTAAGTGTTTGATCAAAACAAGGTTTTTCGAAACATGATTTTGGCTCAAGAATTACCGAAAAGGATAAGTTTAGAACTTCTTCCTTTAGACTTGGGCTTGATGCCTTAAAGTTCAAAAAGGTGGTCACTCACCAAAGATTTTCAAATCTAGGATCTCTTTAGCCTTTTTTTAGCTTTTGCTCTTATCATTTAACTAAATGGCCTCCAAGACCTTGTATGTCCTCCAATTTTGTTGCCTTGGTCATGCCGCCTCCTATGTCCTCATCATTCCCTCCCTCTTCAGAAGAATTTGTCCTCAAATTGTAATCCTCGTCTCCTGCATCAAAAAGGGACAAATAAGCCATATTAAAAGTAGCACTTACACCATACTCACCAGGGAGATCTATTTTATAGGCATTATCATTAATCTTAGATAGCACTTGGAAAGGACCATCTCCCTTTTGTTGAAGCTTAGATTTCCTTTGGGCAGGAAACCTCTCTTTTCTCAAATGAACCCAAACCCAATCACCTGGTTCAAACACTACCTTTTTCCTTCCTTTGTTCGCTTGCTTGACGTAACTCTCTATCTTTTTTTCAATGTTTGCTTTTACCTTCTCATGTAGTTTCCACACATATTCACCTTACTCTTTACCATCTTTATCTTTGAAAAACGAGTTGTTAGGCAAAGGCAACAAATCAAGAGGAGTGAGAGGGTTTAAGCCATAAACAATTTCAAAAGGAGAATAATGAGTAGCACACTATGAACAGCCCTATTATATGCAAACTCAACGTGGGACAAACATTGTTCCCATGACTTGATATTCTTTTTAATTACAGCCCTCAAAAGAGAAAAAAGAGTTCTATTCACTACCTCAGTCTGGCCATCAGTTTGTGGATGACAAGTAGTAGAAAAGAAAAGTTTAGTTCCCAGCTTACTCCATAATGTCCTCCAAAAATGACTTAAGAATTTAGTATCATGATCATAGATAATGCTTCTTGGAAGCCCATGGAGTCTTACCATAGAAATATCAATCCAAGGGCAATTTGGAATAAGCAAAGGAGTATACAACCCATGAGGCAATAATTTAGACTTAGACTGCTTACATACAATGCATCTTTCACACAATTTATGTACATCACGCTTCATGTGTGGCCAATAAAAATGTTCATGCGGATGTCTAGAGTCTTTTGGATCCCAAAATGTCCCATTAGTCCCCCTCGTGTGCCTCCCTCACAAGTAATTCCCTAATGGAACCTTTAGGAACACACAATCTCTTTTCTTTAAACAAGTAATCATTATGCCTAAAAAATCCATTTTGAGCAAAGATGCACACAAGTTTTATAGATTTGTGCAAAGTTTGGATCATGCTCATACAATGCCTTAATATGATCAAAGCCAATGAACTTAGTTTCAAGAGTAGAGAACAAAGCATACCTTCTTGAGAGTGCATGTGCAACCACATTAGACGTACCTTTCTTGTGCTTGATCACATAAGGGAACTGCTCCAAGAACTCTACCCATTTGGCATGCCTTTTGTTAAGCTTGCCTTGTCCTTTTAAATACTTTAAGGACTCATGGTCACTGTTGATGACAAACTCTTTGGGCAAGAGATAGTGTTGCCAAGTTTGCAAAGCCCTTACTAATGTATACAATTCCTTATCATATGTGGAATAATTAAGAGCAACCCCATTCAATTTTTCACTAAAATAAGCAATGGGATGCCCTTCTTGCATCAAAACAGCCCCTATCCCCACATTGGATGCATCACATTCAATTTCAAATGACTTAGCAAAATTAGGCAAAGCAAGAATAGGTGCATTGGTTAATGCTTCCTTGAGGGCAGCAAAGGCTTGCTCTTGTTTTTCCCCCATTTAAAACCAACATGCTTTTTAATCACTTCATTCAAAGGTGTAGCTATTGTACTAAAGTCTTTAACAAACCTCCTATAGAAACTAGCTAAGCCATGAAAGCTTCTTACCTCTCTTACGTTCTTAGGAGTTGGCAACTCTTGAATAGCTTTCACCTTCTCTTGATCAACCTGCACTCCTTGTGAACTAACAACAAAACCAAGAAAAACTACATGGTCTATGCATAACACACATTTTTCCACGTTGGCATACAATTTCTCATGCCTAAGAGCTTCCAGAACATACCTCAAATGCACAAGATGGTCATCATAGGATTTGCTATAAATCAGAATATCATCAAAATACACCACAACAAACTTCCCTAAAAATTCCCTTAACACATGATTCATTAATCTCATGAAGGTACTAGGAGCATTAGTTAAACCAAATGGCATAACCAACCATTCATACAACCCATATTTAGTTTTAAAAGATGTTTTCCATTCATCCCCTTCTCTAACCCTAATTTGATGGTATCCACTCTTTAAATCAATTTTAGAGAAGAAACAAGCACCATGCAATTCATCCAATAAATCATCCAATCTAGGAATGAGATGTCTATACTTTACCATGATGTTATTGATGGCTCTACAATCGGTGCACATCCTCCATGTTCCATCTTTCTTAGGTACTAGAATGACCGGAACGCACATGGACTTAAGCTTTCTTGCACCCACCCTTTTTGCATCAAGTCTCCAACTTGTCTTTGAATCTCCTTGGTATCTTAGGGGTTACTCCTATAGGCTGGCTGTTAGGCAATGAAGCTCTTGGAATGAGATCAATTTGATGTTCTATGCCTCTTAGAGCGGTAGTCCGTGAGGTACCTCTTTAGGAAAAACATCTTTAAATTCCCGCAACAAATTAGAAACCTCATTTGTAAGAGAGTTAGTAGGACTTGCATCTCGTAAAATTATTCTCTTTACTCAAAAGTAAGAGCATCGGCTTTTTCAAATGCATTACCTTTTTCACCTCCTTTTCTTTTATAAACAAGTTTGGTGCTTTTCTCTCTTTTTCACTTTTTTTTTTTTGCTCTCTTCCACTCTCTTTTCTCTCTTGCTTTCTTTTTTCTCTCATTTTTAAATTATCCTCACTAACTTCTCTTGGTGTCAAAGGTGCAAGAATAGTCTTGCATTCTTTATGTACAAAAGAGAACTTGTTGGTGTAACCATCATGCATAACTTTCTTATCATATTACCAAGGTCTCTCAAGAAGCAAATGACAAGCCTCCATTGGTACCACATCACATAAAACTGTATCATCATACTTTCCTATGGAGAAGTTCGCCTCCACTTGTTTGCTTACGGTCACTTCACCATCCTCACTAAGCCATTGAAGCTTGTATGGCAACGGGTGAGGTTTGGTTTCCATGCCCACTTTAGACACCATTCTAGCACTTGCAACATTGGTACAACTCCTCCATCAATAATTAAAGAACATACATTTCCTTGGATAAGGCATCTAGTATGAAAGATGTTCTCTCTTTGACTATCATCCATGTCTTTTGCTTGGCTACCCAACATCCTTCTTACCATAAACAAATCTCCTTCGGAATTATTTTTTCAATATACTCATCTTCATCATCATGTGAGGCGGAATCGAAGAAGACTCACTAATAAGCTCTCCATCCTCTTTAAGTAACAAAGTCTTCTTAGTTGGACATTCGGAAGCTATGTGACCTCTCCCCAAACACTTGAAGGATTTTATTTCACTACTCCTTGTCTTTTTAGGGATCTCATTGGATTTAGTTTGAGTCCTTTGAGGTGTAGCGATTGGGATTGCTTGATGAAGAACCTCCCTCCTTCTTATTTCTATCCTTCCAGCTTGAAGAATTAAAATTTGGAGAGTTTTTCCTCATGACACCCTTTCTCTCGAGTTGTTGTTCTACTTTACTAGCTTGTTGCACTAAATCCTCCAACTCCACATAATTTTGCAACTCCACAACATCCCTTATATCACTATTCAGCCTATGCAAGAAACGTGCCATAGTAGCCTCCCGTTCTTCACTAATATTTGCTTTAATCAAGGACACCTCCATCTCTTTATAGTACTCATCTACACTCTTGTTATCTTGTGTGAGTCTTTGAAGTTTATTGTGAAGGTCTCGATGATAATGGGAAGGAATAAATCTTTTTCTCATTAGCCTTTTCATCTCCACCCAACTATCCACCAATGGTTCTTCATATTTCACCCTCTCCTTTTGCAATTGGTCCCACCAAATGAGAGCATAATCATTAAACTCCATGGCTGCCACCTTCATTTTCTTCTCTTCAGTATAATTGTGACATGCAAATAAGTGCTCAATCTTCATTTCCCACTCTAAATAGGCCTCCGAATCACTTTTTCTTGTAAAAGATGGTATATTAAGCTTCACTCCCTTAATTCTATCATCTCTAGCATCATTCTCATTATCTCTTCTTCTCCTTCTTTCATCCCTCCCTCTCTCCTCTATCTTCATCATGATTCCCCCGATTTTCTATTCTCTCAATTCTCTCATATAACTCCTCTGTGTGGTCCCTCATCATCCTTTGCATTTGAGTTGTAATGGCTTCAATTAGCAATCTTTTATCTCCTATAGGAGGAGGAACACCTTCACCACTTGTACCTGCCATAATTCAAGGAAAAAAACAAAAGTAATAGGACCTCACAACTCACTCACGTGTTTACACTCTTAAAAATGTATCACTCGTGTTTGTTGCTCTCTATAAGGCTTTTGTGTAGTGTTCTCTCTTGCCTTTTACCACTCAATAGCTCTCTTTAAGTTCTTAATAGAATCTCCAAGAACACTCAAGAGTACAATCCCAAACTCTGGAATTGGTGGTGACTCACAATACAAATTGGAAAAGATGTCAAAGAAGACAAGACAAAGAAAATCCAAAACAATTTTAAGGAATTTTCAAGGAAGACACTTCGGACTTGATTCACACGTAGTAATGTGTGTAATTGAATAGCAAGGTGCTGTATAGTATTTTTTTGTTGTGCTCTTTTTTTTTTAACAACACCTGATTCTTCAACAAAAGGAATTTGTGATTTTGGAATTAAACTTTGAAATTGTACTAATTCAGAACTAAATTAGATAGAATTCCCCACAAACTGAGCTATTACTTATCACACTAACAACACACTACTCAAGAAACATGAATTGAAAGGATTAAAATTCAAGAACAATGATGAACAAGGGATGAACACCAAGAACCAAGTGCGAAATATGTGAACCGCACAAGAAATTGAAAGAACAACAACCAAGATTGAAAGAACAAATTAGGAACAAACAACAACGGCTAAAACTGAATTGCACAATTCAAAAAATCAAAGACACAAATTTTAGGGACTAGGGTTACCAAATGTGTGACCAAAT
This sequence comes from Acacia acuminata, assembly GCA_019022655.1. NCBI lineage: Eukaryota > Viridiplantae > Streptophyta > Magnoliopsida > Fabales > Fabaceae > Acacia > Acacia acuminata. Next base: position 536,635 of record JAFJYI010000367.1, on the reverse strand, counting down.
TGGATGTAAACAATCGAGAAAAGATAACCCAATTCCAATCCTAGAACCTTTGCTCTGATACCGATGATATGATTCCCGAAAAAAAGGATGATTGGATCAACTAGGAATGAAATTTCGCACCGAAATTCAGCCTCCAACACATCCCGATAAGAACGAACGTATCTCACGCTTTAGACCTCGGATTTGAGCGATTCCAAAACGAGGTGAAAGATGGCTTTACGAAACACGATTTTTACTCAAGAATCACCGAAAAAGGATAAGGGAATGCGGAGATACGAAACCAAGAAATTTAGAACGAAAATTGAAGTTTATAGATTATAGGTAGGCGCCACAATTCCAAAGAATTGATAAGCCCAAGAACGCCACAAGGATTGATGCACTTGATAAGTTCGAGAGATTCTCAAAAGAACCCTAGAAAAGCTTATCTCTCACCAAAAAGGTTAACTTTGAATTCAAATCACTGTCCCCAAAAGCTATGGTGTTCCCTTATATAGTGGACAACATCCATATTAAGTTTAACCTAAATATGCTTACACATAAAGCAAAATAAGCCACCAATAAGCCTTATTACAAAATTTAACTAAATGTAAGAAAGATAAAACTAAGTGCAGAATTTGGGCCAAGTAAATTGAAGCTTTATGCATATCCATTGAGGCTTATTCTTCAAGGTCTTCAATCTGAATTAAGTGTATCATTTCGGCCTCTTCTTCCTTTAGACTTGGGCTTGTCTCAAGTAAGGTGGTCACCAGGAGATTTAGGACCTCTTTAGCCTTTTTAGCTTTTGCTCTTATCATTGGGCCTCCAAGACCTTGTATGTCCTCCAATTTTGTTGTCTTGGTCATGTCGCCTCCTATGTCCTCATCATTCCCTCCCTCTTCAGAAGAATTTGTCCTCAAATTGTAATCCTCATCTCCTGCATCAAAAAGGGACAAATCAGCCACATTAAAAGTAGCAATTACACCATACTCACCAGGGAGATCTATTTTATAGGCATTATCATTAATCTTGGATAGCACTTGGAAAGGACCATCTCCCCTTTGTTGAAGCTTAGATTTCCTTTGGGCAAGAAACCTCTCTTTTCTCAAATGAACCCAAACCCAATCACCTGGTTCAAACACTACCTTTTTTCCTTCCTTTGTTCGCTTGCTTGACGTAACTCTCTATCTTTTTTTCAATGTTTGCTTTACCTTCTCATGTAGTTTCCGCACATATTCAGCCTTACTTTTACCATCTTTATGCTGAAAAATAGAGTTGTTTGGCAAAGGCAGCAAATCAAGAGGAGTGACAGGGTTTAAGCCATAAACAATTTCAAAAGGAGAATAATGAGTAGCACTATGAACAGCCCTATTATATGCAAACTCAACGTGGGGCAAACATTGCTCCCATGACTTGATTTCGTATCTCCAGATTCCCTTATGCTTTTTCGGTGATTCTTGAGCCAAAATCATGTTTCAGAAAGCCATCTTTCACCTCGTTTTGGAATCACTCAAATCCAAGGTCTACAGCGTGAGATACGTTCTGTTCTTATTAGGACGTGTTGGAGGCTGAAATTGTGGTGCGAAATTCCATTCCTAGTTGATCCAATCATCCTTTTCTTTCGGGAATCATATCAGTGATAGACGTCGGTTGTATCTGCTGGGGTGAGCTTTCTGACGAAGTCCGCCAATGCTTGTGATTTGATGGCGTGTCGGGCTTCGAAGGTGATGTCGAACTCGGACAATTCAATCGCCCAACTGGTCATTCTTCCGGTGAGATCTGGTTTGTGCAACACTTGCCGAATTGGTTGGCTGGTTCGGACGACTATCCGATGTCCTTGAAAATAAGGCCGAAGTCTTCTTGCTGTTTTTAGCAGGGCGAACGCCACTTTTTCGAGCTTTTGATACCAGAGTTCTGAGCTCTGCAACGCCTTATTCACGAAGTAAATTGGTGCTTGACTGGCCTCGGTTTCCCTTACGAGGGCCGCGCTTACCGCCTCTTCTCCTACTGACAGGTATAGGATTAAAGGCTCACCAGGTTCCGATTTTGCTAGAACTGGAGGGGTTGCCAAACACTGCTTGATTTTCTCAAATGCCGCCTTGTAGTCCGTATTCCAGCCTCCTTCAGTTTCCTTTTTTAACAGCCTGAAGAAAGGGAGTGCATTGTCGACCGATCTTGGCAGAAACCGTGTAAGGGCTGCAAGTTGGCCTGTTAACTGCTAAACCTCTTAGTCCTCGGGGCTTGCATATCTAACACTGCCTTGCACTTATCAGGATTTGCCTCAATTCCGCGGTTTGTCAACATAAAACTTAGGAACTTCCCGGCCGGAACTCCAAACGCACATTTGGCCGGGTTTAACCTGATCCGGTGCCTTCTCAATTTCTCAAAAGTTTGCTCCAGGTCTCGGATGTGATCTTCTGGGTCTCTTGACTTCACGATCATGTCGTCAATGTAGACTTCTATGTTTCGCCCGATCTGGTCTTCAAAGACTTTGTTCATCATTCGCTGATAAGTGGCCCCGACGTTCTTTAGTCCAAAAGGCATAACGTTGTAGCAGTAATTGGCCTTGTCGGTCATGAAGGCGGTCTTCTCTTGGTCGTCCGGATTCATGGCTATTTGATTGTAGCCGGAGTAAGCGTCCATGAAAGATAGCAACTGAAAGCCGGCCGAGTTGTCGACCAACTAATCAATATTTGGCATTGGGTAGGAATCTTTTGGGTAGGCTTTGTTTAAGTTGGTGTAATCCGTGCACACCATCCATTTGCCATTTGGCTTTAAAACCATAACCACATTAGAAAGCCAAGTGGTATACTGTATTTCTCTGATGAACCCTGCCACCAAGAGCTCCGCGACATGATTCTCCAGAGCCTTCTGTCTGTCGACCGTGATGTTTCTCTTCTTCTGTGTGATCGGGGTCAACCCCGGCCGAATGGCCAGTTTGTGACAACAGAAACGCGGGTCAATTCCCGGTATCTCGAAAGAAATCCATGCGAAAACATCTTGGTTCTGCTTGAGGAATTCAATCAATCGGATTTTCAGATCGGCACTCATTGCTCCGTCGATTTTGGTGGTCTTTGAATCCTTTCCTAGGACCAACTCCTCTAACTCCCCTTCTGGCTCTGGGTGTGGGACCTCGGGCTTGTCCCTAGGTCGAGCTCTACCATGTTCTCATCGGGGCTTCGTCCTTTTCGGTTGAGATTTCATCTCTATTGAGCCGAGTTGGCGATGAGGGTCCTCCTTCCCCGCCTCAGACAGTCTCGAAATAACATTGCCGGGACTCTTTCTGGTCCCCGGATATTTTGAGTTTCCAAAATAGCCCCAGCTTATTACTATAAACAAAAGGGCCTCCCCACTACTCACCCCAGTTATTGAGTTTTTCCACTCGCTCACTCCATCTCTATTCTTCTGTGATGATTTGGTGTGCTACACCCGTTTGAACTCTAGCTTTCTAGTAGTTCAAACTAATCTTAGATTTCGTGTAGGTCAGAGAATCAATTGTGGAGTTTCGGAGGTTTGGCCTATATCCAAAAGTAGATCAGACCGATAAGCTTTCTTCGTTATTATTTTCTTGCACTCACCAATTTGGAAGGAGTGTGAGGAGGGAAAGAGAAACAAAATTTTACACGCCTCCTCTATTTTTATTTTATTCTTTCTCTTTTTTAAAGTTTGAGAATTACTAAAGGAAAGTAGGTTATTCAATTAGATCATTATAGTTTTCTATTCTTTATTCTGTCAATTCTAACAATATTCTCCTATAAATACAAAACATAATAATGTTAAATATAGATTTTTTAATATTATTGTATGAATAATATTATACTATAAATAGTAATTTGTTAAAATAATTTTAAGGTTAAATACCAATTTTGCCACGAAAGTATTGGCCAGGGGAACATTCAAAGACTAAAGTTTTTTTGGTATCTATTTTGCCCCGAAAGTTATTTTTAGGAGAAAATTTACCTTGGAAGTTTATAAAGAAGATCAATGTTAAGATCAACCGATGGGCAAGATTGCTATTCTTCCGGGCAAAAATGATACCAAAAAACATTCGGTCTTGAATGCTCCCTAACCAATACTTCTATGATAAAATTGGTATCTAAGTCATAATTTTATCTTAACATCAATTCAATTTTTTAAGAAAACATATATTTATATTATTTATTTTATAATTAAAAATTCCAAGCCATAAAATAATTTCTTTAGAATATAATATAATTATAATTAATTATTCTAGTTATACTAATTATTTATATACAAATTAATTATTAATATTTAATATTAAATAAAATTTAAAAATAAAAAACTATAGGGGTTCCGATTAAAAATCATGTGAAACTATAAGGACCTAAGAAAAAGGGGGAAAACCACGAGGACCTTATAAAAAAAAGTGAAAGTATAAGGACTAGTAAAAAAGAAAAAGAAAAAAGAAAAAGAAACTATAGGGACCCAATAAAAAATTGGTTGAAACTATAAAGACTTGTAGATTAATTATCCCTAAAAATATTTTGGTCAATAAGATAAACATTTTTTAATCTTAACTTAAGAGAAGATTAATATTAACCTGAAAACAAATCTTCTCTAGTTTTGCGATAATAAAGAACATAGAGTCTTGCAAATACAACACATAGAGTCTAAGAAGAATGAAAGTGAGATCAAAAAGAGGAAAATGAAGTAAATATTAATAATCTTCTCTAGTTTTGTTAGATCATATGTTTTGATGATCACAAAACTAGAGAAGATTTTGTTTTGTCTTTTTTTTTTTGTCAAATTAACTAAAATTATTAATCTTCTCTTAAGTTCAGATTTAAAATATGTTTACCTCGTTGATCAAAATAGGAAGCTCCTCAAAGTGAAGAGGTGTAGTGTGCCATCTCTAATCAAAAAAGAACCACTAAAACTTTATAGTCATGTGTGCATATGAATACTGGGTATATTTTCATTAACCCAAAATTAAAAGGAAAAATTTCACTAAAGTACCACTGTATTAAAAGGAAAAAAAAAAAAAAAAAAAAAAAAACAACGGATCCTTGATACTGCGTAATAATTTGTGGCTTGTGCATGATATTGGCACGCTAACTAATCAGTGAGCAAACGCATGCATCCATCCAGGTACATTTATTTATATTAAACAGAGATTATATCTTATGTTTATGCTTACAGATAACCTAACCAAAGGCTAGTGAAAGAAAATAAGCAGGGAAGCCGTTCATATAGCGGGGTTACAAGTACACAATTTACAGGTTATTCATCCTCTGAAAGTAGCAGGCCTATTTTATTCTGTCCTTCCTGCGCCAAAAAACAACCGAACGAATATAAGTTGACATTTAATGGTGTAGATAGATACCAATCACAAGTAGTTGATTTGACAATGATTCATCTAGGGATTTCATAGATAGAACCTTTTCTGTTTGAGCAAAGGGGCAAATTTAACAACAAAGTCAAATGTGGGGGGTGCCTAACACCATAAAGTTTCCAAATGTGCAAAAAAGTACATGAAAGTTTCAAAGGTGGGGCAATTTTGAATCTTCCGTTAATTCACCGTCCAATCTCTGTCTCCCTTTCTCCAGCCACCTTCATGGATGATTGTGACTCACCCAACCACTTCTCACCGATGAACCCCACCAGATCCAACCTTTATATGACCGTTTTTGTTCCTTCCAACTACCATGCCCCATCCTCGGATCTCCCATATCACTCTCTCTCTCTAGTTTATTTCTTCTTTTTTAAATCCATTATTCTTTCTCAATCTTCCCCCACCACATCTTTAATACTCCGTCTATGTTCATCAAACGGATTTCATCGAACACTTGGGATGCGCATAAAATTACCCCCTTCGTTTTAATTATAATCCCCCGTAGCTAGCTCCCTTAACTTACACAACTGTCAATTTTTCCTTGTTTGAAGCATTTCTGTTAGATCGCAACAACTTTAATCTATTTTCTGATAAGTTTCTTCGTTTTTGTTTCAATCTCTACTATGTAGCTATGAATAATGGCTGAGTAATTGTAGCCAGCAAGGTACGGTGACAAGTGGATGGGTGGAGTCACCATCGTCCATGAAGGTGGTTGGAGGAAGAGAGAGAAAGAGATTACACGGTAAATTAACGAAGGTTTAGTGGAGTTAACAGAAGTGTTAAAATTGCCCCACTTTTGAAACTTTATGTACCTTTTTTGCACCCTTGAAAACTTTATGGGGTCAAATACCCCTTACATATAACTTCGTTGATAAATTTGCCCCTTTACCCTTCCTTTTTTTTTTTTTTTTTTTGTGCATTTGACTGCCTTCCTCCATCCAACTCATTAAAAAAAAAAAAAAAAAAAAAAAAAAAAAAAAATGAGAATCACACAAGAAAACATTAGACTGGGTGTTTTTTACTCAGATTTGTTCCTTGGCAAGAACCTGTACCTAAAGCCATTCACTATAAGCATCTGAATTCCATCATGTTAACAAGACGATTGAGAAACTAAATATACCGCAAGAACAAGTACCATTGTTAAAACAAACAGAAGAATCAAGTGCTTCAATCTCATTGGATTTTGAATAACTTTGTTCTATGTTTCTTTAGTTTCATAAAAGACTTCCTCCAGTCCATTTTATACTTTCTGAAGAGATTAAGGAAATCAGTTAAAGTTAGTAAAATGTTTAACACTCTGACAACTTTTCGAAATTACTTTAGATTTTGATTGGTATAGCTTATTATTGGGGAGAGATGATGAAAAAGCCATTATTAAGAGGCAAGATTATTTTTAGAGATCAGTCATCAATGTTTCATTAAATTTTGTAAAAGTTATTGCCTTAAAAGCCAATAGGTAGGGAGAAGTAATTGGACTATAATAATAAAAAGAAAAAAGAACAAGAGCAAGATGACTACAACACTAACCTCTTGGCTCTTCTACATAGGATATGCTATAAAATCAAATCTTAAGCTCAAGATGACTGAATGAGTTTCTCAATGTCTTTCTGCAACAAGTAGAGAATATATATATATATATATATATTATATATATATAGCATATATTAATTAATATGGAGTATGAAATATCTTAAATAGAATAAAACTGCTAAAATTTCTCTTACCTCAATTTTCAAGGGTGAGGTGGTAGGAGCATATCTCTCCACCACCTTCCCTTCTTTATTTACCAAGAACTTTGTGAAGTTCCATTTGATCCCATCTCCAAATAGCCCCCTTTCTGTTCTTTCAAGAACTGGTAAAGTGGTGCTGCATTCTTCCCGTTCACTTCAACCTTAGACCATTAAATTTCGGGTAATTATTCTCTTATCCCTTCCAAAAATTCCTAAATACTATTCAACACTGACGAATATTATATAGATAAGAGATATATCGGTATCATTTATTAGAAGGAAGTTAGTGGTAACATATCCTTCTATTCCAGAGAAGCAAGTATAATATTTGAAACCATAAACAAAGTTCATATGACATGAACATTTTTCAGGGAATGAGAAAGTACTTGATCCTTAAATTTATGATAAATTTTAGGTTGATTCCATATTCATTCTCAATGGCCAGAATATGAAACAATATCATTCAAGAGCGATGAATATTTTGTTAAATACAAATTCTGAGTAGTGTAGCCATCAAGAATAAAAATTACCAGGGGGGAAATCCAAGTATCCAAATATAATTAGATATGTCATGCTGTGTCTGATATGAGCATTCCTAGTACCAAAAACTGACACAACTAAATTTTTTGGAAGACCACCATGTATGTTAGAATCGTTTTCTTAATCAGAAGTATCTTAAACAATTTTTTACCTTATCAAAGATAGGAAATTCAGCTTTGAACCTTGTGCAAACAACTTCCTGAATTTCTTCATTGGTTCCTGGTTCTTGTCCAAGAAACTGATTGCATGGAAATGCCAAGATATCAAACCCTGCAGAACTCACAAGTTCTGGTGTTAAAATCTCACCTCACAGAAAAGACTATTACACAAGAGATTGTTTCTTTCTCTTACAAAATGACAGACCTTGGTTCCTGTATTTCTCATACAAAACACTCAATTCTTTGTAATTTGTTTGTGTCAAACCACTGCAAAAATAGTCAAAAACAACATCAAATTAAACTTGTTAAAGAATCATGACAACATGTTCCCTTGCGGCAGAAGCAATCATTTCTGTTTAGAATGGTAATGCTTATGGGGGTTTCTCTTTCCATTATTTCTAATTTGTAGGAAATTAATTCCCATGGCTCTTGCAACATCATTAAGCCAATGTTCCCTTTAAATCCACCTGGAAACGTGCTATCTTAAAAGGTTTAGATGAAGCGCCGCTTTTCTAATTTAAAGAGAAAGGGCAATTGGGTAAAATCTTCAAAAGTCCTAAAAATCTTTTGTGTTTAATGATTTTCAATAAACCAAGAGGACTTCTACTCAATAGCAGAATACTATTTTGTTTTCTCTAGCATCAAGCATAATAAGAAACAAGCATGTACATATATACTTGAGAAACTCATGACACTGACACCATTGATGATATACAAATTCTTGAAATAATAACCAATTAAAAAATCAATGAAGAATCTTTAACATAAATTTCATGTGTCAATTTTACAAAGCCTATCAATAGGGAAACTTGATGAACAAGAAAGTGAGCCATAAATCTCACAACTGTTCGATTGGGAGACAAATGGTTTACTGCTTCATATGCAAGGGGTAAAAACTAGAGATGCATCGGATAAAAAAAACTAGTGATGCAACACAGGCAGAGTCCACAAATAAGGTTGAAAGCTGGACACATGCTTGAGGGTTTTTTTGGAGAAAACGAAGATCAGATCAATATAATTTAAACAATGAACAAGCAATCAATATGAATCAAATTACCACTGTGAAGCAACATTCACAATTAGCAGAACCTTTCCGCTGTATTGACTCAGGTTCACGTCATTTCCACGGATGTCCTGCAATTATGGTTCATATCACATTATACAGAAAGAAAAACGTCAGCACAATAACTAAAAAAACCTACTTTTATGGAATTCAGAGATCTATCATGGGGTTCTAACTCACAAAATCAATACAAAACCATGCGGTGCTATAATATCCTTTTGACACTTGACATATGAATAAACCTTTCTAAAATACCCAATCATGTGGGGCTAACTTGCAAGAAAATATACTTGTGTCATTTTAACACTCTAAAATACCCAATCATGTGGGGCTAACTTGCAAAAAAAATACAGAGATTTTGTTGGTCCAACCAGATTTGTTTAACGACTAGGGTTTATCAAATTGGCTCAATTATAAGGTCATACGACCTTAAAGCTAAGGTGGGATTTATTAGTTTTTTGATATCCTTGTATCACGCAACTTTCAATTAGGAGGCCAGATCAATATGGTATTGAACTGGTGAGAAGCATATACAAACCCGTTATAAACGAGCATGCCCTCGATCCAAATCATGCTATTAAAAAACTAAAAAAGACAAATAAGAAAAAGAAAAATGATTTGAAATCCGCAGTGCTGTAATCAGCAGAATCTGAAGATATGGGCTGAGGACAATAATTAACAAGAAGGGGGGAAAAAGCACAGGAAGTCCCTAAAGAGTAAAGATGCCTCGATATTAACTATGAAATACAAGATACATGAGCGTATTATCGAATTAATTTTTAGGTTCCTACGGCACAGCATATCCATTCTCTGAGCCAGTCCTACTTTCAGCTAAACAGTTGAAAAAAAAAAAAGGAAAGAAAATAAAAGTGAAGAAAATCCACATTAAGTTTTGAAGCAAGGAAGGAGAAAGGAAAGGTAACCTTGACAGTGAAGTCGTAAACGGATTTGGAACTCGGTTCAGCCATGTGCGGAGAAGGAAAATAGACAGAAACAGATAAGAATCGAAATGGAAGGAAGAGAGGCGGTGCTTTGGTCGCCCGTCGGTCGAGATAAGCCAAGTCAGAGCTCACAATCCATTTATTTATTTTATATCAGATCAGATTCAGAGCAAGAAGAATCCACTCTGACCGCTCTCAATACATTTTTGGGAAAATCCCTATTAAACCCAAAATACCAAAATAATCTCAAGAAAGGCCTAAAGAAAAGTCACTAATCAGAAAAGGCCCTTGAGGAAGAAGAATCCACTCGGACCGCTCTCAATACCTTTTGGGAAAATCCCCATCAGGGCCCAAAATACCAAAATAATCTCAAAAAAAGCCTAAGGAAAAGTCACTGTCGGAAAAAGCTCTTGGGCCTTTAAGGGTATTAAGTTACAAAAGGAAATTACATTGATGCCCTGCATGAAAATCGAAATTCTAACACAATGAATTTGAATATCAGTGCCATATTCGAACTCCTCTCTCATAGCAAATCGCCTTCCCCGTCGCTCCCTTCTCTGATCTACGGCCTTCTCAGTCTCGGTCTCCGCCTGTGCGCGTCCGTGTTCGTGGGTCTCCGCCTCTGCGCCTCCATCATCGTCGGTCTCCAACTCTGCCCCTCCGTCCTCAGATCCCTTGCTCTGCATTTTTTATTTTCCCCGAGACGCATGGAAAACGCGCATAACCGAGTGGAGCTGCACCGCCACCCCCAATTATCTTTGTTCTCGACTTCTATTCCTGCGATAGAACGTGCCCCCACCTTGAATCCAGCAGAGCTTTCGTTGCCGTGGCTTGTTTATTTTGTTCCTTCGATCTTCTCCGCTAAATTTTTCGTTCTAATCAGGTTAGGGTTTTGTTTTCTTATTTTCCAAGTTCTTCCTGCTTTGGATCTGTGGCTAGGGTTTCGTCTTTTTCCTATGTTATTTTTTATTTGTCAGACTTTTTATCTATGTGGTCACTCCTTTCGTTGATGAAATTTTCGGAATGGTCCATGTTATGCCGTTGTTGTTTCTGGGTTTCACCTTTCTTGTTATGAACTAATTGAGGTGGTTGGTAGTGTTGACTGTGTGAGAAATGCGCTGATACAGATTGTCTTAAGGCTCAGAGATGATGTGTTAAGGGAAGGGGACACTGACCATAATCCCTCAGTATAGGTGCTTAGCCCTTATACTCAGGTGGCAGTGTGGCACTGGTCTTTCTGTTCCATCTGTATTGCCTTCAGTTCCTCCACTTGCTACTCGACTAGCTTATGATCATAGGGGCGAAAGTGGAAGTGGACTGGGCATGCTTTCTTCTAGCAACCTATATGGATATGGATCTTTGTCGGTATGTCTCTTAACCTCATTCTTGCTAAAGTCATTGCCCTGCCACCAATACCTTATATCTTGATGCTGCTTTTGTAAGTGTCGTGGTTTATTTATTCATTCTGGTTTTGATTTGATTATCTAGGATACTTTAAACCAAAGAGAAAATAGTTCTGTTCATTTTTTAATAAAATTTACAAATTACAAATGAGTTAATTTCATTCTAAAAAAAAAAAAAAAAAAAATTATATTCCATGCTTTATTTTTCCTTTTAAGAAATCATAATTTTTATGATCCTTTTATTTTCCAAAAACTAAAAAATTTAGGATGGAAATAAACCAAATCTTAAATAATAGTATATGCTATCATTCCATCCTAGGCTGCATGTGATATAATAGAAAGTTTTCCCCTGGAAATTTTACTTCGGAAGATATTATGATAGTTACAATATTACATGTGAAGATCCAAATTGTTAGAAGTCTGAGTTCAATGACTACTGATTTTTTTTTTTTTTTTTTTTTTTTTTTTTTTTTTTTTTTTTTTTTTTTTTTGAGAAAAAGATATTCAAGAAAGGCTTTTCATCATTTATGTCTTTTAGAATTCAAGCAGCTTGGTTTGTGCGTATATTTTTGAAAATAAACTGAAATTATTGGAGTCATGTTTCTGTACGTATGCACATGTTCTTTTTCTTTTTATAGACTACCTGATTAAGGTTATCATACTTTGTTAGTTTTTTATTTTTCCGATATTTGTTTCATTTGGTGTTTACAGCAACTCATTATAATGTAATTTGGTTCAATTCAGGTCCTTATTTCTCCTAGGGCTTCGGAAATATTTATAATTATGGCGGGCTTGAAGGACCTTCTTCCCCCCGCGACATCATCATCGACGCCATATTATAACCACAGTAGTGATCCATGGTTCAAACAGAGATTTAGCACATCTGAGGCTGAAAAAATCACTGTATTCAGCATAAGCCCGTCCCTCCTTATTTAAAGCGTGCGGGTTTTGTTCCTAGAAAAGTAGAAGATTTTGGGGATGGTGGAGCATTTCCTCAGATCCACGTTGCTCAGTACCCCCTTGACATGGGGAGGGATAAATCATCAAAACTGGGTTCAAACATTCTTCCTGTGATAGTTGATGCCCGTGGAAATGTAGCGTAATGAAAATGCTAAAAAAATTGTATATTCAGAACTGAAAGATTTGATTCCAAAATTTGAAGAATGAAGAGGATGGCATGGATGATGATGAGACACTAAAAGAGATTAAGGAAACAACACAAGAAATAAAAGCTGCACTTGAGAAGATAGTTAATGTCAGATTGAGTGCAGCACAGCCAAAGAATGTGCAACAGTCATCTGATGCAAAGTTTATCAAGTATAGGCCTTCACAACAATTAGACAGCAAACTTGTTTGGTAGCTAGTATGACTTGTAATGGGCGAAAACATATTGATTGTGTTTGGACACATGTTTAGTCCATCAGTTTTTGGGTAAATGTTAATTTGTGACCAGGTTTTGATCATGGTTACTTGATTTTTTAATTTCAATGACATTATCAAAAAAATTCTGTCTCTCTGCTCTTTGCTGATGGTATGTAATAAAATGGTTGGCTGTCCATGTCCAAGTTTTTTCACGAAGTCCATGGATGCCTTTAGGCAAGTGAAAGCCCATGATGTAACATGTTCATGTCCAAGTTTGTAACAAATCCGTAAGTGTTATCAGTAGGTGTTAACAATAACATCAGTATATATTAACTAGTCCGTTAGTGTACATTAACAAGTCCATCAGTAGGTGTTAACAAAAACATCAATATGCATTAACAAGTCAATCAATAGATGTTATCAATAACATCAGTTACTTGTTACAAAAACCTCAGTGCCTTACAACAGCTACATCAGACACTTGTATCAGCAACAACATCCATTTGTAACACCTACATGAATATAACATAAACAATCATATTAGCATAACATTAACAAGTCTATCAGTACCCACTAACAACAATATCAGTTCCTACTAACAACACTATAAGTACCCATTAACAACAATATTAGTCATCAGTCCCCACTAACAACAATATTAGTACCCACTAACGACAATATAAGTCCCCACTAACAATAATATCAGTACCCACTAACAACATTAGTCCCTACTAACAACAATATCGATACCCACTAACAACAATATCAATACCCACTAACAACAATATTAGTCCCTACTAACAACAATATGAGTCCCCACTAACAACAATATCAATACCTACTAACAACAATGTCAATCCCCACTAACAACAATATCAGTAGCCACTAACAACAAATATCAGTACCCACTAACAACGATATCAGTACCCACTAACAACGATATCAGTCCGACTAACAACAATATTAGTCCCCACTAACAACAATATCAGTACCCACTAACAACAATATCACACACTAATTAAGTTGTTAACGTATATTGATGTTGTTATTAATGTATACTGATCTTGTTGTTAATGTTGTACTAATGTTGTTGTTAATGTATAATGATATAGTTGTTAACATGCACTGATTAAGTTGTTAATGTATCCTGATCTAGTTGTTAACACATAATGATGTAGTTGTTAATGTATATTGATCTAGTTGTCAACATATAATGTTGTTGTTGTTAACGTATACTGATGTGTTGTTAATGTTGTACTGATGTAGTTGTTAATGTATATTGATGTAGTTGTTAATAAGCACTGATTAAGTTATTAATGTATACTGATCTAGTTGTTAACGTATACTGATATTGTTGTTAATGTTGTACTGATGTAGTTGTTAATGTATACTAATGTAGTTGTTAACCCAGACTTCTTAATGTTGTACTGATGGAGGCACCAAACATATTATTTTCCATTTTCCTGCTTCTTCAAATACCAGTAACAAACATAGATGTAGGAAAAAAATTCTTGTTTAGGTAACCAACATCAGAAAATTTACACAAGACTAAGGTTGTGAAGGTCATTTTCATCAATACAAATGAACCTTCCCGGAAAAGCAAATTCTGCACAATTTTATCATAAATACATATACAAGTGTATGCAACAATCGATGTAATTAAATGTCTCCTACAACCAATCAAACTTCCCCCATAACAAGTCAACCTAATGTTTCATCTTCTTTTTGTGGGACCCCTCGATCATCAACAACACTTTTTCTCTATGGGTGTTGTGAGGATGGGTGACCAACCACCACAAAAAGCCGACCTTCATTTCCCACAGCTCTTCCATGGAGTACAAAGGCATTGTGAATCCATCATCATCTTGCTTCTTGATCATAACTATAAAGACAAGACACCACAATCATAATGCACTTATATTTCAGCAACAAAGCATTAAATCAAATTTGTATCAAGAGTGAAATTTGAGACACAACAAAATTTTTCCTAACTTTAATCAGCCAATGGTCATATTTCTTACTTGAATATTGAGTACAAGTCACAAATTTATTTTCCCAATGATGCATATTATCAAACAGAAAGTGATTATTCAAAGAATCAATAAAGCCATCACCAAGTTAATATACATATCAATCGATAACTTCCAATGGAAAATATGAAAACATACCATTCACAAGCACAACAAGTTAAGTAGAATGATACAAAATTTGATTTTTTAAGTTTATTCTCGCCAAATACGAAGAACTATTCAATGAAACAAGCAGAGTAACCCATCAACATGCATAACCTAAATCGTCCAATTGAAGCATTTTATAGTCACAATATAAATTTGCAACACGTCTCTACCTAGTCAGAGAACAAAATCGACAGTAGTCTTGTAGAAAACAACCTTAAAAGATAGCTCTTGAGATTGGAACCCAATGTCATCAATAATAGCTCAAAGAGGAAGAATAAGATGAAAGGAGAGAATGGAGGGTGGTGGTGAAAAGTTCTGATATCATGGAGAGTGATCATTTCACGAGCCATACCTCAAAAAAGCTAGTCCATGAACTTGAAGAGACCTAGGTTCCCCAAAAACCCCACATCAGAATCCCATACTCTTAATGCAAGGCTCAACTCTCAAGCCAGAATCACATACTTGGAATTTGGGACTCAAGTTCTGGCCCCTGCTATAAGTCCTAACAATTAATAAGCACAACACACAGGTAAAAACGTATTTAAAAAAAAAATTTATTGTGGATTAATGGTATAGAAATGACATACTGATTGTTTATAGGTCAGCCGTTGATGAATGGTGATCCTTTCTGTACAATCAATAAGCAGAAAATGTCGAAAGAGTAGGCAATTTGTACACGTACATACATACAAACCATATCAATGCAAAGCCATGACTGAGTTTAGACTTGATTTGAACACCAAGGATAAGTTCAGGAGTTAAATTATAGGGTCTCTAGAAAATACGCAAAGTTGGAGTACTTTGGCTCCCAGCCTATTTCTTGGTGTGTCTTGGAGTTGTTCAATCTCTTACCTAGGGGGCCATCAGAGCCTATACAAAGACAAGATGTAAACAAGTGATGTTTTGAGACTCAGAAGTAAACAATGCTAACAATAACGCAACAATCTGGATCCTTTGATGTACATTATATATAGCACTAATATAGAACAAGAGCTATACTTACTCGTAAATTTCTCACACTTTTTTCAAAATTTTCCACTTTGTAATCCATCACTTCTTGCCTGCATAAATGTAGTTGGGGTGACTTTTATCAATAAGGAATTCCCCCCCCCCCCCCCCCCCAGAAAGAAGAAGAAAAATTATGTTGGCAACAATACACAAACCAAAAGGTAGTAAAAGAATGAAAACCAGGAAAAAAATCAGAAATCAGAAAATCAATTTAATTCAAGAAGTGTGTGACCTAGACAAAGGATGGTTATCACAATACAAAAAATCCTTCCCTTTAATTTCTTCTTCAAGATTGCAATTGTTCTGTTATAAAAACACAAATGTCTAACCTCAGCGGGTTAGTAGATGATTTATATAGGATCTGTTGCTCTCTTCGGGATGTTAGTAGGCTAACTCTGAAGAGAAGATGATTGTTCTATGGTGTCTATGAGGAAGACACCAAAGAATATCAGATGATCACTATGCTACACAAGAATGACGATTAGCCAAAGGGGGTGGGGTGTGTGCACAATGAGACTGAATAGTAAAAGATGATGATTAGGGGATGTGCACCTATGAGGTTAATCTCCTATTTATAGGGATTATCTCTAGGGTTTCGATCTTGGGTTGTGCCCACCTCCAAAGCATTGTTTCTACTCCACTACTAGCGTATGCTTGCTCCACTACCTGGACTACCCGTGGTTATAGCCGAGATTACAGGGTGATTAGTGTTTTACCTGATTATGGAGGGATTCTACCATAAAGTGTCCTTGTTGGGTCGTATAATTTCTGGGCCCAATATATTAGTCCATAATAGTTGCCCCCAAGCTCAGCAGTTCAGGGCTCTGAGCTGTCGAGATTGATTGACCGCTTGAACCGGACTCTTTATCTACTCTGCTTTCACTCTCCGTGCATTTTTCTCACTTGACCTTGGAAAATCGCCAAGATTGATTGACTTATTTGTGGCTTGCCCCCAGACATGCGTACCGAGTTAAAAAAAACTCTCCAGCTTTTATGATAGCCAGGATTTCATTTGTAACTATGAGCCCGGATTGCCGGTTCATATATTTCCGCCACGTGTTGCCCCCAATCTAGGATATCATGAATAAGAGGCATACGAACAAGTTCCATTTGCCTATGCTACTGACATCATGGCGTAAGATCACCATTTCCCGTGTATTAGCCACTTTCGCCGTCTTTGAATTCCATGCACATTAACGCTCACATCGTTTCATGGCGATCATCATTACACTTTTAGGTTTTCAAATTCGATCCTTAGTACGAATTGCCTTTGCTGGCCTTGACGCTTTGGATGTGAAACGCTTATAAATTCATGTTCTCTGCCTCTCTTCAACACTTTTTGCCAGGCTCTCCTTTTGTCTTGCTAGAAAAACTCTCCTTCCTCCACAACCCTCTTTTCTTTATACTGTCGTCTGTGAATTCCATTTTCCTGCAACCTTTCATAGAATTAGGTATTCCCTCTACCTCCTTGTTCTCCTTTACTTTCATTTTGCTTCATCTAGTCTTCTGCTCTTCCTTTTGATATTTTCATCACTCCTCAACATTTGGTTTTCTGGGTACGCCACTAAGGTTTCTGGGTTCCCTGGGTAGCCTTTTTGATATTTTCAGCATAATGCTTCTCTCCTTCTCTCCCAGTTTTATTCAAACTCGCTTGTGCTGGGTGGCGGTGATGACCATATAGGATATTCCTCGCTGAAGG
The DNA here is from genome assembly GCA_019022655.1 of Acacia acuminata. Lineage (NCBI taxonomy): Eukaryota > Viridiplantae > Streptophyta > Magnoliopsida > Fabales > Fabaceae > Acacia > Acacia acuminata. The sequence continues at coordinate 519,225 of JAFJYI010000367.1, read as the reverse complement.
CAAAAAGCTGACACCTTGGTTTAGAGCTTATTTTTTAATTTTTCTTTTTCTAGAGCTGTCATCGATCAAGATAGTTCTCCGCCTCTAGGTATGTACGATAACCCAGTTCCCGAAGAAGATAGAGAAATGCTTAAAAAACTTTCTTCTCAAAAGAAATTCTAATTCGCCCCATACCACTCATTGAGGAAGAGAAACAAAAAGCACTACTTTGTAAACCCAGTGAGAGTAAGAGTAAGAAGGATCCCCAAACACCATTGCCACATAATCGAAACTCCAATGTCTCTTTCCCAGGATTCCATTCTAATCTACTTGAGATACCAAGCCGAAATCTGACCACACCTACCCTGGCTTTGCCCCTTGCCCAACTAGAAAACATACTCCTAGAAAAAAATGGGTCCCGTGCAAAAAGTGTCACTGACCCATGTGATGAGTGCCTCTTTTTGAGCATTGAACTCGCTAACAGTGGCCGTAATTTGGATATTTCAAAGTCATTAGCCCCATGGATCGACGAGGTGCTAAGTATCAAGAGCATAATGACCGCTGAAGAGATTGCCAAGCTAGGTCTCCGTGATAGCAAAGACTATGTCTTTCGCCTACCCTGCATTGCTGAATCCATATCTAGCTGCCGAGAAAATAGTGACAATCGCCATTTCTTTTATTTCTACAAGGATTGCATATCTCGGCTGAATATGCGCTTTCCGTTTACCGAGTTCCACCTACACCTTTTACATCACTTACATCTTGTAACATCCTAAATTTTGAACCTTGAGAATTGAGAATAAGCCTAAAAGTAGGCGGAGGACTTAGCCCAGTTCGGGAAGAGTTCCAAGAATGTTGAGAGCTAGGAAGCCTCTCTGGGACTAAGTAACTCGGCTATAAGCCCTATCTTGCTAGAGGCCGCTTGTGACTTGTGGGCTGGTATAGTATTGGCCCCTTGCCAATCTCACGTGAGCTTGTAGTGTCGCACACAAGAATAGCCCAACACGAGCAATAGTGTCCAGATTTATTGAATCTTAGATATGTCTAAGATTTAATGGATACAACATTTAATCTAGGATAGATATATCTATATAATATTAATTTTGAAAATAATATTATTATTATTTATGTAGATAATAATATTATTATCTAGTATTTAATTTATTTGATAAATTAAATAACTAAAATAAATAGAGATATAGTATCTTAGATTTATTTTTCGAATAGAGATATAATATATCATATTTAATTTTAATTGAGATAGAGTATCTCAGACTTAATTAAATAGATAGATATCATATCTCATATTTAATTTATAAAGATAAATTAAATCAATGGGCTTTTAATTCGGATTAAATAAATAGATTAGATTAGATATGTTAGACAGATTTAATTAATATATTATTTTAATCTAAATTCAAATTTCAAGATTAATTTAGATTAATTTTGAATATTTTAATACGGTCCAATTAGGGTTTGAGAAACTCTATTAGATGAAGATCTTGTCGTATTAAAATTAGAAGAGCCGCGAAAAGAAAACCCTAGAGGAGAGACGTGAGACGCAAAGTTTGAAGGCGCTAGCCCACTGCTGTCGGTGTCAGAGTGTTATTTGGTGTGGATACCAGAAGAAGGAGTGGATTCGTAGAGTCAGCTCCTGTTGATCGAGTAGGACACATACGAGTTCGTAAAGCACGCACACGAGTTCGCAAAGGTACGATTCCTAACGAACCCGATTTAAATGTCGTTGATAGATCCTCTTATGGGATTTGTAAGGTTTTAATGGATGAAACCTTCCGCTGCGTGTATGGATTCCTACAGTTCATACCTTAGGGTTTACCTCTTATTTATAGAGTGTATCTTAGTGTTATGGTTTGGACTTGCGGGCCTCTGTGCCTCTAAGCCCAAGTGTTGCACCGCCATATCTGTGTCTAGTAGATTGCCCCTTGTTAGGCCATAAGTTGAGTGGGCCTCATATTTGAGTCCGTAATAGTTGCCCCCAGCCCGGTAGTTCGTAACATATCACCCGTAATAGTGGGCCTCAAATATTTGGGTTTCTGGGTGATATGTTTTATCAACAAGTTCCCCATGTCTGGGTTGTCATGAAGAGGAATGGACTCCATTTGCTTATGTCGCTGACAGCTTTACAGCTATACACTTGTTGCCCCCCAACCTGGCAGTCGGGTCTTTGGGCTGCCGGGGTGCATTGGCATAACTCGGATCTTATGTCCAAGTTTTATCTTCATTTCAACAATAAGTTGATTATATGAACTCAAACATATGTTTAGAGTTCTATTCAATGACGGGGCCAAAGTCAAAAATATTAACCCACAGTTTGCTTGAATATTAGTCTGGTATGAAAACCAAGTATTATATTTGTGAAGATTTTAATTAATCCATCACATTACATTTCAGGCATTCGACCAGAATCTAATCCGGAGTAATGGCAATCCGTCACATGTTCAAACGCAGTTTTTAACCATTTTAAACATTTCAACCTGATCAAGGTCAACATGACGGTTCACTTCATTACCCCCGAAAACCATGTTGATGCATCATTACTATGAAGGCTTACAACAATGGCTTCGCTTTATCTGAGGTAGGTTTAACTACCCTGGCTTCATTCATTCATTTATTCATTCACAATTGCCATAATTTGCAACAATGTGACACATAATTCTCAGTTTATCCGGGTTCCGAACATAACATAGAACGTGGATTTAATTGTATAATTCTCAGTTTATTTGGGTTCCAAACACATTGAACATAAAACACGGATTTAACTGTGATATACTCAATTTATCTGGGTTCCAAACAAATTCAACATGAAACATGGATTTAACTGTAAAATACTCTCAGTTTTATTGGGTTCCAACATGGAACACGGATTTAACTGTAATTTACTCTCAGTATTACCGGGTTCCAAACTCAACATAGAACACAAATTTAACTGTTTTCAAACTCAGTTTTACCGAGTTCCAAACATAACATGGAACACGGATTTAACTGTCTTCAAACTCAGTTTTACCAGGTTCCAAACTTAACGTGGAACATAGATTTAACTGTCTTCCCAAAGGCTATTTCACAAACAATTCTTTAGTGTCAGAATTAGGCATCAAACCTGAATTCTTCATGTCTTCAAATATCCTCCATGCCAGTGTTGCTCTTTTTGATTTGCAATAACCTTGGATTATACAGATAAGCAACTGGCGCTGAACCGCTCAACATAACTATTGTAAAGAGCTTCTGAATTGTTTTTGTTAGTTCTTTATGTGTTTTGATGATAACTAGCAACTGTAAATCCAAAATATTATTATTGACTCAAGCCAAAGTGTTTTAATTTGAGAAATAACTTGGTTCAATAACAACTCATTTCTATGTACTGATATGACTCGAGTCAGAGTTGTTTAGGTCGAGTCATACCTCTCTGTGTCAGAAGCTAGAGATCTTTGAACTTATGACTCGCGTCAGATTCTTGTGACTTGAGTATAGTGACTGGAGTCAATGTTATATGACTTGAGTCATATGTCTCTGTGTTTTGAAAATATATTCTAAGTTCAAAGATAACTCGAGTTAGTCATTAAATGACTCGAGTCATGGCATGTCTTTTAGTTCTCTTTAAAACCAACCCCGATAACAACTTTTTGAGTAATTGATATGACTTGAGTCAAATGAAATATAACTTGAGTCAAGTGAATTACAGAGAGCTCCAAATAAGTTTGTGAAAGAAATGACTCGAGTTAACTCAGTCTGACTCGGGTCAAGGTTTTGCCAAAACTCTTCTTTGTTTTGAAATCGATGCTATGACTTGAGTCAAATAAGCATGATCGAGTCAACAATGAATGACTCGAGCCAGCCTTATCAGTTTTTGAAAATCTTATTCTTGTAATCTGTAAAGCATTGATTATAATTTGGGTACTTCATATTATCGATTATTACTATTGCTAACAAAGTTTAATCAGTTTGCTAATGAGTTTTAGATGCATTAAATTCTTAGCAAAAACAAAGCACAAAAGTGAAAACTAATCTTCTGAGCAACTATAAAGCATTCCGGCCATTTCCAGTCAACATTCTAATTGAGTCTCAACGACAAATGGAATGAAGAATGTCAATGAAGAATAATGGCTAACATTGGAAACATACAAAGAGACGGAGTAACATTTGACTACAACAGAAATATTCATTTCACTCAATGGGTCATTAATTTCTCTTCAATGGTCATTAATGCTATCAACTATAAAAGCTAGAAGCATTCAATTTTTCACCCACCGAAACTCTGCACATTCAATTAGTGATATAAGCATTTACTATTTCTATTCAATTATATAATATCTTTGGATATTGAAATCTTTAGTGTTTATACATCTGCTCTTTTAGAGAGCTCATCATTGATTGTCAATATCTGTAAGAATCTCAAAGTATTGGGACTTTGGGATTGAGACATTTGATTACAACTTGTAAGGGGGAGTAAGTTCTAGTGAGAGAATTAATCCGAGAGTTACAGAATGTGCAATCATTTAAGTTAGTGAAATCCCGGAGAGTCTGGGGACTGGACGTAGGTCAAGGATTTGGACCAAACCAGTATAAATCTTGTGTGTCTAATCTTTCTCTATCCCTCTTTGTTATACTCTATTTTTAGTATTTTGTTTAAGAGGTTTTTACGAAGAAAATTTTAGATCGCCCAATTCACCCCCTTGGTGATATTCCATCTTACATTTGGTATAAGAGCATTGGTTATCTATTTGTAGATTAAAATCCTAGATCAAAAATCCAATGGAAGGAATATTGCCTGATGGAGCTTCTATCAACAGACCACCGGGTTTCAATGGAGAGCACTACTCCTTCTGGAAGGCTAAATTCAAAGTTTTTGTATTGGCCTCTGAATATGGCCTATGGAGGGTGTTTGAGAGAGGTGACTATGCTCCATTGACAATTGAAGATGGCATTAGAACTCCAAAGCTGGAAGAAGAATATGATGAGAATGACAAAAAGCTAGTCACTCTCAATAGTAAAGCTGTTCTCATGCTTCGAAGCGCATTAAGTCAAAGTGAATATTTTCGTATCTACACTTTGTTGTATACAAAAGCTATGTGGGATGCTCTGGAGATTGCTCATGAAGGAACTACTGGAATTAAAGAAAATCATGTGAATACCCTGATAACTGAATACGATTTACTTCGTATGAAGTCTGGAGAATCCATTGGAGAGTTCCAGCTCAGATTCACTCATTTGATTAATCAACTTCCTGCCTTGGGAAAAGAATATGATCAACCTGTTCAAGTGAGAAAAATCTTAAACATTCTCAGTAAGGAATGGGAAGCCAAAGTCACTACGATTGAAGAAGTTCATGGAGAATCAGTGGCGTCAGTGGCAGCTCTCTTTGGCAGTCTATCTGAATATGAAGGAAAGATCAAGTTCAGAAAAGGGCTTGATGAGATTAACGGCAAAAACAAGGGAATTGCCCTTAAGGCTATCAAGGAAGATAAGAATTCAGATGATGATGATGACGACGAAGATGAAGAGCTAAGCATGATGGTTCGGAGATTCAAGAAGTTCTACAAGAAGGACCATGGATTTAGAAAGTTTAACAAGGGTAGCTCTAGTACCGAGCCTAAGAAGCCAATCATCTACTACGTGTGCAAAAAGCCTGGCCACATCAAATCCAAATACCCCCAGCTGAAGAACAAGGATAAAGACAAGAAAAGATTCAACAAATTCAATAAGAAAGCCTATGTCTCAGCCATTTGGGGAGATAGCTCATCTGATGAAGATGAAGCTGATGAGGAAGAAAGAGCCAACATCTACCTCGTGGCTCAAGAAGAAGAATCTAAGAATGAAGAGGTAAGGGCCCGTTTGGATGGGCTTTTTTGAGAAAAAAAGCACTTTTTTAATGCAAAAAGAATGCTTTTTTAATTAATTTATGTATTTAGATGATATTTTTTTAAAAAAATAAAAGTCACAAAAAAAGCCAAAGTGCTCCTTTTTTTAAAAGCTCCAATTTGGAGCTTAAAAAATAAGCACTTAAAAAAAGTACTTTTTTTAAAAGCCCATCCAAACGAGCCCTAAATGATGCTTGAACCTACTTTTGATGAATTACTTACTGAGTATAACTCTCTTCCTCATAATTTCAAAAATTAGCTAAGGAACTTCTTGCCTCTAAAAGAAAGGTGCAAACCCTTGAAGAACAAGTTCAAACTATCTCTTCTTCGCCAATTTCTGATTGTGAAAAGAATTATGAAAAGGATTGCGAAGAATGTTGTGTTTTAGAGAATAGAAATATTTATCTTACTAAAACACTTGAGAAATTCACTCAAGACAGTGAAATGATCAATGTGATTTTGAAACAACAACGATTTACAAATGATAAATCTGGAATTAGTTACAAACCTGACTTTGACAAAAAGAAAGGTAAAAAGAAATTTGGAGAAAAGAATTACTTAAACTATTTTTGAAAAACAGTTCACTCTTCAAATCCTTTTGTCGATTACAATTATTGCAATCACAAAGGGCACACTACTTCTTGTTTTCATAAGAAAGAAAGAAAAACCAAATCTGTTGGTAATTACAAATGTGTGCCTAATGGATCTTATGAGATTCTTAAGACACAAGCTAACTCAAAATGACCCAAGAAAAGATGGGTACCTAAGACTTGATCTTGTGCATCTTGCAGGTTTGTCTAAGAGCATCAAAATCCAACAAGTGGTATATTGACAGTTGATGCTTTAGACATATGACAGGAGATCATACAAAATTTGCTGCTCTCAAGCCCAAGGATGGTGGCAAGGTGACTTTTGGTGAAAATCAATCCGGAAGGATTGTTGGAATTGGTGAAGTTGGCAACAATGATGGACCTCAAATCAAAGATGTCTACCTTGTGGAAGGTCTTTGCCACAACCTCCTCAGTGTGAGCCAAAGCACAAACAAAGGTAACTTGGTTATCTTTGACTTTGAGGAATGCTTGATTGTGAGCAATAATGATCTACCCTTGGACAATAACAAGTCCAAAGCCTTATTCAAGGCTCCTAGAGAAGATAACTGTTACACCCAAAACCTCTCTAGTAATTGCAATAAGATTATTTCTGAAAATTGCTTTATTAGTAACTTGGAAGAAAGTTGGCTTTGGCACAAGCGTTTAGCTCATGTCAATATGTATCAACTTGACAAACTTCTAAGAAAGGATTTAGTTATTGGTTTACCAAAACTCAATTTCAAAAATGACATAATTTATGATGCTTGTCAGAAAGGTAAACAGACTAAGTCATCTTTTAAATCTAAAAATGAGATTTCATCTAACAGACCCCTCCAACTACTCCATATGGATTTAGTTGGACCAACAAGAGTAAGAAGCCTTGGTGGCAATCTCTATACTCTGGTCATTGTTGATGACTTCTCAAGATTTTGTTGGACTATATTTCTCTCATCAAAAGATGAAACCTTTGATCAATTCGTTGTGTTTGCCAAGAAGGTCCAAAATGAGAAAGGTTTCTCAAATTCGAGAATAAGAACTGATCATGGTGGAGAATTCATGAATCATGCCTTTGAAGAATTCTGTGATGCTCATGGGATAGATCACAATTTCTCTGCCCCAAGGGCCCCTCAACAAAATGGTGTTGTGGAGAGAAAGAATCGAGCCCTCACTGAGATGGCAAGAGCAATGCTGAATGAAAACCAAACATCTCAAGTCTTCTGGGCTGATGTAATGAGCACTGCATGCTACATATCAAATCGTGCATACATCAGGAAGAATCTTAAGAAGACATCCTATGAGTTACACAAAGGGAGAAAGCCCAACCTTGCCCATCTGCACATCTTTGGGTGCAAGTGCTTTGTGCACAATAATGGTAAGGAGAATTTGGGAAGTTTGACCCAAAATCTGATGAAGGTATATTTCTCGGTTACTCTAATAGAAGTAAGGCTTATAGAGTTTTTAATACTTGAACTCGCATTGTTTAGGAGTCTATTCATGTTGTGTTCAGTGAAACCAAGTTTGATAAGCCTTTGGATGATGATGAGGAAAATGCTTATAGAAATCAATTCTTTTCAAAAACTACTCCTACCTCTCTTGAAAATTTTGAAAATATTTTTGAGACCTCTTCTGAAAATGTTTGTGAAAACAATGTTCAATCTCAACTAAAGCTTGGAGGTTTATTAGGAATCATCATTTAGACCAAGTAATAGGTGATGTAAATCAAGGAGTGAGAACCAGAAAAAGTACTTTGATTGAAGTTACTTTCTTTGCTTTCATCTCTCAGATTGAACACTCTAAAATTGACAAAGCCCTTTCAGACAATGATTGGGTTATCACAATGCAAGTGGAATTGCATCAATTTGACATAAATCAATTTTGGGACTTAGTACCTAGACCTAAAGACCATCCAGTTATTAGGACTAAATGGGTATTTAAGAACAAACGTGATGAAACAACAATCATTGTCCGTAACAGGGCAAGATTGGTTGCTAAAGGCTATAATCAAGAAGAAGGAATTGATTATGAAGCAATTGTTGGGATCCGTACACGCAGTGGATTAAAATATTCTACGAATCCCATCCGGAGGATCGCTCAACCATAGTCTAAATCAAGGTTTGAGAACCGAATATTACCTATAGTGAACTCGTCCGCGTCTCGTTCTCTTTGAACTGGTGGGCTACCTTCTCGATCAGCAAAAGTCGACTCCACGAATCGACTTCCTCTACTGGTATCCACACGAATAAACACCGAACACGGACGCGGCAGCGTGCTAGCGCCTCGAACTGTGCGTCTCTCTATATCTTGCTCTAGGGTTTCTCGTGACTCTCTAATACGCTTGACAAAAAGTCCCATAGGTCTTTCTAAATCCGATCGGCATATTATATTCAAAATTAATCCTCATTAATTTTGAAATTCGAAATTTGAATTTTAATTCTGGATTAAAATATATTAATTAAATCTATCTAATAGATCTAATCTAATATATTTATTTAATCCGAATTAAAAGCTAGATTTGAAATTCAAATTTTGAATCTGGATTAAAAATATATTAATTAAATCTATCTCATAGATCTAATTTAATGTATTCATTTAATCCAAATTAAAAACCCTCTAATTTAATTTATCTCTATAAATTAAATCCAATAAATGATATCTATTTATTTAATTAAATCTAAGATACTATATCTCAATTTAAATTAAATAGATATATGATATATTTATTCGAAAATTAAATGAGATACAATATCTCTATTTGTTTTAGATATTTAATTTATCAAATAAATTAAATACAAAACAAATATCATATAACGATATTATAATCTCCATTAATAATATTAATATATATTAATTTTGAATTTAATATATATATATATATATATATTCACCCCAGATCAAATTAAGTATTCATTAAATCTTAGATTAATCTAAGATCCAATGAATCTGACACTTTTGCTCGTGTTTGGGTTATTCTTGTGTGCGACCCTGCAGGCCATATTGTAAATGGAGCAATATACCCAAGAGGGGGGGTGAATTGGGTATTTTAAAAACTTTTCTGAAAGTGCTCTGTTTTGAGCAAGTAAAAACAGATAATAGCGAGGAGGAAGGGAAGGGAAGCTTGCACGAGAAGAAATTATCCTGGTTCGGTCTTATCCTTGACCTACATCCAAATCCTTCAAGCCACACTTGGGATTTTCAATCCACTATACTCACAAACCGATTACAAACTCGTACTCAAGAGTAGTTCTCTCTCTAGAACTCACTCCCCCTTACAAGTTGTAATCAATACACCCAACCACCAAGTCCCCGACTTGTGGTTATCCGAATCAATGAATGATTTACAAATAGAACTCTCTCACGAAGCGTATAAAATGAACATCAAGTACAAGTATCGATTGATACAATACAAGTGAAAGCTGAACACAATAAATGACACTTAGTAAATTTTCGCTCTCGCAGGTGTATCGGCTTGAGAAGAAGTTAATGAACTCTATTTATAGGTAGAGAACATTAAATGACCGTTGAATGATGAATCCAACCGTTGTAGGTGATTAGCATTAAGTCTCGGTCATCTTCTCTCTAAGCTCCAACTAATCCAGATGCCGATATGGTCCGATGTGGAACTCGAGGATTTGCCCGTTGGAGAAGAGTTTGCTTGATGAAGAAAGTGTTTTTGAACGTTGAGAATTCGTGCTCGATGGATTAACCAAAAGGATGTTGATTTACGAAGTGCAATAAATGCTCGACCACTTTTTGCTTTTTCCCTTGATCTTCATTAATTTTCATCTCGTGCTAACTGAAATCCACTAAATAAACTTGTTAAACATATCTGGGATCATAAGTGAATGATTCATGAAAGCAATTGGAACAAACAGGAGTGATTCACGAATTCGTATAATTCAAAACTTAGTTTTTACGTTGCATACTGCGGTTTGTTCATGTAAACTCGAGTATGGCACTGTTCACAAGTGACCAAACTGCAGTATCCAATTGGATACTCGAGTTTCCACTTTTCGTAGGCAAGCCATCGTGTCTTGTATTTGAAAGACAAGACCTATACTCGAGTTTGCCTATGCAAACTGCGATATTGGTTTATCTTGAAAAATCCATTTGCTCTCTCGGAAGTCCAATACTCGAGTTTGGCAACGCAAACGCAAGATTGACTATTCAATACTCGAGTTTGCCAATGCAAACCGCAGTATTGATTAATCTTGAAAAATCCTTTGCTCTCCGGAAGGTCAATACTCGAGTTTGGTTTTGGAAACCGCGGTATTGACTTCGCTTTGAAAAACTTGTTTTGCTTTCGAAGTCCAATACTCGAGTTTGCCAAGCAACCGCAGTATTGGCGTCCAATACTCGAGTTTGCAAATGCAAACTGCAGTATTGACTAAGTTGGAAAAATCCTTTGATTCACAAGAAGTTTGATACTCGAGTTTACCCATGCAAACTGCAAGTATTGACCATTCAATACTTGAGTTTGCCTATGCAAACCGGCAAAGATCAACTTTGGCTGAAAACTTGGTTTCTTTCGTATGGCCTTTACTCGAGTTTGCCAAGCAACCGCAGATTGGCTGTCCAATACTCGAGTTTGCAGGAGCAAACCGCAGATCGACTTTGGCCGAAAACTTGGTTCCTTTCGTATGGCCTTTACTCGAGTTTGCCAAGCAACCGCAAGATATTGGCTGTCCAATACTCGAGTTTGCAAATGCAAACCGCAGTATTGGTCCCAATACTCGAGTTTGCAAATGCAAACTGCAGTTTGCAACTAACAGAATGTTTCTAAAACAACTTTGCAAACTTCAAAACATGTTTTACCTTTGTTGTTAATCATCAAAACATATTGAGAACTAACACATATGAGATTGGCAAAAAATATTGTACCAGCCCACAAGTCGCAAGCGGCCTCTAACAAGACATTGCGACAACCCAATTCACATGGGGATCGATGAAACGATACAACCTATCATACAACCATGTCACGACCCTTTTGTCACGCAATAATTTGGTCAAGGATGAGGCATGGATAATGTCAACTTATTGTTCTTGACCATTACTTTCTCGATTCTCGAGTAGTCTAATAAGTGAAATGGAAACTCCTTTCCATCACAGTATGACCATACATTTCTTAGACTCACTCATCGAGGGCCCAAAGATTATCTCTCTACAAATGTGAGGGACAAATTTCATCTTGACCACTCACATTCCTCTCGCATGAAAACCACTCGATCCCGATCCAAGCCTTTATCATCACCCGATCAAAGGTGACTTTTGACTAGGTCAAAGACCAGACTCATCATGTAGGAATCCATGATGATCTCAGTCATAGGCGTCGTGACGCGATTATACATGAGATAAGCTTATGACTAGATCCATGCAGCTTTCTCATAGTGGGTCGGTCCAGCACCTTGTACTCTTACAAGTGCCCATGACTTTGATTCATATCTCCATACCACATCAAAGTCATGCTGGTCTTATCTCATCTAGGATAATCTATAAGATATATCCAGGGATACTGTTATCAATATAAACATGCAAATTAAATGATAACTAAAAGAGAATACTTTAAAACATAAATGTCTAAAGTATAATGACTTTCCCTAGGGCATATTTTTCCAACAGAAACTTATGCTCTAGTGGCAAGATTCGAAACCATAAGGGTTCTTCTAGCCTTTGCTTGTATCAAGGGATTCAAGCTCTATCAAATAGATGTTAAAAGTGCATTTTTAAATGGTTGTATTCAGGAGGAAGTTTATGTTGAACAACCTCCTAGTTTTGAAAGTGATCATCATCTAGATCATGTTTATCATCTCAGAAAAACCCTATATGGCCTTAAGCAAGCTCTAAGAGCTTGGTATGAGCGATTAAGCAAGTTCCTTCTTGATCAGAATTTTATTAGAGGCAAAGCTAATACAACTCTCTTCATTAAGAGTTATAAGTTAAATGAAATCTTGATTGTTCAAATTTATGTTGATGACATCATTTTTGGTGCTTCTAATGATTCTATGTGTGAGGAATTCTCTAAGACAATGCAAGGAGAGTTTAAGATGTCTATGATGGGTGAACTCAACTACTTCCTTGGTCTTCAAATCAAACAACACAAGAATGACATTTTTATATCTCAGACCAAGTACTTAAGAGATTTGCTGAAGAAGTATGGTCTGAATGAATGCAATGGAGCTGATGTTACACCCTTACCTACCTCGCCCTTTCAGGTGGCGGGTTAGAGGGAATCCCTTTTATTTAATTACCTTACCTTAGTACTTAGTCCATTTAACATTCAACAAAATGAACGCAGCAGAGCACGGTTCTGGTTTGGACAAGTCTAACGTACTGATAAACATTTATAATCCAAACAGTAAGTCCCCCAAGGGTTAGATACAGTCATCCAAACAAAGTACTGATCATAAACAACAATCATCCAAAATAAAATAATACAAAAAGCAATAGGGCATCCCCTATTTCTTCATCTCCCCGCATCACGCCCTACCTTCTTCATGCCTCCGGCTGCTACTGCCTCACCCCTGTGTCTCCAAAATGGTTTGGAGTTCAAAGTTGAACCCCAGAGTAACTGTTAAACTCATATACAATATATATGCAATGCATGTAATGCAAATCAAAATCAGGAAAATAAACCTGGCATGTACTCCGTAGGACTGCTTGGTCAAGACAAGCCCCTCGGAACTATCAGCGCTAAGGGGCCTCAGTGGCCAGGGCGGCCAACCCTAACTACCTACCCCAGGAGGCCTTAGTAGACACCTATGAACACACAGTCACATAGTGTCCACCTACCTCACATACCTTGGCCCTCAGTAGTCACCTAAGGACACGTAGTCCAATAGGTACCACCTACCCTACATGCCACGGGCCTCAGTAGCACCCTATGGACACGCAGTCCAATAGGTACTACCTACCCATCATATACCTCATGCCTCAGTAGAAACCATAGACCACGAAGTCCCATCGATACTACCTACCCTATATCCACAATCATGATAACACATACATGTAAGAGCAACATAAACTATGCAAGTTAACAGTTACTACCTAGCATGCCTCGAAAATAGTGAACTCTTCCCTTGGTGTTAGAAATATGGTCCTCCACGAGTTAACACCCTAGATACAGAAAATATCATGCTTTCAATCACATATACAACCTTTACTTCAAGTTCCATAAATTTCTCCTAACATCAGAAGTTTCTAGAAACTTTGATCTGACTTCGACAATTTTTAATAAATTCTAGAAAACTTGTATTGATATGAAATTAGTGGCCATGGAACCTTTAGGATGTCTAGTTTTCCATAAAAATAATTCCCAAAGTCATCTAGGTTTGAATCCTTCTTTGATTCCCAAACTTTAGTCACTGGTCCGAGACAAAGTTCATGCTTTTAGGTCATTTTCAAACTTAAAGAACTCTCGGTTGGAAAGTTGAAATGACACAAAATATTATATAAAAATAATCCTCAGTATGTATATTTTACCATGTAAAATTTCAAAGAATGTTAACTTCATTTACTACTTTAAAACCACTGATTTCCATTCACTGCCCAAAAATCATAAGAGTTGGCAGATTTACACAGTTTGAAGACTTAAGCTTTTTGGGTTTGGAAAAAGGTGATCCTACTTTTCCCCACATAAAATAACGTTTTGGACTCAATGAGAACCTAAAAAAAATATGAAAATCCTACTGCAACTTCATGCTAAGCATCGTTGGGCAGAAATAGAAGTACTAGGTTGTCGGTTAGGGGCTTACCTTAGATTTTCGGTTGTGTGTGCCTTCCTCTTCCCTTGGATCAAGACCTTCAGCTGAACTCTCACTCTTCTTCTTCCTTGAACGCATCCTAGGCAGTAGAAAATGGTTAAGGAAGTGTCCTTAAATAGACTCCAAGTGTTAGGGCTATTATCCAAGTTTGGTTATTACCCAATGGTCGGAAGAATGCTTCGGATTTAAAAATAATTTCTTGACTTGTTCTCTAGTTCTTAGCAGATGGGTGGCGCCTCCTAGCCCTAAAATTAGATTCCCAGATTGCCCCTGATGATGGTTTTTGGAGTTACTAGGTGTAGGTTTGTGTCCGGTAATTAAAATAACACTTCAAGGGTAAAATGGTCATTTTGCTCTTCTTTTCCTCCAAGTCAGTGGGACCCACCATATCTGCCCATAAATGCGCCATTTATGACCATGTGGGGTCATTATTACATGTCATCTTCTTGTCTTGTCAGTTTTAACTTGTGTGGTCCAAATTAATCCTGATTATTTTATTTTTCTCTCTCCTCATTATTATCTGATGTGACCTTCTGCTTGCTCTCCAAGTTACCTTTCTCTCTCCTATGGCCCACTAAGTGGCACCATTTTCCTATGTCCAAGGGTCTAGGTTCGTCTTCAAAAACCCTAACCGGCCCTGCTCAGCCACTTTTTGCCGGTTAAACTTTTCCTCGGGATTTGTGCCACTCAGTTGAACTCATGTGGGCCCAGATCAAAAGTCTCTTCTCCCTGACCACAGGTGGTTGAAATTCCATGCCTTGAGGAGCAAGAACCCATATTTCAGTATCTCATAACTACCCATACTACGTGCTACTCGAAAATCCAACTTCTGACCCCGAAACGCCACGTGTTCGACGAATCAACACTACTACCGACTTTTCCTTCTACACATGGTCCAGATACTCATTCTCTCTCTCTTCCCTGGTTGGACACACATACCATGTGCCAAAGGGTCAGAGTTCACATCCCACTAATGTCTTTTGTCACTAATACATTATAGCAGCTTACACTTCTTCGAGCTTACTTCATTTACAAGTTACTACGTAACTAGTCATGGTTCCCTTCTCATTTTGAGTTAATAAACTCCATCTTAATTATAAGCAATAGCTTTTTATCCCAAGGTCCTTAAAATAATTTATGCCATAAATTACAGAAGATAAATGCTTTGAATTTAAATCAAAACTATACTCGTTCATGCTTGTACGTATTACATAAGTAGGGGTGTTATAGCTAATACCCTGATGAGTTCAACTGCCTCTTTAGATGCTGATGAGAAAGGAAAAAAATCAATATCACAAGATATAGAGGAATGATTGGTTCATTACTCTATCTAACAGCAAGCAAACCTGACATCCAGTTCATGTGGGAATGTGTGCTCATTTCCAATCCGCTCCTAAGGAGACTCATGCTGAACATGTGAAGAGGATATTCATATATCTTTCTGATACAGAAGAATTGGGATTATGGTTTCCTAAGGGTCAACCTGAACATCTGGTGGCATATTCAGACTCAGATCATGTCGGATACAAGACGAATAGAAAGAGTACAAGAGGTCTGTCAATTTCTTAGTGGATCACTTGTCTCATGGTTTAGTAAGAAGGAAACAACCGTCTCAGTATCATCAACAGAAGCTGAATATATTGCTGCATCAAGTTGTTGTGCATAAGTGCTGTGGCTCAAGCAGCAACTTCAAGATTTGGGAATCCATCTCAAAGAAATCCCAATCCTCTATGACAACACAAACACAATAAGCTTGGCGAAGAATCCAGTGCAACATACTCAGACCAAGCATATTGATGATAGACATCACTTCATAAGGGACCATGTTCAAAACAAGGATATCAAAGTGATGTTCATCCCAACTCATCTGCAACTTTGCTAATATCTTCACCAAACCATTGGCCAAAGAGCAATTTATGTTCATCAAAAGAGAATTGGGAATGGTAAACCCCAATGAACTGTAAGTTCTTTTTACTCAATGTTAGTGATGTGTTTTTGATGATTAATAGTCCCTGACTTAAGCTTCAGAGTCTCTAGATGTTGTTTTTATAGGACTGTTTAAATTACCTTAGTAACTGACAGAGTAAACATAACTCGAGTCACTCTTAGTTAACTCGAGTCATTTCGGGCCTTTCCTAAGATGGATATTTCTTGCATTGAAGTAACTCAAGTCGTTTAATGATAACTCAAGTCATCTGATCCTTCTTTCGCTAATTTATTTTTGTGAAGTTTTAAAGTAACTCAAGTTAGGTACATCTAACTTGAGTCATCGTCAGACAGAGAGAAATCAACATTTATATAACCCGTCATCACAAGACAACTCGAGTCATCACGCAGACAGAGAGCAAAAGCAATTAAATTGACTCGAGTCATCCATAAACAACTCGAGTCACAGGTATATGAATCGCTTTTTCAAGTCAGTATTTTTTTCATATCTAATTTGAGTCACTCATTAAATGATTCAAGTCGGCATCATCTATATATATCTGCAACCTGTTGCTTGTCATTTTTTGTCATTTTGCTAAACCCTACTTGAGTTGCCTCTTGTCTCTCTCTCTCTATGAAATTCTCTCTTCTCCATCCCTCAAACCCTAGAAATGCTTGTGAAAAACCCAAAATCAACTAAGGAATCATCCTCTGACTATGAAGCAATTGCTTCTGCATCTCCTGTGGTCTCTTCGTGACCCAAACATCAACACAATCCATTGTCTAAGCTTATACTAAGGATTCTTCTGAGACACCCACGAAGAAACCCAGGAAGCTGAGGATTCAGGAGCCTCCCGAGGTTCCAATTCAAAAGGAAATCGACCCAATAGCTGTGACAAGAAGAGACAAAGAGAAGATTGTTGCTCCTCACAAAATGAAGAAGAAGGTCGTTACAACTTCTAAGGTTTGTGCTACTGCAGCAAAGCCTCAATCTGATAAGGCACAAGGTCCTCTCGGTTCGAAGAAGGTATCTGGACAACCCAAACCCTCTTTTGTTCCTCCCAATTTGGCCAAACCCTCTCATGATCTTCTTTGTGTCCTAACTCCCCTCACTGAAGCTAGACTAAAAGAATTTAAAGAACAATATGATTATCGTGGCTTCTATCCCACAGTGTATGTGGATTTGGCTAAACTTAAGGAGGAATGCAATCTTGATTTATCTCCTTGGTTAGAGCAATTTTAAAACTTGCTAGCCATAGATACTGCCTATAGTCCTTCATTGGTTAAGCTTTTTTATTTCAATATGTCTATGGCCAATGTTGTAGATGGTGAGGGTAGGCTTATTGAAGATAAAATCATAACCTCTATTAGGGGTAGGCAAATTACCCTATTTGCTGATCTTATCAACTCCATTCTCATGATTGATAATCCCCCACCTGTGCCTGTTATTAATTAGGACCCTGAAAAGTTTTTCAACCTCAGGCCAAGAAAGCCTGTAGGGCCTCTAAAGTTTTCTCCTATGGCTATGTCACCTCTTTACAAGGCTCTCTGGTATATCTATTCCAAAAACCTTGTTCAAAAAGGAAAAAATTTCACCGATTTTAATTCAACTGACTATGGGTTATTTGCTTTTCTAGTCGATAAAGTGCCTTTCAACATAGGGATACTGGGTCTATCAAGAGATGAAGAGGTTCAAATTCCAATCTTCCCCTTCTGCCACAATTCCTTTTCCTAACCTGGTTTCACTTATCCTTTTTTGTCATAAAATCTGGTTTCTTGAACTTTATGAGAAACCTATGCATTTTGGTCAAACTAACCTCAATTTCATGAAATATCCTTTCAAGAAGGTTCAGGGCAGTTCAGAGCCCCTTCTAGATCCATAGCATCTATCTCCAAGCGTCATGAAGCTAGTCTTCACTTGCACCATCTCAGTCTCAGGCTACTCCTCATTTATCAAGCCTCAATGCATCCATCAAAGCCATTGTTGAAAAGGCTATGCAAGAGACTTTTGGCACTCTTCAGACAACCCTGACTACTCAATACTATGAACTATTTGATAAGCTTGAGTCAGAGATTGGAAAGTTGGTTGAAAAGGTCTCCTCCAGTCATGAGAAGATTGATTATATGGATGAGAGGTTGGAAAATGTTGAAGGTCACTTTGAGGACCTTGGAGCAAGCTTTGAAAGTCTGCACAGCCTTTACCTGCTTAGAATGCAGAGACTGCTGGTCCATCTAGGTTGATTCCTTCTCCCAAACATTCCCCCATACCTTCTCCACCTCACTACTCTCTGTTGGAAATTATGCCCTAGGGGCAAGTCATTGTTCTCCATTAAGTTATCACTTCATACGCATGTTTATGGTGATAACTATATCCCCGGATATATCTTATAGATTATCCTAAATGTCCACGGTCGGTCATCTACGCGGAGCGAAGATGAGAAAAGACCAGTATGACTTTGATAAGGTATGAAGATACGAATCAAAGTCATGGGCACTTGTAAGAGTACAAGGTGCTGGACCGACCCACTATGAGAAAGCTGCATGGATTAAGTCATAAGCTTATCTCATGTATAACCGCGTCACAACGCCTCTATGACCTGAGATCATCATGGATTCCTACATGATGAATCACTCGGTCTTTGACCTAGTCAAAAGTCACCTTTGACCGGGTGATGATAAAGGCCGGATCGGGATCGTGGTTTTCATGCGGAGGGACATGAATGGTCAAGATGGAATTTGTCCCTCACATTCGTAGAGAGATAATATCTTGGCCCTCGATGAGTGAGTCTAAGAAATGTATGGCCATACCGTGATGGAAAGGAGTTTCCATTTCACTTATTAGACTACTCAAGAATCGAAAGTAATGGTCATGAAAAGGAAGTTGACATTATCCATGCCTCATCCTTGACCAAATTATCGCGTGACAAAAGGGACGTGACATGGTTGTACGATAGGTGTATCGTGTCATCGATCCCTATGTGAGTTGGGTAGTCGCAATGTCTTGCTAGAGGCCGCTTGCGATTTGTGGGCGACACAAAGTGTTGGCCCACCGCCAATCTCACATGGGCTGCATAGGTCGCACACAAGAATAATCCAACACGGGTAAAAGTGTCCAGGGTTCATTGAATCTCGATTAATGCGAGATTAATGAATACCGAGTTTAATCAAAATATATATATATATATATATATTTAAATTCGAAAATAATATAATGATATTATTTAATTGAGATTAAAATATTATTATTATATTATTTGTTTTATGTTTAATTTATTTGATAAATTAAATATCTAAAACAAACAGAGATATTGTATCTCATTTAATTTTCGAATAAATATATTATTGTCTATTTAATTTAAATTTAGATATTGGTATCTTAGATTTAAATAAATAGATAGATATCATTTCTCCGATTTAATTTATTGAGATAAATTAAATCGAAGGCTTTTAAATTTGGATTAAATAAATAGGTTGGATTAAATCTATCGATAGATTTAATTGATTATTTTTTAATCTAGATTCGAATCGAAATTTCAGATCTGGCTTTTAATTCGATTAAATAAATATTATTATATTAGATCTATCGGATAGATTTAATCAATATATATTTAATCCAGATCTAAAGTTTGAATTCAAAATTAATACGATTAATTTTGCATTAAATACGCCGAACAGGTTTTAGAAAACCTACGGACTTTCGCCGAGCGTATTCTAAAAGCCGCGAGAAACCCTAGAGTGAAAATAGAGAGAGACGCACAAGAGGCGCTAGCACGCCGCCATAGCCGTGAACGAGGATTGTTCGTGTGGATACCAAGTAGAGGAAGAGGATTCTAAGAGTCGTCTTACGATCGAGGAGGTAGCCCACCTGTTCAAGGAAGAACCATACGCGGACGAACTCTAAAAGGTAATATCCGGATTCACTAGCTTTGATTTAAACGCACCTGAGTGATCCTCGGGACGGATTCGTAGAAAATTTTTATCCGCTGCGTTGTACGGATCCCTACACTCTCCACCTTCCTCCACTCCTATTTTACCTACACCCTCTTTCACTACTCCATATATAAACACTGCACCTCCTATTGTCATTATCCCTTCTTCTCAGACCTCCACTGTGAAACTCTCATCTTCTGGAGACACTGTTGATCTTTTTTATGAGCATTCTTCTAGTGGTTCCATTTCCCCACCTCACTCTCCTAGACCAAACTCACCTTTACCTGTCACTTCTCCCCTGCACCACATCTCTCTCTCTCTCTCTCTCACCATATACTCACCCTTACCCATTCTCCAGGCCTTGCATGCTTCCCTGGCCTCTAATCCTCCCATTTTGCCTAATGACAAAGCGGGAGAGAAAGATAAAAGAGAAGATGTAAAGAATGAAGATTCTACCAAGAAATGAAAGATGAAATAGTTAGCATTTTAGTAGTCATGTTTCATTTTATTTTGTTGTTGCATTTTTCATATTGCTTATGTTCATGTATTTCATTCTCTTGCTATGTACTTAATGACTATCTGAAATGAATGAATATTATGCCCTTTTGCCATCTGTTTTTAATTCCTATGCTCTTTTGCAAAACTTGAATTTTTCTTTGATTTACAAGTGTTGTCATCATCAAAAAGGGGGAGAATATTACTTCTCTATGTGTTTTGATAATAACTAGCAACTGTAAATCCAAAATATTGTTGATGACTCAAGCCAAAATGTTTTAATTTGAGAAATAACTTGGTTCAATAACAACTCATTTCTTTGTATTGATATGACTTGAGTCAGAGTTGTTTAACTCAACTCATACATCTCTATGTCAGAAGCTAGAGATCTTTGAACTTAGTGACCCGCGTCAGATTCTTGTGACTCGAGTTACAGTGATTGGTGTTAATGTTATATGACTTGAGTCATATGTCTCTGTGTTTTGAAAATATATTCTAAGTTCAAAGATAACTCGAGTCAGTCATTAAATGACTCGAGTCATGGCATGTCTTTCAGTTCTCTTCAAAACCAACCCCAATAGTAGCTTTTTGAGTAACTGATATGACTCGACTCAAATGAAATATAACTCGAGTCAAGTGAATTACAGAGAGCTCCAAATAAGTTTGTGAAAGAAATGACTCGAGTTAACTCAGTCTGACTCAAGTCAAGGTTTTGCCAAAACTCTTCTCTGTTTTGAAATCGATGTTATAACTCGAGTCAACAATGAATGACTCGAGTCAGCCTTATTAGGTTTTGAAAATCTTGTTCTCGTAATCTGTAAATCATTGATTATGCTTTGGGTACTTCATATTATCAATTATTACTATTTCTAACAAAGTTTAATCAGTTTGCTAATGAGTTTCAGATGTGTTTAACATTATTTAAACATCAAAATTATCATAAAGAAAATCTGTGTCAGATGCATTAAATGCTTAGTAGAAACAAAGCACGAAAGTGGAAAGTAATCTTCTGAGCAACTATAAAGCATTACGGCCATTTCCAGTCAACATTCTAACTGAGTCTCAACGGGCAAATGGAATGAAGAATGTCAACGGGGAATAACGGCTAACATCAGAAACATACGAAGAGATAGAGTAACGTTCCACTTCAACAGAAATATTCATTTCACTCATCGGCTCATTAATTTCTCTTCAACAGTCATTAATGCTATCAACTATACAAGCCAGAAGCATTCAATTCTTCACCCACCGAAACTTTGCATATTCAATTAGTGATATAAGCATTTACTGTTTCTACTCAATTAGATAATATCTTCGGATATTTAAATCTTCAGTGTTTGTACATCTACTCTTTTAGAGAGTGCATCATTGATTATCAATATCTGTAAGAATCTCAAAGTATTGGGACTTTGGGATTGAGACATTTGATTACAACTTGTAAGGGGGAGTAAGTTCTTGTGAGAGAATTACTCCAAGAGTTACAAAGTGTGTAATCATTTGAGTTAGTGAAATCCCAAAGAGTATGGGGACTGGACTTAGGTCAAGGATTTGGACCAAACCAGTATAAATCTGGTGTCTCTAATCTTTCTCTATCCCTTTTTGTTATACTCTGTTTTTAGTATTTTGTTTCAGAGGTTTTTACGAAAAAAATTTTAGATCACCCAATTCACCCCCTCTTGGTGATATTCCATCTTTTAGTTTTTATGTCTCCAAGGTTTGCAAAATGATCTCGTCAAGTGTTTCCAGGGCATCAATGTTCTCTCCACAATTGGTTAGTGCTCTCAATAGAGATGAATAAAGAAGCATCAAATGAAAATTTGATATAGGTCTACAAAGTGCTCGGTCAACATTGAAAACCTTGATAGTAGCATCAACATTCTTTGAAATTCCATAGAATTTCATTATCTGCCTTATGGTGTTGAATGACAAATGAGAAGATCACTATAACATATCTTATTGCGTCAATTCCAACGTAAAAACATAATGCTTTGAAAAATCCATCATGGTCATCCATGCGAGCTTATTATAGGAGATTCTGCAACTTCCTTTTAATTTTCTGCAACGCATCAACTCAAAATAGTGAGGACCCTATTTTGCTACTATGCAATGCTTTACTTAGATGACGCTGATCACACAGCTTTGTTGCTTCTTAGATGATGCACCCGAATTGGTGTGTTTTTTGGGATTTGGCTTTCTTTCGGCCTGGCTTGTTGCCATAGTAAAAGTCTTGTGCTCAATTTTGGGAATTTTTTTTAAAGTTCTTGCATGACGTCTTTGTCATCCTCATCAAAAGGTTCATATAACTTTACTACCTTCATTACTCATTGGACAACTCCTTTACGAACATGAGGTTTCAATTCAGATCTTCAATCATTTGCATGCATGATTGCTTCTGAGAGTGGAGCTAAATCACCAAGGGGGGTGAATTGGGGATTTTGAAACTTTTTTGATTTGCTCTATTTTTCGTACAGCAAAACAGAGGTGAACAGAAGATGTAGAGAAGAATAGCTAAACACAAGGATTTATACTGGTTCGGTCTAACTCCTTGATCTACGTCCAGTCCCCAGACACTCTGGGATTTCCACTATATCAATTGATTACACACTCTGTACTCAAGAGTAATTCTCTCACTAAAACTTACTTCCCCTTACAAGTTGTAATCAATGAACCCAATCACCAAGTCCCCAGACTTATGATACTTTACAATGAATGATTTACAAGTAGAAACTCTCTCTAAGAGTAGATATGATAAACACTGAAGCTTGTGCATCAAAAGATACAATATAGATGAAAACTGAAAGAATGAGTGTAAGACTTGAATGCAATTCATTTTCAGCAGTTGTGGTCGTTAAGAAGAATTGAATGCAACTCTATTTATACTAAGAGTGCATTAAATGACCGTTGTAATCTTGATTATAACCGTTGCCTTCATTAGACAAGGTTCTGATTCAGTTTAGGTCTTCTTCTCTCTCTAAACTTCACTTAATCCAGCTTGGTAGATGTTCAGAGTTGACTCTCTGCGAATTTGTCCGTTGGAATAGCAACTGCTGGATGTAGAAATCATTCTTTAATTCTTTGTAGGTGTGTGCAGATGGATTACCCAAAAGTATGCAACTTTCTGGGTTTGCATTTAATGTGCTAACATCACTTTTTCTTTTTCTTTAAACCTTCAATGTACATTCTCTAATCTGTCTGAAACTCACAATAAAGTGTTTAAACATATCTAGAAACATTAGAGATTAATCATAGGAAGTATTAAGATCAAACAAGAAGGTTTCACAAATTCATCAGATTTGATTTTCAAACTTAGCATTCAATACTCGAGTATGTTCATCAATACTTGAGTTTGTCACTGCACTTAAGTCAATACCGAGTATTCATTTTGATACTCGGGTATTCTTCTTCCACAGAGGAATCATCGAGACTTGACCTTTGGACCTTAATGTTGAAATAAGGTAAATACTCGAGTATACAAATCCATACTCGAGTTTTGAACTTTTGATATGAAAATAAGTTTAAGTTCAAAACCTTAATACTTGAGTATTGATTTCAATACTTGAGTGTTCAAATCATTGACAAAGAGCAAAGCTCTGTATGCCCAATACTCGAGTTTCCAACTCAAAACTCGAGTATGCATTCATTTTGAAAAACTTTGTGAAGTCTTTCCCAAGTCAATACTTGAGTATTGAAATGAATACTTGAGTATTCAATATATGCATAAAACTTGTAGTCTTTCTATCAGTCCAATACTCGAGTGTCTATACCAATACTCGAGTATTCAAGGAGTTTGAAAACTTTGATAGATTAATGTCAAGTCAATACTTGAGTTTTCAAATGGATACTTGAGAATTCATAAACAAGTGTTAAGTATAAAAACTTTGTGGAAATCCAATACTAGAGTATGCAAAACCAATACTCAAGTTTTCAAAAGATGAGAAACTTGATGATTCTTCGTATGACCAATACTCGAGTATTCAACTGAATACTTGAGTATTGAGATCTTAAGTCAATGTTGAAATTGTCTCTGTGTGTTCCATACTCAAGTATTCATATGATTACTCGAGTTTGGCTTAGGGTGAAAACTTGGAGTGCTCTCTGTAAGTCCAATACTCGAGTATTGTGTCCAATACTTGAGTATTGCTTTGTAATGGTTTTTGAGCAATTCTCTGTCAAGTCAATACTTGAGTATTGAGACCAATACTCGAGTTTGGCTTTGACAGTAAGTTTTTCAACTTAACAAAGACAAACTTCAATGTGTGTTTACAATTGTTAATTATCATCAAAACACATAGAGAACTAACAGCTTCTCCACTGGGTGCAAGTCTCTAGTAATTGGAACCAAAGTTTCTTTCAAAAGATACTAGCCTTTGGTTTTCATGGCTTGATTGACTAATTATACTAGGCTTTGAGGAGCTCGCTTAAAATACTTTCATTTGGAGAAAACCCAAAGTTGTATGAACAAATGATCGGAAGCAAAAGAATGAAGACGATGATGCTCCGAACTAAAACATCCGCCCACACCTCTTCCTTGAAAAACTTGGCCACGATTAGGACTTGAGGGAGATCAATATTGATGAATCGTTACAGACATTGGTTGATTAACCTGTGACTTATGCTGCGTTTAAACATTACTA
This sequence comes from Acacia acuminata, assembly GCA_019022655.1. NCBI lineage: Eukaryota > Viridiplantae > Streptophyta > Magnoliopsida > Fabales > Fabaceae > Acacia > Acacia acuminata. The sequence goes on along the minus strand of JAFJYI010000367.1, from coordinate 494,038 downwards.
AAATATCCATAAACTAATTTTTGTGTAAGCAACAAGATTAATAGATATATTGTCGCTAGAGGTAGCTTTTAAAGACTTATCACTCCTGATTTCTTGAGTCAACAATAAAGACTCAATCTTACTCATAGTAAATTTGTGTTTTTGTGCTGTAATGATCATAACAGTAAGATCAATTACATCAATATGCTCTTGAACAAATATAGCTTCACCTATAGAGATTAGATAGTCAAAAAGGTCTTTAAGATATTCAAAGATAGACTGAGAAGAACCTTTCCTTGTATTACGTGACTCTGTTTTGAATTGTTGAACTTTTGCTTTGGTGTGCGCCTTAAAGAAATCACGAATTCAGCGGAACCTGGATAAACTTTATCAACCTAAACAAAAAATCCAGGTTCGTAGCTGAGATCGGAGCCGCAGCGAAAACCATCCATCAATTGAATTTGCGCAGAATTGAGAGCATCCACAAACCACTGCCGCTTCGATTTCAATTCGGACGACCCAAAATTGGGCGGAGCTGATGGAGCGAGGGGAAAAAGGAACAAGCTCAACCAAGCAGGCTTCGTGGTGGCACAATACAAGCGGTCGTTCTCAACCATCATGTGCTCTAGATCCTGATCATTGGTGACGGAAATCAAAGCATCGAGATCCTCATCGAGAAGTTGGTACTTGAAGCAAACGTCGACGTCACAGAGGGAAGAGAGCTTTGACATGAGAGCCGAGAACTTGATGTTTCGATCAACCACTAAGATTTTGGTATCCTCGTCGATGTAAGCAAGCTAATTATCTTGAGGCATGGGTTGGATTTTTCTACCATAGCTGCACATGAACTTGACTTTGTAATTGGCGGTGGAATTCTTTGTTGGGATCATCCCAAGATGGGTTCTCGATGTCGACTTCGTGAGACACTTTAAAGTTTAAACACCCCAATTTTTACTGTGTCAACATCACCAACCCTAACTATACAACTCCATGATTGTTTGTTTGGTAGTTGGGACTTGGAATCGTTGACCATCGACAATCAAGAATTTATCGACTCCCCACGGTCAGATATCTATGGATTAGATACCTATGAGAATAGCATATCACTATACACAACTAGGCGTTAGCCAAAGGGGGTGGGGTGTGTGTACAACGATGGCATAATGCTAATAGAGAGAGTGTGTGTTCATACTGTAGGGTTTACTGTTGGTCGATTTCCTTGATGGCAAGTGAACCAGTCGAACGAGTAATAAAGAGTAAGTAGAGTATAGTCCCATAGAGACTGAGATACCAAATGATGACACCGAATTGCAGAATTAGTTGTGTTTAACAATAAAATAAAATCTGATTGGTTTGGGATTTTCTATAGTTATACTAATAAACAAGAAAATAACCAAATGATCGTAGTCGTAAGAAGATACAGTAAAAGATAGGCTGAGCTCAGAATCCTTCCTAAGCATGTTAATCCCCCAGTTGCCTATACGCATTGCTATAGCATCTATGCTGCACAGCTCTCACAATGCTACAGCATAAATGCCGTTTACAATGTTATTTATTTAACCCACCACTCTAATCTACTGAAGCTCTCGTGTCCGATACGTACAATCCTAACTTTACTTCTCCCATATGTTTATGGCGATTTTCTAGTTAGATTATCATTAGAACTCAAGGTGTTATGGTTATGAGCGGTAGACCCATTCCTGAAGCCTATAATAATAGGTCAAGCCTTGCACCAGCCTGCCTAGCAATCACAGTTTCTCATATGTTTAACCCCGACTCCCTTCAGTAAGTTGAGGCCACTGATGTAGCCCTTAGCTCTCACTAATCGACAAGAAATTAAATCACTAATAAGCAAACTGAATGTATTAAATTAAGAACTAGCAACTGGGTTCATTCCAAACTTAGGAAATCATCCTTACTCAGCCATAGGAGATTTAGTTCATGACTGACGAGGGAATGACTAAACAGATCACTACAGAATAGCCCATGACAAAAAAAGATTAACTAAAATTAAAATAAAGAAAAACAAAAAGCTTGATGGAGGTTCCGACGGTGTGGAACGAGCCCTGTCACGTCACCACTCCACGTCTTCTCGTCTCCGTCTCACTCTAGGGAATGAATGTTGGGTTCTCTTGTAGTTCTCGTGCCTTCTAACTTCTTTCAATCTTCTTTGGAGTCAGGAGGTATGAGATTGGTCTTTGACTCTCGACGATTTCGACCCCCTTTAGGGTTGGCTATTGTTTCCTTTTATAATCTGGTCTACTTGTGGCGTCGTCCAGCGAACTGGGCCTTTCCAAATCTGTCGAGGTCCAATTGTAATCTCTCTTTCAAATCTCGGTAGATTGATTCTGCTGATCCTGCGGGATTCTTCAAATCTTAGTTTCGATCCTCTACATCTTCTATTCCAATACGTCAGCAATCTAACCGTTGTTCTCTTCCACTTAACGACCTGCACTATATTTCCTGAAACAACCTTGACAAAAGATCAGAACATATGCCATATAGCATTGCATCACTTACTCTACTATAGCTTCAAGGATGCATTGTATTGCACTTCGATAAAGTTGTCCTGATGCTATAGCATAGTATCGTCTATGTTATGCATCTTTCTCATAAAACCTCAAAACTCGTTCTTTTCTCACCACATGTTTAGGATGTATGTAGAATTTATCTTTATGTTCCCTATATAATGAATTAATGTCTATTTGCTCAAATTAAATGCAGTTAAGCTCATATTCACCATACAATATAGTCATATAATATAGGGAAAACATGGCATAAATAGTGGTCATCAAATACCCCCACACTTAGCTTTTTGCACTCCTGGGCAAAATAAAGACAGAGATAATAGAGTAGAATGTTAACTAATAGCAACAACATGCCTATCAATATAACTATGCCTTCACTATTGCTCTTAGGTCACGTCCTCGAGTAGGCAATCCCACTGCCCAGTACTACCGGCTCATGATGCAAGATATTGCTTAGATAAGGAAGTGTCAAGAGACTCTCAGATTCAGTGTTTTACACTCTCTGACCTTAAGGATTTAGCTTTCTCTCTTGTCATGCTAACATAGAAGTTCTATAGCCTTGTCAAAGTTCAAAGATTACTTCCTAGCATCTGAGCTTTCATACGTCAAAAGGGCTTCTTGGGTTGTAATGGTGTGGAAGGCTATATATGTGTGGAGATAGAAGACGATGGTCAATGCTATAGCAGGGTTTTAGACAAGTTTCTTAACTTAGCCGAATGCCTCATTTAAACCTTGTATTGCTTTACTGCTCTTTATTCTACTCGTTTCCTTTCTTTTCTTCTCTCTCTCTCTCTCTCTCTCTTAACTTATAAACAACTTTCTTGCAGCTCTTTAGTGGAGGCACACTGCCACAGCACTTCTTCACAGTCTTCCTAATACTCGCCTGTCTAACTAGTTCTGCTATAGCATAGTCGATAAGGCTCAAAGGGGTAGCAATATGGAGAGTGATGTTTTATGGTTTGTGTATGGGAATGAGGGGTACAACATGAATGCCTTTATCCTACGAACTATTTGCTCAGATGCCAGACAGTTTATTAGAGAAATAAGACAAATAAAGATCATACATGGGTTAGCTGACATGCACATTAAAATAGAAACAATTAGGCTCAAATAAATCCTTCCACTGTGGTTCTCTCTCTATTCTTCCTCGCTATCACTTTACCACACACCAAGTTAACTAGCACTGTCAATTTTCCAAGCCTAACGGTTCAGTTTCCTTCAGGCAATCATGCTATGCTTAGTCCTACAGATATTCATCCTACTGCTATAGGTTTCTGTTCGTGCTCTAGCAATGAAAAGGTTAAAAATTTTGCTCGTTTGCACATCAGCTAAATCTAGGTTATTTTGAGCACATTCAAACTTGAATTAGCAAGTGCAGATAAAATCATCCCTCCCACACTTGAATGATGCAATGCCCCCATTGCAGCAAGGAAGCGAAGGGGAGAGGTCAGGAAGATCTGGTTACTATTCATCGTTGGCAGGATATGACAATTTGTTTTTGATAAAATTAATCTCCTTGCTACTAGTCAAGCAAGGAGGCATGCAAGAGAATCGCGAAAAAAAATTAAGAAAAAAATAAACACCTAGCCGGAGAAAGAGATAGGTACCTGGAATTTGAAATCGCCGACCACTTAATCTCTCCCCACCATGGGGCCATGAGAGTTTGACACTTCATCGTCCTTGGTGTCAGCAGAGTGTGTGGGTGTCGCCTTACCCTACTGAGGGCTTTTGCTCCACTGACGCTTGCACGAGCTTGTGGGTTCTTGTTGGGAAAGGTCAGCCGCTGGATTATTCATTTCAAAGATCGTCTCAAGGAATGCCAACAATGGTGTGTACTTTAGGGCATTCGTCATGAGATTGGTGGCAAGGCTACGGTCCCTATTGGCAACATATTGCCACAACATCTACTGCTGAAGAAGTAATGTACTCATCAAGCTTTGCAGGGCAGCGACTCGGGTGGCCAGGTCAGCGATGTTGGTATTCATGGCATGGAAGGCTGAAGCAGGAATCGAGCCCGTTGGAGCCTCTATAGCTATGTCGGCCGTAGGACCGGTGGAAGTGCTTGCTGGGTTAGTCTGGGGAACATTTGGGGTGAGATTTCTGCAAAATACGTTGCACAATTGCCAATGAGATGGGATTCGGTAGGTCGGACCTCTCCTCACTAGCATCAAAGATGACTTGCGACAAAGCTCTATGATCAGGGCAGCGAACCAGAGGTTGCCCATGGTGCCCTGTAGGGCCGCGAATAGTTCCCGGTAAATGAGGGCATCAACGTCGATCTGTTTCCCCTCTAAAAGGCAGTAGAGAAGGAAGGTTCGTTCTCTAGAGATGGTTTGGGTGTGCAGTATAGGCATAAGTCGATAGCGGAGGAAATGGAACTAGACATGGGCTTCAGGACAGAAATGACTGCATTTCAAATTGTATGAGCTCTCCTTGGTGACTTGCCATTTGGTAGTTGGCATGCATAGTCGAGCAGCCACCCTGGTGAGGACTTCAGGATTGTCCCCTTACTGGACAAGCTCGTTGTATTTGTCGTCCATGGGATCTAGGCCGTAGACCTTGTGAATCGCACTTTGCTATACTGCACATTTTTTCCCTGGATGTTGATGAAATAAGGGCAACCACCTAGATAATTTGCACCGAGTTCAAGAATGAGGGGGTGACCACCTTGGCGGGGTGGAGGCAAAACTTCTCCCAGCCACGCTGGTGAATGATCCCTGTAACTCACTCGGGGTAAGCGCCTTGGTCGAACGCCTCAGCATTGAACCCTCACTCAGGGGCTAGGGTTTTATCCGCCTTTAGGGATTGAAATCAAGATTCAGCTTCTCGTGTGGTGAATGACATAGTGTCCAGAACATCAGCAGGTGCTTTTTGACCAGAACCCTTGGCGCATGCCATTGAAGAAAGTTAGGGTCTTTGGTGTGAAGGGATGAAGAATGAATTGGAAGAGAATGTACTGGGAAACACTGGAGCGAGTGTCTATACCCAGAGAGTTGAGCGGATTTTATAGTAATTCATTTGAGTAGTCGTAGGCGCACGATTCGGGTGAGTGGGTGCAATCCGTTTGAAAACTTCAGGGTGAAGCGTGCTACAGACGTTCAGTGTGGTTGATGGTGGTTTTCAAATTTTTTAATGTAATTGAAACTTCATTAGGCCCAACCTTTATGGGCCACCACCTATTATGTCTTTCTACGTGTTCTTCCGGAGTAGGTTGTGAAAGTGGAGCAAATCACCAAGAGGCGGTAAATTGGTGATTTTAACGTCTCCGGCCCCACTAATACCTCCGACCGCTCCTATATCATGACTCACGCCCACCTTTACTTCCGCCTAGCCACTGACATGAAATCTCCGCGCAAATTTCCACGCCGGCTGCGTCGCCTACGCACGGAGCTAAAGACCCTTCAGAGCGATTCTTGGGCAAGGCTTGAATCCCATCGCCGTCTCTCTCTCCCACTCTCACTCGGTGATTCCCGTGGTCAATACCATCGGCAATTCGTCGGAGGAGGACGACACCGCGAGCAGTGCCCCAGCCCCGCCCGTTCCTCCAGCCCCTTAGTTTTCCCTTCATTTTGTTCTTTTGAGTTTAGTTTGTTTTTTATTTTTTGACAATCTGGTCATGTCCTGGGCGTTTGCCCCAAGGCCCTTTTTGTGAATGGTATTATGATTTGCTTCTCATGCTTTCTATGTTCCTCTTGCTCCCCTGTTACGAATACCATCTCGTTCGGCTCTTGGCTCTTGTTCTATTGCAATGTGGGCATTGCATCGTTTAAGTGTGGGGGGACTGATTGGATATATGATATAATCTACCACTAGTGTGTGATCCGATTCACCCTGCATATAGCTTTCTGCACATACTGAAATTTTTTCAAATTGCATGATAGAGCATGAACAGAATCTTGTAGCAATGGAATGAATGGCCGTATAACTGAACATAGCACAAATGCCTAGGGGAACTGAACCTTTAGGCTTGGGAAATTGATAGTGCTAGCCAATCTGATGTGGGGTAGAGTGACAATGAGGAAGTTCAAAGGGAAGAACCCCCAATGGAAGGATTGAATTGAACCTAATTGCTTTATTTTGTGTGCATCTGCTGGCCTATGTCTGATCCTTGATTTGTCTTGGTTCTTTGATAGACTATTTGGCATCTGAGTTTGAAGTTCGTAGGATAAAGGCATTCATGTCATACCCATTATTCCCATACACAACCCATTGCATCACCATCTCCACATTGTTACCCTCTTGAGCCACACAAGTATGCTATAGCAGAATAGGGTAGACAAGAGAACTAAAGAAGACTGTGAAAAATGCTACGGCAGAGTGCTCCCGTAAAAAGCTGCAGAGAGAACTGAAGAGCTGTTGGTTTGGGTAAAAAAAAAGAGAAAGAGGGAAGAACCCAAGAAAAGACTTGGAGTAAAGAACATCATGAAGTACAAGGTTCAAGGAATAGCACTCGGCTGACGCCAATAGAATTATCTGCTAGGGCTGCTACAGCATCCGCCCTCCTTTTCCATCTCACAAACACTAGGCCATCCTCACATTACAACCCAAGAAGTCCTTTGGATGAATGAATACTCAGTGCTAGGAAGTAATCTTAGAACTTTGACAAGGCTATGGATCTCCTAGGCCCGTTTAACAAGAGAGAAACAAAAATCCCTGAGGTGAGCGAGTGTAAACACTGAACCTGAGAGCACCTAAAGATTTCTTCATCTAAACAATACCACGCTTCATGAGCGGTTGGCACTGGGCAGTGGGATTGCCGAATAGGGGATGTAAACTGAAGTGTGCAAGCAAAGTTATACGGACAGGAGTATGCGGCTATGAGTTTCTGTTCGCTTCATCTTATTTTTGCCCAGGAGTCCAAAAAGCTAAGTGTGGCGATATTTGATTAGCACAAATCGTGCCATGTTTTCCCTATACTTATTGACTGAATTGAATGTTGAATACAAGCTTAACTGCAGATAATCTAAGCAAAAAGGCATACATTCATGATATAGGGACTAAAGAGGAGGAATCAGTTGCATGTACTAAGAATGAAACAATTTACTTTGTTTTTAAGGGAAATTGTATAGCAGGGCTGATACGATGCTATAGCATTCTGACAGGGATTCGAAGTGCAATACAATGCATCCCAAATGCTATAGCAAAGTAGAGGACGCAATGCTATGCGGCATATTTTCTGACTGTTTACCTAGATGATTTCAGGAATGAATAAAAGGGCGATATTAACAGATAGGTTGCTGATATAACGGAATAGAAGATGCAGAGGATCGGAACTAAAAGATTTGAAGAATCTCACAGAATCAACAGAAGCAATCTACTCGGATCAGAAGATATGATAGATCCCGACGGATTAGGAAAGGCCCAAATCACTCGTAACTTACGCCTCAAGAAAAGCCTCGATTATAAAAGGAAACAAAGAAAGCACCAACCCTAAGAGAGTCGGAGAGCCCTAGAACCAGATTCTATCTTTCGGCAGACTCAAGAGAAGAGTGAGAGATTTCACAAGAGCATGAGACTTCCAGGACAACCCAGAGTCCTTCCCTGCAGTAAGATGGAACGAAGAAGACGTGGAGTAGTGGCGTGACAGGACCTCGACCACGCCGTTGGAAATTCCGCCAGAGCTTTCTGTTTTCCTTTCCTTTTAGCTTTATTTTCTCGATCATGGGTCATTCTATTTGTGTCTGTTTTGCGTGTCCCTCGTCAGTCATGAACTGAACTTTATATGGCTGGATGAGGATGAGTCTATAAGTGTTGAATGAACCCAGTTGCAAGTTTTTAATTCAATAAATTTGGTTTGCGTATCGATGTTTTTATTACTAGTCGGTTAACGGAAGTTAAGGGCTAGATTTGTGGCCTCAGCTTACTGGCAAGGAGTTGGGGTTAGACCTCTGAAAAATAGTGTTTGCTAGGCGGCCCGTGCACGGCTAGACCTATTATTGTAGGCTTCAGGAATGGGTCTACCTCTCATAACCATAACACCTTAAGCGTAGCACGGATCTTCTGACTAGAAAGTTGCCATAGGAATATGGAAGGAGTATAGTTAGCATCATAAGTATCGAATGCGGAAGCTTCAGTAGACTATAGAGGTGGGTTAACCAAATAGCTTTGTACATGGTAGCTATGCTGTAGCAATTGCGGAAGCTGTACAGCATAGATGCTATAGCATTGGGTAGAGCAACTGGGGGATTGATGCGCTTAAGGATGATTTTGTGTCCAGCCTAACTTCTCACTGATATCTTCTCTCGTTACAGTTATTTTGTTTACGTTTGCTAGTAGCATAATTGCAAAACCCCTCAACCCGATTATATTTACTTTCGCTTTCACAATTGTCATAGCAATTGCGTGTCATCTCTCGGTATCTCAGTCTCTGTGGGACGATACTCTACTTACACTTTATTACTTGTTCGACTGGTTCACTTGCCATCAAGGAAATCGACCAACACCTGCTGACTTTCAATGATTGCGTCGTTCTTTGCCATGTACTCCTTCATATGGGTCAACATGGAGTCTTGCTGTTTTGAATCACTTCCCTACTTCCGTACTTGCTGGGTAAACCTATTGGTCGATTTCCTTGATGGCAAGTGAACCAGTTGAATAAGTAATAAAGAGTAAGTAGAGTATCGTCCCACAGATACTGGATACCAAATGATGACACCGAATTGCAGAATTAGTTGTGTTTAACAAGAGAATAAATCTGATTTGTTTGGGATTTTTTTATAGCTATACTAATAAACAAGAAAATAACTAAACGATCTTAGTCGTAAGAAGATATCAGTAAGAAGATAAACTGAACTCAAAATCCTTTCTAAGCATATTGTTCCCCTAGTTGCCTATAAGCAGTGCTATAGCATTCATACTGTACAGCTCTCGCAAATGCTACAGCCTATGCAAAATTATTCAGTTAACCACACCACGCTAATCTACTGAAGCTCTCGTGTCCGATACGTACAATCCTAACTTTACTTCTCCCATATGTTTATGGCGATTTTCTAGTTAGATTATCATTAGAACTCAAGGTGTTATGGTTATGAGCCCCATTCCCGAAGCCTACAATAATAGGTCAAGCCTTGCACCAACCAAATTTAGCAATCACTCGCTTCTCGATGTCTAACCTCGACTCCTCTCGCAAGCCGAGGCCACCGATCTAGCCCTTAGCTCTCGCTAATCGACAACAAATTAAATCACCGATAAGCAACTGAATATATTAAATTAAGAACTAGCAACTAGGTTCATTCTATACTTAGAAAATCATCCTCGTTTAGCCTCAGGAAGTTAGTTCATAACTGACGAGGGAATCACAAAACAAAGTACTACAGAATATCCCATGACAAAAGATTGACTAGAATTGACATAAAGAAACAGAAAGCTTGATGGAGGTTCTGACGGCATGGAAGAAGCCCTGTCACATCACAACTCCATGTCTTCTTCACTCTATCTCACTACAAGGAAGGATGTTGGGTTCTCTTGGAGTCCTCATGCCTTGTAACTTCTCTCACTCTTCTGTCGAGTCTGGCCGTATAGGATTGGTCTTTGACTCTTGACGACTTCCGACCCTTTTTAGGGTTGACTGCTGTTTACTTATATAGTCTGGTCTACTTACAGCGTACGTTTCAACAAACTGGGCCTTTCCTAATCTGTCGAGGTCCAATCGTATCTTTCTTTCCAAATCTCGGTAGATTCATTCTGCTGATCCTACAGGATTCTTCAGATCTTTGTTTCGATCCTCCGCATCTTCTATTTCAATACATCAGCAATCTAACCGTTATTCTCGCCCTGCAATATATTTCCTGAAACAACCTTGACAAAAATCAAGACATATGTCGCATAGCATTGTGTCATTTACTTTGCTATAGTTTTAGCGATGCATTGTATTGTACTTCGGTAAAGCTGTCCTGATGCTATAGCATAGCATCGGCTATGTTATGTGACTTTCTCATAAAACCTCAAAACTTGTTCTTTCTTAGCACATGTTTAGGATGTGAGTGAAATTTATCCTTAAGTTCCATGTACAATGAATTAATGCCTTTTTGCTTAGATTGAATGCAGTTATGCTCATATTCACCATACAATTCAGTCATAAAATACAGGGAAAACATGGCATAATTAGTGCTCATCAAAACCCTGGTAGGTTCGATGGTCTGTTTGAGTATGGTGGGCCAGATGATTGTCGTGCAGTTTGTTGACCTTGAGAGCTCCACGCGAAATTGGGATGTTGCCTCCATCCAGGGTTGTACATGTTAGAGTACAGGTTGTTGGTGTTACAGCCCCTGTTAAAGTTGTTGACGTAGTTAACTGATTCGGGGTTGGCAGAGTACTGAGAGTAGGGGTACTCTCCGCCACAGTACACACAAGCTACCTGAGATGGTTGTAGTGATGTGTTTCTTGAAGGAAGGATCAGTCCTTTTACCATGTTGGTTAGAGATGATACTTGAGCTGTGAGAGAGTCATAGCATCTAATTCATGTATTCCAGCAACAGTTTTGGAGGGTGTAGCTCTGTCTGCTTGCCACTGATGGCTGTTCATAGCCATGCTCTCTAATAATTCATGACCCTCTTCATAGGACTTCATCAAAATGGACCCGCCGGAGGAAGCGTCTACAATTGATCATGTTTGTCCATCGAGACCTCTGTAGAATGTTTCTAGCTGGACCCATTCACACAGCTGTGTTGTGGGCACCTTTTGAAGGGGTCCTTATATCTAGTCTCAAGCTTCATATGTGGATTCACCAGACTTTTGTTGGAAATTGGTGATATCCCCTCTAAGTTGGGCGTTCTTAGTAGGTAGGAAGAATTTGAACAGGAATTTACTCCCTAGATCATTCCAGGAGGTGATTGAATTGGTTGGTAAGTTGTTAAGCCACGTTCGAGCCTTGTCCCGAAGAAGAATGGGAATAATTTAATCCGAACAGCGTCGGGCATGACTCTTGGAATGACAATGAGCCACACACCTCCATGAAAGCCTTGAGGTGTAAATGAGGGTCTTCAGACGGGAGTCCTCCAAATTGTCCGGCTGAATTCAGCATTTGAATCATGACACCTTTTATTTCAAAGTGTCCTGCATTAAAGGTCAGAGGTTTAATGGCTGAATTCAACTTGTTTAAGTCTGGATCCCAAATTCCATGATAGCCTTGTTCAATTATGGATTTGGAGGTAGAGGGACCTGATTGTCTCTATTTATTGCTTGCAGTATAATATCCTAATTTTGTTTTTTTGGAGTAAAAAAAAGATTAAATTAAAGTTTTTGAAAAAAAATAATATCAAAGTGGGAGGCACGGCCTCCCATCGCAGTAACAGTGGGAGGCGTGGCCTCCCACTCGCCGGGGAGGCATGGCCTGGCCTCCCACTGCATAAATCAGTGGGAAGCCATGCCTCCCACCTTATTCATTTAAAACAAAAAAGAAATGGAAAAAACATGTGTGTTGGGGGGATTATAAATATCCCCCTCACACACTAAACACCCACATACATAACACACACACACACATACACTCGGTCCAGCCCAGCAGAGGAGAGGCAGAGGAGAGGCGAGAGTGAGAGTGAGGAAGGAGGGGAAAAAGAGAGCTTTGAAGGCTCAAAGGTATTTTTAAGGTATGTTTTTATCTTATAAGATTATTTAGGTAGCTAAACTAGCTTCTTTTCAATAAACTTTCTTCATGAAAGTTATTCTATATATTTTTTTCTTCCTAATGAAGGTATTATTATGTTTGTTAGTGAAAATTTTGGGAACAAGATTTTGGGAGACTTTTGAGTTTTGACAATAGAAGACTATATATATGTAGTAAATGATTAATAGTAAATTTTAATCGGTTTAGATTTATTGTTTGGTTGTTTTAGAAATTTAAAATGAATTTTTCTATTTAAGAGGTTTAGGATTTATGTCCTATAAAATATTTTTACCAATTAAATGTTATGAAAATAATTTATTTGGGTTAGGGAGATATTCTTGGAATTTAATCAATTTAGTTTTCTATATGATGAAGGAACAAAATGTAATTTCTAGATTTTTGGGACCAAACCGTAATTTCTTTTTGGGATGAAACTGTAATTTCTTGAAATTTTGGGGCAAAACTGTAATTTCTGGAATTTTAGGGCTAAATTGTTATTTTTGAAATTCATGGGACTAAACAGTTATTTTTGAAATTCGTGGCACTATACTATAATTTTCATTTTTTTGTTATAATAATATATTATTATTAAAATTTGTATATTTTGAATTATATGAAATTATAAGTTATAATTTTGATAATGTAGAGTTTTGAAGAGTTATTAATGTTTAGTAAATTGATTATGATAGATTGATTTTCGACGTATGTTTGAGCTTTTGGATTAGGAGCAGTGTGATAATAGTTAGCTTTGGTAAGAGGTAACCACTTTCCACTTGTTATGTGTATTAGTATGTTGTTTATGAGTATTTTGTGAAATGATTATGAATATCTTAATAGAGATTGCCTTGTGAACCTTATGATTTGAATTGTGAATATATATACCTATATATTTATGTATGTATAAGAATTGAGAATTAAAATATTATGACATATATTTGAGAATGATTTTTATTACATGATATGAACGGTAAATCTTGGAAAATCCCTATTGAGCTATTTATTTATTGTGATGATTATGATAAGGCTTGAATTGGGAAGAAATGGAGTAGTTATTCCACCACATGGTGAGCCCTCCATTGGTGCACGATAGTTGGCTTTCTATTGTCCCACCTGTACAATGAGGGACTGCCTACTAGTTCAATGAGGGCATACGACACCCCACTAGTTCAATGAGGGGAAAAGACCCATGGTCTGGGACATGTGCTTTGAGGATTTTGGTCGGTCAATATCACATGACCAGTGAGCTTTTGAGTAACCAGTAACATGGATGTAACTTAGCACATGGGTCTAGTCGGAGGAAATAAGGCGGTTCAGTTGGATTGATGCGAGGTATCTTGGGAATTGTGTTAATGAAAATTTTGATACATAATTTATTATATGAAATTTATTATCTAGATATTGGTGAATTATATTTTTAATACTTTGTTATATAAATTGTTCCACATGGCACCTCACTAGCACATATTAGTATTCATGATGAGTTGGATTGATGGTTACAACATTTTTCAAGTGATAGTTCCCATGCGGGTCCATCAGGGAAGACTTCAGAAGTTTAGACTACTTCTGCCGAAAGTAGTGCTTCTGTCTTTTTGGTTTATGTGGGATGATTGTATATTGCCACGTTCGAGCTTATTCTACATACTCTGATTTACTTTTGTATATTTTGGTAAATGATGAGCATTAATTAGTTGTTAATGAACCCTTAATTAGTTATCATGTTAAGTAAATTTTGAGGATGTTACATGCGGCTCCCTTCGATCCTGATCATGATTGACAGGCATATCCGCCATGTCTGCAGAATCAAAAAGTGGACTTCTTCGCTTTTGCTTCTTGTGCCTTTGCTTGTAAGTGCATTCGATTTTAAGATCGTAAGGCTCTAGGTTTCCTGAAGGTGAGTTACGCATACACTATAGAATGTACCTGAAAATCAAGAAAAGGGAAAGAATGAGTTTTATTGGATAAATCACAACTATTCAGCGATAAGTGCGTCGTCACTAGAGGTATCTACAGTCCCCGGCAACGGCGTCAAAAACTTGTTGGTCGATTTCCTTAACGGCAAGTGAACCAGTCAAACAAGTAATAAAGAGCAAGTAAAGTATCATCCCACAGAGACTGAGATACCAAATGATGACAACGAATTGCAGAATTAGTTGTGTTTAACAATAAAATAAAATCTGATTGGTTTGGGAGTTTTTATAATTATACTAATAAACAAGAAAATAACCAAATGATTGTAGTCGTAAGAAGATATCAATAAAAGATAGGCTGAGCTCAAAATCCTTCCTAAGCATGTTAATCCCCCAGTTGCCTATACGCATTGCTATAGCATCTATGCTGCACAGCTCTCGCAATGCTACAACATAAATGCCCCTTACAATGTTATTCAGTTAATCCACCACTCTAATCTACGGAAGTTCTCACGTCCTATACGTACAATCCTAACTTTACTTCTCCCATATGTTTATGGCGATTTTCTAGTTAGATTATCATTACAACTCAAGGTGTTATGGTTATGAGCGGTAGACCCATTCCTGAAGCCTACAATAATAGGTCAAACCTTGCACCAGCCTACCTAGCAATCACTATTTCTCATATGTCTAACCCCGACTCCCTCTTAGTAAGCCGAAGCCATTGATGTAGCCCTTAGCTCTCGCTAATTGACAAGAAATTAAATCATTGATAAGCAAACTCAATGTATTAAATTAAGAACTAGGAACTGGGTTCATTCCAAACTTAGGAAATCATCCTCGCTCAGCCACAAGAGATTTAGTCGATGACTGACGAGGGAATCACAAAACAGATCACTATAGAATAGCCCATGACAGAAAAGATTAACTAAAATTAAAATAAAGAAAATCAGAAAGCTTGTTGGAGTTACGAGGTAGTGAGGAATTAATAAGGAGTTATAGGTATGCGGTATAAAATTCCATTATTTAATATTTTTGCAATTCATTTTATTTTAAGACCGACCTTTTATCATTAACCCGGTACTTATAGGTATGCGGTATAAAATTCTATTATTTAATTTTTTAAGACCGATCTTTTATAATAATCCGGTCCTAAAAGTCTTACCTTTAAGACCGACCTTTATCATTTACCCTAAGACTTACACACTGTTCAAATGAATGATGCAGTCTCTTCGGCTTCCGGATAAACTTCCCAACTAGGCGTCTCCTCGTATTCCGATGAACAATGCGTCTCCTCGTTAAAGCTTCCTACGTTTCACATTGTTCGTGATGGGTTCTCTATTTAAACCCGTTGTTACCGTACTTTCTTCACATTCTTCTCCCCCAGTCCTCCGTTTCCTCCTCCTCCTCTTCAACCTCGGCCCCCACCGTAATGCCCGCTCCCCCCCAGTCCTCCGTTTCCTCCTCCTCCTCCTCTTCAACCTCAGCCCCCTCCGCCACCGCCTCCTCCAAATCCGACTGTGAAGCAGTTGGTGCAGTCACCGGTGGCCCGCGTCGATCAAATCGATCGACATTTGGGCCAATTGGTTCAGCTTGCTCATACCATAAACAACAAGCTGAACATGGTACTCCACGCCAATGACGTGAACTACGATCCGTCAAGACTACTCCGACGACTCCGACAACTCCGACGACTCCGACGCCCCTCCCTTTCCGACTACGAGAGGGATTAGTTTTTTTTTGTTGCTTTTTTATTTTGCTTTTTTTTTGTGATCGCTGCCCTATAAAAAATTAGTAAATAAAATATTTTTAAATTTTGTTCTCGTGCGAGTTTAGTACTTTATCCCATTATCTCGAACTCGAAAGCAATAAACAAGGCAACTATGAAGGACGGATAATGGCGACTAAAAAACCTAAAATAAAAGAACGAAGACTTTAGTTAGTAAATCGACGGTCCTAAAAACACCGCCATTTTTGTCGGCTTTGGTTTCCATATCCGATTGCCTCTTGTCCTTTTCATTATCGTCTTTCTTTTTCCGACAAAAAGGAAACAAACAAAACATTGTCCTCGTGTAAATCCAACAACGAAATTCGCGAATACGCTTAAGAACATAAGAAAAAAGGAGCTTTTACCTTATTCGGATAAGAACAAACAAAGTGACTATTCTTCTCAAGGTTGGACCTTCGTTGACGCGGTTTTACCTCCCCATGTTAGAAACAAAGTGTCCTTTTCATTATCTTCCTTCTTTTTCCGACAAAAAGACAAAAGACAAAATAAAAGGGACACCGATAATGCTTTGCCTCTACACATGGAGAGGTAAAAACGATGATAATGAAGGACCTAGCTTGAGCGTAACGCCGTAACCTCGGTTGTCTTTAACCCTATCCATTTAATTTGTCCGAAAAGGGGTATTTAAAGGTGATTGACTTTTAAGATCGCACAAATAACAACATACGGTCCTAAAAGTTAAGGCACTTGTAAGCAAAGGACTTTTAAGACCGATTATTTATAAAAATACAGTCCTAAAAGTTAAGCGGGCGACTTTTAAGACCGACCTTTTATAATACGTCCGGACCTAAAAGTACATGTGGTTTTTTAAGCTTTTAGGAGCGGACACTAAAGCAATATACGGTCCTAAAAGTCTCATACTTTTTACACCGAACTTTGCGGACCTTTAAGACCGACATGCTGTTAATGAACGGTCCTAAAAGTCTCGATTTCAAACACTAAATTAAATAGCTATATCCACCATCCAATAATACATTCGAAAACCCAAAATGGACAAAAGAAAATTGTTCGAAAAATTAACTAAATTTATTTATTGAATTTTACATTGCCTATGTATATTTACAAATGAATTGTTCAAAAAAATAAACAAATTTACGTAAGATCGATTATTGTTGCTACGAATATACTTACAAATGAATTTAGGACATTAATTATTGTCATTTTTCTGACTCTAAGATCGTCACCATACGTATATTCACAAAACACATTGCGTATGTGCTCCAGCTTCATCATCGAAATGGAGTTTTGCATTGAAACATCTGTAACATCAAAGACAACAACCGAATTAACCTCGTGCATATTTCATTTGTAACAAAGTTTTAAAACTGAATTAACTTGCATAATATGTAACATCAAATACATTTACCTTTGTAGTTAATTTAGTATCCCCTCGCCTTGTAATATCATACATGTGTTTCATGACGTACTGGCCACATAAGTTGGACTCTCGTGGTTGCCGACGGGTCTAAAAAGAACAAGAAATATATATAAGAGCATATATATAGCTCAATGACCAAGTTCACAAGGCAAAGGTGCTACAAATATTGTACCAACCTCCGGTCCGTACCATATGGGGTCTTTGTCCCGAGTAGCACGCCTTTTCTTTTCTACTCTTTGGAAGGTCCTCATGGCACTATCATCAAAATCACAAATTTATCAATGATTCACTTAAAATTCACAAAGAGAGATGTCGACAAGAGAATCAAAATGACATGCTTACTCGTTGATGGTCTCGCACCAACGTAGGCGATGGCTCGGTGTGAGTGGAGCATAAGAAGATAACTTTATGCTCCTCCATGCACATGACGACCAAATGCAATTAAGCTGAAAATTCACATCCTATACTCGGTGATATATATATATGTAGGAGAATTAAGTGAATTGCGGACAAGATTTTTGATATGTACTGTGGAAGAATGGCAAAAAGTACAACTTTCTCGATCACTTGACACAACCTCTTTGATATGTACTCCTGTCTCTCCTGCATGGATGTTTGACTTGAATAGACAGGGCACAAGAATCCAAAATTGTTGATCTTGCTATTTTGAACCAATTCATGATGCAAGAACCTACAATAATGACATCGATCAGGGAATTAGTATATATGTATGTATGTCTAAACGATGCATTTAAATTATGTACTCATAGACAGAAGATACTTACTTCATAAAAATTCTAACAACCGCATCGCAAGCTCCCGTTGAATGGTGTCAACTTGAAACATGTTTAGTAACTAAAAAATAACAATAACGATACTTACAATTCTT
Source organism: Acacia acuminata (assembly GCA_019022655.1). NCBI lineage: Eukaryota > Viridiplantae > Streptophyta > Magnoliopsida > Fabales > Fabaceae > Acacia > Acacia acuminata. Next base: position 475,964 of record JAFJYI010000367.1, on the reverse strand, counting down.
TCAAAGAACTAGACGAGTTTGTTCACTTGTAGGCGCCGCTGAATATGCAACCACAACTCCTCGCGACGTATTGGAGATGGAGGAGCATGTATCACGATATTGATTCTCATCCAATCTCTTCCGCTATCAAATCTTTTTCGTTTTGATATCCGCAAAGCCCCATAGGGCAATCATTCTTTCTACCTATCTCCGTGCTTGTTCCCTTCTTTTCGTGAATCGATTGAAAACATCTATTAATTATGAATTCCAATACATGCATGTCACTAACGTAAATTAGAGAACTTCGCTCAACGTAATCAAACAAGAGTCAAATTCTTCACTTCATCAAGTTTCAACATTTTATTTAAGGAAGATGTAGAATTGTAGAAGAAATTGGAGCTATGTTTTGTAGTGCTAGCTAGATAGATAGGTTAAGAAACAAAAGAGAATTATGCTTACGTAATAATACAAACTTGATCCTTTTTAAGGCACCCAATCTAGCCCCCATTAGATAGTAACAATTGGGTATATAAAGTTTCCCCCTTTTAAGACTATTCATTTCCTCCTTTGCAAGACAAACCATTACACAATTAATACCTTCTCATCGCAATTTACCTTTTCGGGTTGACATATTAGACTTGCATAGACAAAGGCTTACGAATAATACAAACTTGATCCTTTTTAAGGCATCCAGGTGGATCAAGCTATCCAGATAGTAACAATTGGGTATATAAAGTTTCCCCTTTTAAGACTATTCATTTCCTCCTTTGCAAGACAAACCATTACACAAATAATACCTTCTCATCGCAATTTACCTTTTCGGGTTGACATATCGACTTGCATAGACAAAGGCGGAAATGTATACTTCTATTCACACACCGAACCATTATATAACTAACAGGATTAGATGAACACAATAACATTCACATATCCGCACACAGGTTAATAAGCAAACAAAAGGGAAAACAAAACTAAATATAAACTCACCAGAGCTTCGAGAGGTCCGCGAAGAACAAATTGTCGCCAAATTCGTTCATCAATAAATGTGTAAACTTCCCAAGGATGTTTGGCGGTGAACATCGGAGAAAATATACGTGTTAGCGAGAAAGGTCTTAAACTTCCTCCACCGATCAGCACAATAAGACAATGTCTTGTCTTTCAACTTCGACACATCGTGACAAGTATGTAACCCATAGTCTCCCAAATAGGATCCTTTACATTCTTAGAGTCCACACTTTTCCACTCATCCGTCAAGATGCTAACCTTGCCGCGTGCTAGACAAAATAGACAAAACTATTATATTTGCTTTTATTAGGACCGACAGTTCCAACCTTGCATCAAACCGAATCTCGAGCTTTGACCCGTAAGTCCGACTTAGGGTCACATCCATCATTCGTGTGCCTCTTCTACCACGGCGTGTGGCAATTACGAGCCTCATTGTGAGATGAAGAGGGTTCGTTCTCACTCACACTAGTCACACCAGGAACTGGCGTTGTCGGAACACGAATAGATTCGTTTTCACCGTCCATTTTTGAGACAGGAAGAGAGGAATGCCTGAGCAAATGAGAGAGTAACAGGGGCTGATGGTACGTGGGCGAGGAAGAGAGGTAATGCAACGAAGGGTTTCGTAACGTGAATGAGGTTCTCCACGTAGTAACAAAAGCTTTCGTGAAGAAATGTATAACTTGCGTGGATTTTTAAGACCGGATGAAAAAATGCATCGGTCTTAATATTTACATTAATCCCTATCATATTAAACGTCCGATCTAAAAAAGTTTAACCTTTAAGACCGTTCCTTTTAAAACGCCTTTAATATTAATGAACTTTTTCGTACCTAAGTATCATATGTCCGGTCTTGAAAGAAAACTTTTAAGACCGTCTTCTTGATAAGTTCTGTCTTAAAACTTTAGACTTTTTATATTTAAATTTTTCCTTATTATGTTTTACCGCGAAAAATATAAGTACGCTATATGAGATATATTTAGAAAGTAATTGAAATTTCGTTCAATTTTTAAGACCTATTGTATTTTAGTCGGTCCTCAATAATGTTTTTAAGAGCGGTGAAAAATTGGTCCTGCAAGAAGTTCTTTATATTTACTTCTATCGCCACCTCCATTCCTTTAAGACCCATCTTTTTCCTAAATGAGGCTTTTTAAAGCCTTTTTTTGACTAAGTGTTTCAACGATCTATATTTATCATATAATAAAAATATTATTATAATGGAAAAAGATGGAAAAAGATGATTAAAAAAATAAGAAATCAACTATTGAGATCTTAATCCAAGGACTCAAAAAGAAAAATGAGGGAAAATGATGGGAAAATCCTTCCAAGGACCTTTTTGGCAAAAAAAAAAAAAAACCCAAAAAAGCGACCTAAGAAGAAATCCCGTGAGATAAATTCATTAAAAATTTACAACTAAATCATCTCATTTACAACAATTTTTTTACAACTAAATCGTATTTACAACAATATCGAACAACTATATCGGATTTACAACTCACCAAAATTCTCACAAACCCAAAAAAGGACCAAGGGACATTTACGAGGGAAAAAAAGGTCCCTACAAGGATTTTTCCAAAAATGATGGGAATGAGTAGGAGAGAAGGCAGATCTAAATCTAGGGAAAAACGAAGTAGCTGAGTCCGAAGTGTGAGTAACAGACGAAGAGAGCGAGAGATATGGCGTGGTATGCTGCCAAGTCCTTCCTCGTGCCGTCTATGGACATCGGTGCGTTGCGCAGCCGGGCTTCCTTGGTTGCTGGCATCGGCTGTGTCTCGATGGTCGGAGCTGCCATGTGGCGTTCTTCTGCTTCGTCTTTTTCCAAGCGCTCTATGCCTTTTGCTTGTTTGAGAATTTCCACTGATACTGGTAAATCTCGATGATTCATTGATTTATTCTTTTTAGTTTCAATAAATTTGGAGGAATCATCACTGAAATATCTTCTTGAAAGCAATATAGTCTTCTCTCAATTCGATAAAATATATTTTTAGTTTCAATAAAATGTTCTCTTTAGAATTTGGCATCTTTGGTTGGGCTTTTTCCTCTAAAATCAATGGACCGTTTACATGGGTAGCAGCTTAATGTCAAGTATTATGAGTTCCCTTATGAGATGTTCACAAGTACAAGTAGCGAAATTGCTCAAAATTGAACATGCAGACTAAAGTAATTGTAATGTTGATAGCTGAGAGGTGCTTTATATGTGCGTGGTGGTCATCTTGGTGATATAATATATATATATATATATATATATATATAAAGAGAGAGAGAGAGAGAGAGAGAGAGATAGTGAGCTATTTACACTAGAATCTCATATACCATCTTGCATTACTCATTTTTTGTGTATCAAATCTGATGTGTGGTCATTCTTTTGTGAAATACAGGTCTTAAGGAAGCTGTTCAGACTGAGAAGGCCCCTGCAGCACTGGGGCCATATTCCCAAGCAATCAAAGCCAACAACCTTCTGTTTGTGTCTGGCGTTCTTGGTCTTGTTCCCGAGGCTTGTTATCATCTGAGTTTACTCTTGTCCCTTCATTCTTCCACCATATCGGTGTCTGTATATATGCATGTGTTGGCAAATATTTGTACTCACAATTTGTTTCATGTGTTCAAGTGCAGACTGGAAAATTTATCTCTCAGAATGTTGAGGATCAAACAGAGCAGGTATCAGAACCACTGATCTTGGGGAATGCCATAGTCACTTGATTTTTCTCTTGCTTCGTTTCCCCCCTTTTGTGACCTATATTTTTTCTTTTGCATATTAATGTTCTTTGCATGGCTTCATGCACAGAGGCTTTAATTTTTTTTTTTTTTTTTTCCCCGGCCAACAGCATAGAGGCTTTAATTGATCATTTATGTGTTGGAATTTTCTTTAGTTCCCATATGGAACAGACATGATTAATTTTATGGAAATTGCAAGCAAAACTTGGCTTGACCAATGTTTACTTAGACCTGCTGCTTATGGTTTACTTTCTTGTAACATTAACTTCTACCGTTTCAATGATTTTTATTGCACTAAGTGGTACCAGGCAGTACTGAAGTGGAAAACTTGAAAAGTGAAGTGCAAACCTCTATGCTACTAATTATTGTTACATGTTCTTCTTTGGTTGTTGCATGTGAAGTGCGGCTGTGTTTACTACTAACACATGTGCCATTGATATACCATTTATATCCAAGAGCAATCTAGTTACCATTATTTTAGCTTATAATTGTTGTATTTAAAATTACAGGTTCTAAAAAATATGGGGGAAATTCTAAAAGCTGGTGGAGCCAGCTATTCATCAGTGGTTAAGACAACAATTTTGTATAAATTCTGTCTCATATCTCCCCCATAGTATGGAATGTATTGAGTGCCAGAAAGATGACTATTATTTTTCCATTTGATTACTGTAGGTTGGCCGACCTGAAGGACTTCAAGAAAGTAAATGAGATATATGCTAAATGTGAGTTCTTTAACACCCTGTGTTAGTCTGTCAAGGATTATTGCGTTCTCAAGATCAGTACTGAAGTCCTATGTTTTTGTTTTATTCATAAAATTATTTTTTTGCAATTACCATAGGGTTTAACTGCTACCTAATGCTATTTACTAATGAATTCCAATACTGATAATTAATTGGGTAATGTTTACTATGCGGAAAAGTGTGTTTTTTTTTTAATAGCAATTAGTAGTATGAATCTTTATGAATTTGGGAATTAAGGTAGAAGAGAAGAGAAAGAAAGGATTGAAGAAGTAGAGAAGGATTAGAGAGAAGACATAGAGAGACTGAATAACACTGTTGTGATTCTCATTAGCTTGCAAAAACTATGGGGTTACAAAGGGGACTGCGTATATCAGTGCAGCAAAGGGGTGCCTGTTAGTTATTACTTATTAGACACTGCTAAGGCCACGTTTGGCTAGGTCCGCTTTCATTAACGGCTAGTGCCACTAATAGCTAATGCCGCTGGTCTAATTAACTAAACGAACTAACTTTCAAAAACATTTAATTACAACTACATAACAGTTTTCTATAAAGAAAATGGGAATGCGCCTAGAAATAAAATGGGATAGGTGTATTTCCTATTGTCTTTCTAGTAAATATTTTTCTGCATACCAAGCATTGCCCTCTATTGTAAGTATTGCCAAGAAATTTGATTTTAGGGGGAATTACTGTGATATCCCAAGGAAAGGATTTAATCATCCAAAAGTCCAATAACAATTTAAGAGCAAGTAGTGACAAGTTTTAGTGTAGGTAATAACAAGTTTATATTGCTCACTTGTCGGTAACACTTTTTGGTAATCAAATCTTTTCCTTAGGACCTCATAGTAATTCTCGTTTGATTTTACTCCACTTCTAGGCATGTAGAATCTTTAGGATGAAATGAGGACGGGAAGTGGAGTATGGTGATAGATGAGTCTTTTGACGTTATATAGGAAGAAAAAACAAAAAGAGATAGAGGGTTGAATAATGATAACAAGATATAATAAGTCGTATTTAAAATGTTATCCAATGTATGTGCAACACCTTCTCTCTCACACTCCCTTGCGGCACCAAACATTCCTTTTTGATGGAAAATGGGTTTCGGGAAACTCGGTGACTTGCGTATTGGTTGGCGAGCTTTCAGATTAAATTTAAAAGGGTTAAGTTACAAAATTGCCTCAAGAAGTTTTCACTTAGGAGCAATGTTGCATTGTAAGTTTTTCAGGTTCAATGTCACCCTTAAAGTTTCAAAATGCAAGTTAACTTTTTAATGGAAATGGGCAATATTACTCCATTTTAATACCTCTGGAGCAACATTGAACCTAAAAAATCTTTCGATGTAACATTTCATCATATGCCGTTGATGAGGATTGTCATATATATGTATTATCATAGATAGTGATATGCCTATTTTGTATAAACCTGCCATTCATCATATGCCGTTGATGATAATCTTGAGGATTTTCATTTGACTTTCTCAAATATGTTTTTCCAGACTTCAGCTCACCTGCCCCGGCTCGTGCAACATATCAAGTAGCTGCCTTACCTTTAGAGGCAAAGATTGAAATTGAGTGCATAGCAGCATTGTAAACACGTTTTAAGAGTGTATCTAGCTCCAACCCATCTAGAGTGGTAATAATGCTTCAGAAGGGACGTATCTAAGAGTTGTAGTTTCATTCGAAACTAACGATTATTGTAAATGGCTAGTTATTGTGTGTGTGTTTAAATTGAGTAAAATAAAAAAAGAAACTGTTATTGTGATTTCAGATTACCTTGAATAGTGGCTGTCGCTTAAAACTAGCTCTGTTTTGTAACATTTATTGGGTGTGTGAATTTATTGTTGTGATGTGCTTATTTGCTTCATAAAAATCTTAGCTAATCTCGAGCTAAATATATTTTCTGTATCTCCGGATTTTCAATGAGAGATGCATAAATTAGATGTTTGACACTAGCAAGTTTTCTTGCATTAGGAGGCGGCCCTTAAATTTTATATGTAATCAGAAAGTGTAAGAAATAAACCATATTATTGAAAACTGATGAATAAATACTTACTGCACGCTAAAGATTTAATTGTACATGCACATGTGCAAGCGCACTAGGGAGTAATTGATTTTGTTTGGGGGAGTTATGGCCTGGTTGTGTTTTAGTGAATCACTCTTCGAGTTCCCAATAGAGCACACAAGTTGACGCTGATGGTATGAATAAAAATAGAAGCAAGAAAGGGCTGATGGCTATGAAAATTGATTTTGAAAAGGCCTATGATAGAATTAGTTGGAGCTTCCTTAAACAAGTGTTGTTGGATGTGGGGCTGGATGTAAATTTTGTGTCTCTCATTATTTCTTGTGTATCTTCTGTTTCCTACAATGTATTGTGGAATGGGGAACAGACTGAATATTTTTCTCCTACTAGAGGATTGCGGCAAGGGGATCGTATATCTCCTTTGTTGTTTGTGTTATGTATGGATAGGCTTTCCCACTTGATCTGTGATGCTGTGGAGGATGGGAGTTGGAAGCCTATCCATATCTCTAATTCTGGTCCTAATATCTCTCACTTGATGTTTGCTGATGATTTACTTTTGTTTGGAGTAGCTTCAGTGCCTCAGGCAGAGAGAATGATGAAATGTTTGCAGGATTTCATGTTGGCTTCTGGGGGGAAAGTGAATAATTCAAAATCCTCACTGTTTTTCTCCCCAAGAGTACCGCTTCATACCAAACTGAGAATTAAGGATATTTCCCAAATGCCTATCTCAAGCTGCATAGGCAAGTATTTGGGTGTTCCGCTGTCTAGATCTGGGAGAATTAAAGAAGACTTCTAGTATATCATTGATCGGGTCAGATTTAAGCTGAGTATGTGGAAAGCGAACTGTTTGTCTATGGCCGGAAGAATTACCTTGGCCAAGTCTGTGATTAGCGTTATTCCCTTGTATCCAATGCAAGTGGCTAGACTGCCAAGATCCACTTGTCTTGAAATAGAGAGGTTGCGAGAGGAATTTTGTATGGGGGCATGATGGATTTTCCGGACAATGCCATTATATAGGTTGGGAAAAAATTTCTAAACCTAAGGAGGAGGGTGGCTTGGGTTTTAGGAGGCTAAGTTCTATGAATAGTGCTTGTGGCATGAAACTAGCGTGGAAGCTGATTATTGGCAGCCAGGGCCTTTAGGCTGAGGTCCTTCACAATAAGTACATGGTAAGGGATGAGGATTCTTTGCTGAACACTCGTCCAGGAGACTCACGTCTTTGGAAATTTATATGTTCTCATAGGGATATGGTTGACCGAGGAGCCAAATGGCAAATCAGGGATGGCCAAACGGTAAATTTTTTTAGTGATTCTTGGCTTGGAGCGGGAATTTATGTGAAAGATTTCTGCTTGAGGCCTCTAACGGGATTGGAGAACTCAGTGGTGGGAGATTGGGCGGTAGGTGGCGTTTGGGATATGCAAAAAATCTTAGAAGTAGTAAATCTTGAAGGGATTAATCGTTTAGCGGCTATTTTGCCACCAAGAATGGAAGCTGGCAATGATTTGATGGTATGAGGATTTCTGGGGATGGGTGCTTCTCAATTAAGAGCGCCTACTTTCTCTTTGAAGATAATCAGTCTCTTGTGCGTGAGCCTATTTTCAAGGTTGTTTGGAAGTGGGGAAGTGTAGAGAGGATTAGATTATTCTTATGGAAGGTTGCTCTTAATCGCCTTCCCACTAATGTTTGGCGGAGCAGGTGGAGTACAACGTCTGCTGTTTGTGGGTTTTGCAACTCAGGTTTGGAAGACATTCTCCATGTCTTGAGGGATTGTGCGTATGCCAAAAATATGTGGCTTGAGATGCTACATCCAAGGTATGTGACTGAATTTTTCTCCTCTTCCTTGGTGGATTGGTTGCGTTTAAATTTAAAAGGAAGCTTGGGAAAAGGTAGTGGCAGCCCATGGAACCTTTTATTTGGTGTTGCGGTATGGAAATTATGGGAGTGGAGGAATTGCTCTATTTTTCAAATCAACTTTATTAAGCCTAGATTTCCAGCGTCTGTTATTGCTGCAACGTGGTCTTCTTTTTTTGTTTCTGCTGATTCTTTGAGTTCCTTGGGGAATGAGGTCGTTGGTGGTACTAGGGGTTGGGAAAGGCCTCCTGCTGGTTGGTTTAAGGTAAATGTAGATGGTGCTGTGAACCTCCATTCTTCAAAGGCTGGATGTGGAGGGATAATTAGAGATTGGAATGGTAATTGGGTGGTGGGTTTCTCAAAAGAAATTGGCGTGTGCCAACCTAATTCAGCTGAGGAATGGGCATTATTTGAGGGTCTGCAATTAGCATGGGATGTTGGTGTGAGGAAAGTGGTGGTGGAGTCCGACGTTGAGCAAGTTGTCCAGCTGATTTCAGATCAGAATTATGCTGTTGGTAGCCTTCTGCTAATGAAAACTAGAGAGCTGCTTGAAAGAAATTGGCAGGTGACTGTGTGTTGCATTTGTGGTGAGCACAACAAAGTTGCTGATGCTTTGGCTAAGAGGGGTATCTCTAACTCCTCTATATTAGACGCCTATCCTTTGTATTTGAAATCTTGGGTAGACCAAGAGAGATTGGGATTAAATTCCCCTACTGTGTAATTTTATTTCAGTAATATAGGCCTTGCGCCATCTTTTATATAAAAAAAAAAAAAAAAAAAAAAAAAAAAAAAAGTTGACGCTGATGGACAAGCTACATTGGCCCCATCAACATATAAGTTACATTTTGTGACATTTTTTTTTTCATTTTTAAATTAGGTTTCTATGTCGGTCACGTCTAAAGCCAGCATAATGTTTACAATCTACGTTGGTTCCAAGCTTAACCAACCTAAATCAAATTTGCGGGAGTGCTATTTTGGAGCTCATGATCCTTTTTAAAAAAATTGTGGGCTGTTTCTCTCCCCCACAAATACAATTTTTTTATTTGGAAATTGCTACATAAAGTTGCGCCTTCATGTAACATTCTTAGGCATCATCATCTTAATGTTTGCGGGCCATGTTTATTTGGTTATCACCTATCAAGAGAAAACACTGTAATATTTATTTTAGGGTTAAAGTGTAAAAATACACATGCGTTATCCCAAAAGTGCATCCAACACTATGTGTTTTTTCTTTCTTTTTTTTTTTTTTTTTATGCAAAAGTGATTATGTAGCTACAAAAGTGGAGTAAAAATATCCATTGACCGTTAGTTTGATTTTTTTTTTTTTTTTTTTTTTGTATTTTTAAGGTTGATATGGACGATGACTCAACTAAATTTCATCCCAGCTAGCAGCGGAAAACTGTAGAAAGGTTGCAACGATGATGAGGAGGCGGATATGGGCAGCCCGATGGGTAAGATTGTGATTGAGATAGAGAAGGGGTATTGGAGAGAGAAGGGCTTAATTGTAATTTCCAAAATATCTATACCATTTTCTGTAATTTTTTCCAGTTCTTTATTGCCAACTGGGATGAAATTTAATTGAGTCATCGTCCATGTCAACCTTAAAAATACAAAAAGTCAAACTAACGGTCAATGTGTATTTTTGCTCTACTTTTGTAACCACATAGTCACTTTTGCACCTGAAAAAAGCACTTGGTGTTGGGTGAACTTTTGGGAAAATCACATGTATATTTTTGCACCTTAACCTTTATTTTATCTCTGCCCTTTTTCTAAAGCAATATGGTTTTAATGTTTTCTCATAAAATTTGACAAATCTTAGCATTCACCAATTTCATCGGTGGTTGAAGGACACACTTGTTAATTTGTATCAAGATAGTCATTTGACTTTTGTGAAAGGTATTGTAATTCCCATTAATTTACAAGGAGGAAGAGAAACATTGCCTTACATGAGAAGAGTCTATATGAAACCATTTTTCTGTTGTACAAGGGATCAAGAGTATTTTATCATTCTCAAACCTAGTCTTCACTCATAATCAGACTAATTCATCTGTGGCTCCTAGCAATTTCTACGGGGCCTCCGTATCCGATTTTTAATAATATTGGTTGGACTATTATACTTCATAGAGTTAAAGGCAGAAAATGTGTTACTCTTTGTCAATCATGAATATGTCTTAACGACCAATTTTTACCACACTTTTAGTGGGTTTGTAGATAAAAGGGGATCACTTGTTTAACTATAAGTGTCTTCGTTCTACTCTTTCTTGGATTACCAAATCCTCATTCTTGTTAGTTCTCTATGTCTTGATGATAACAATTATAATGAAAAATAGACTTAAAGATTCAGAAGAAAAACCTATTTTCAAATCTAACTTGAATCAATAAGTATTTTGAAGTGTTTGTCAAAGGCAAACTCGAGTCATGGTCAAAATGACTCAAGTCAGATGTTTCAAACCATTTGTAAAAATTGTTTTGATTTGGAATGCCTCGAGTTTGGATAAGTAAAACTCAACGGAATTAGTTTGAAGCTTTTTAAATGAAAGTTTTCAACTCAAGTTAATTTTGTTCTAACTCAAGTTAATTGCTTTGAAAGATTTAAATTTAAAGTTTCATGCTAAACTAATCCTTCTTCAACGATCAAACTTTACATGCATTGCCTCGAGTGAATATTACTTACCTCGAGAGATCAACTTGAAGTTAATAATATCTCCTCGAGTTATCTTTGCCTCAAATATTTTCATAGTCATTTGGTTGTGAATCAGAACCACTTGACTCGAGTTAGATCATAAGCAACTCGAGTCAATGACTCTAGGCAGCTTTTTCTAAACTCGAGTTATGTGTTGTTCTAAACTTTTCTTCTTTATCACAAACTTGCTTATTTCTCAAGAAAAGTATTTGACTCTCATATAAGATACTTGCCTCGAGTCAGTGCTCAAGTCAATGTTACTTGGACTAGAGTTAAAGACTTACAGAGACATCTTCTCATTTATGAGCTAACTCTTTTTCTGAGAAGATCAAGTAGTGACTCGAGTTGATGTTTACTCACCTCGAGTCATCAACTCAAGCAAGCTTTAATTTAACTCGAGTTAGCACTACTGGTTTTGGAAATCACCATGTTTGTAAATCTAAAATCATTGATTGTGATCTCACTACTTCTTATCATCATTCATTACTGTTCCTAACTATCCTCGATCATTTTGTTATTGAGTTTCATGTGATTATATGAAGGATTAACAAGAAATTGTAACAAAGCAATGTGTGTGTCAGAATGCATTTAATGCTCTTCCCTAAACGAGGCACAAACACAGCAACCATTCCTCTGAGCATTCTAAAGTACCTTCTGCTATGCCATTTATGTAATAAATGTTGTTTCTTAATGGGGAAAACAAATGGAATGAAGGAATGTCAAAGCGGCACATTTACGATTGCATTATTAATGGCGACAATGACTATTAAGCTTCATCAGTCTAACGGCTACATTGAAGAGTCACAACGGATAATCTTCAAGCTTCTTCAATGGTCATTAATGGCAACCAATATAAATACTAGAAGCATTGAATTCACCAACGACTGAAACCCTATGCATTCAATTCTAACTTATTACAAACTATTGTTTCATTCTTTTTCACTTAATATTTTTGGATATTCTTGTACTTCAGTGATTATTATTCTATCTACTCAGTGAGGAGTTTAAACATTTATTTGATTATCAGTTTAATCTCAAGGTAGAGGGATCTTGAGTGTGAGTGTACGATTACAACTTGTAAGGGGGAGTGAATCCTAGTGTGAAAGGATTACTTTGAGTAGAGAAGGTGTAATTGTATTGTGATTGTGAGATAGTGAAAATCCCAGAGTGTATGGGGCTGAATGTAGGTCAAGAGATGGATCTAATCAGTATAATTTCTCTATGTTCATTCTCTCTATCTCTGTCTCTGTATTATTGTTCTTCGAGCGAATTGCAAAATAATTTGATATCCCCTATTCACCCCCTCTAGGTGATATTCCACTTTCATTTGGTATCAGAGATGGTTTCTCTTTTGGGCTTAACATCCCGAGAAAGATAATGGAAGGAATATTGTCAGATGGTGCCTCTATCAATCAACTACTTGGCTTCAACGGTGAACATTATTCATTGTGGAAAGCAAAGTTTAGAGTGTCTGTCTTAGCAACTAAATGTGGTCTTTGGCATATATTCGAGAATGGGGATTATGTTCCTACCAAGATAGAAGGTGGGATCCACGTTCCAAAGAGTGAAGATGAGTTTGATGAGGATGACAGAAGAAAAATAAATCTTAACAGTAAAGCTTTTTTGATGCTCTAAGGTGATCTCAGTCAAAAAGAGTATTTTTGCATATGTAATCTGGCAAATGTGAAAGAAATGTGGAAAGCATTAGAGATATCTTATGAAGGAACATCTGGAATCAAGGAGAATCAAATCAACACATTGACAACCGAGTATGATCTTCTTACGCAAAAAGATTGAGTAATGAAAACCATTGACTAACTACCGAGAATCCAAGATGAATTATAGAGAATGATCAAGAAGAGAAGAAAGAAAGAGTTAGAGTCCAAGAAGAAGAAAGAAAGAAGAGCTTGTTGAATGAAGTGAAGATATCATTATTCAAGTTCTAAGATGCAAGATAGGTTTGCATACCGCAAAGATTGGACATCCAGAAAGCAACCAAATTTTTCAAGCTAAGTCAATACTGCAGTTTGCATAGCCAAACTCGAGTATTGAACTTCCAGAGAGCTAAATAATTTTTCAAGCTAAGTCAATACTGCAGTTTGCGTAGCCAAACTCGAGTATTGAACTTCCAGAGAGCTAAAGGATTTTTCAAGCTAAGTTAATACCGCAGCCGTAGCCAAACTCGAGTATTGAACTTCCGTGAGAGCTAAAGGATTTTTCAAGCTAAGTCAATACTGCAGCTTTGCGTAGCCAAACTCGAGTATTGAACTTCCGTAGAGCTAAAGGATTTTTCAAGCTAAGTCAATACTCGCAGCTTTGCGTAGCCAAACTCGAGTATTGAACTTCCGAGAGCAAAAGGATTTTTCAAACTAAGTCAATACCGCAGTTTGCGTAGCCAAACTCGAGTATTGGACTTACAGAGAGCAAAAGGATTTTTCAAGTTAAGCCAATACCGCAAAAAAGAGTGCAAACTCGAGTATAGGTTTTGTCTTTCAAACACAAGACACGATGGTTTGCCTCAAAAGGTGCATACTCGAGTTTCCCATTGGATACCGCAAAGATGGACAGAGAGTGTACAATGCAACATCGCAAAGAAGCATGAACATACCGCAAAGATACAACGGTAAAAAACTGATTTTTGAATTATACGAATTTGCAAATCATTGTTGTTTGATCTTATTGCTTCCATGATTTATTCAATCATATTCCTAGCTATGTTTAACAAGTTTGCTGAGTGAATTTCATTAAGATCAGATGAAGATTATTGAAGGTCAAAGCCATAAAGCAAAAAGTGTTCAGTGCATTTAATGCACCTTTGCAAAACAACCTACTTTCAGCTAATCCATCTCGAGCACGCCCGAACGTTAAAGAATGCTTACTACAACAAGGAAAGTAATCTCCAACGGCAAATTCTCGAGAATCACATCGATCAAATTAACACCGGATTAGCGAAGTTTAGAGAGAGAAGATGACCGGCCTTAAGCTAATCACCTACAACGGTTGGATTCATCAAGCAACGGTCATTTAATGATCTCAATGTATAAATAGAGTTGCATTCAAGTCTTTCCAAGAGATACACTTGTCAAGACGAAATAGCTCCACTTACAATCCCAACTTCGTTTCACTCATTTGATCAACCAACTATCGGCATTGGGTAAAACGTATGAGAAAAAGCTCTCAAATCAGGAAGATTCTCAATGTCCTGACAAAATATTAGTAAGCTAAGGTCACAGTGATCGAAGAAGCTCGCGGAGAATCAATGACTTTAGTAGCTGCATTGTTCGGAAGTCTATCCAAATATGAAGGTAAGCAAGGGCTTAGATGAAATCAATAATAATAGAGGCAAATGCATTGCCTTAAATGTTGTAAAAGAGAAGGAACCCAAAGAGGAAGATGAAGATGAAGACAAGGAGCTTGGCATGTTCGTTTGTCGATTCAAGAAGTTCTACAAAAAGGATCAAGGTTTCATAAATGGGTTTCAGAAAGGAAGCCAAAGCAATAGACGAGACTTCAAAGATAAAGATCGGATTATTTGTTATGAATGTGAGAAACCCAGTCATATCAAATCAGAATGTCCTCAACTAAAGGGCAAAGAAAAAGAGAAGAAGAGGTTTAATCACTTCAAAAAGAAGGCATACGTATCTGCTCCTTGGATGAAGAAAGTGAGGAAGAAGAAGTTGCAATAGTTGCCCAAGAAGAAGAGCAACATGAAAATGATGATGAGGTATATGATTCTGAACCCACCTACGATGAATTACTTTATGAATACAGTGAATTACATTATGAGTTTGAAAAGATTGCAAAAGAACTCATAGCCTCAAAGATAAAAATCAAAGTACTTGAGCAACAAGTTAAAGATTCTCCTCTGGCTTGCAAAAACTTTGTTTGTAAAAAATGTCTTGATCTTGTGAAGTAAAATTCTTATCTTACAAAAACTCTTGAAAAGTTCACTAAAGGTAGTGAAATGCTCGATGTGATTTTGAAAGCTTAAAGATTTACAAATGGTCGATCAGGCATAGGTTACAATCCTATTTTTGACAAAAAGAAAGGGAAAAAGAAAACTGGTGAAAATTCATATTTGAACTATTTTTAGAAATCTGTTCACCCTTCAAATCCCTTTGCTCATTGTAATTACGGTAACAGAAAGGGTCATAATACTTCATCATGTTTTCATAAGAAAGAAAGAAGGGATAAACCTGTTGGTAACTATCAATGGGTACCTAAAGGGACTTATGTATTCCCTAAGCCCGAGCTAACCCAAAAGGACCCAAGAAAAGATGGGTGCTTAAAGCTTGACCTTGTCTAATTTATAGGTTTGTCTGAGAGCATCAAAGACCAACAAGTGGTACATTGATAGCGGATGTTCCAGACACATGACGAGGGATCAATCCAAATTTGTGGCAATGAGATCAAAGGATGGTGGCAAAGTAACCTTTGGAGGAAATCAAACTGGAAAGATTGCTGGAATTGGTGAGAAGGAAGGACCTCTGATCAAAGATGTATATTTTGTAGAAGACCCTTGTCATAGCCTCCTAAGTGTGAGCCAAAGTGCAGACAAGAATAACTGGATTATTTTCAATTCAGAAGAATGTCTCATTGTCAACAAGGATGATCTTTCAATCGATAAAGGTAACCTTAAACTCTTATTTAAGGCTCATAGAGAAGGTAACTGCTACACCTTGAACTTGCCAAAAGTTAAGACTGAAGATTGTTTTGTTAGAAATTTGGATGAAAGTTGGCTATGGCATAATGTTTGGCTTATGTAAACATGTTCCAGTTGGACAAGTTGTTAAGAAAATATTTAGTTCTTGGTTTACCCAAACTTCATTTTAAAAATGACATGATCTGTGATGCTTGTCAAAGAGGTAAAGAAACTAAATCATCTTTCAAAACTAAAAATGAAATCTTGACTAATTGACCTCTCCAACTACTTCATATGGACCTAATTGGACCAGCAAGAGTTAAGAGTCTTGGTGGCAATTTGTATACTCTGGTTGATGAGCACAGTTTATGCTATGTTTTCCCTATGTTTAATGACTGAATTGTATGGTAAATATAAGCTTAACTACAAACAATCCAAGCAAAAAGGCATATATTCATGATATAGGGAACTGAAGGATAGAAACCATTTACATCCTAAACATGTGCTAAGAAAGGGGCAATTTACATGGTTTTTAAAAGAGAATGTATAGCAAAGCTGATACTATGCTATAGTATTCTGACAGCAACTTGAAGTGCAATAAAAGGCATCACGAAAGCTATAGCAAGGTAAAGGATGCAATGCTATGTGGCATATTTTCTGACATTTTTATCTAGATGATTTCAGGAATAAAGAAGGTCGAGAGCGACAGGTAGATTGCTGACGTAATAAAATAGAAGATGCGGAGGATCAAAACTGAAATATTTGAAGAATCCCACAGGATCAGCAGAATCAATCTACCAAGGATAGAAGATTCGATGGACCTCGACAGATTTAGAAAGCCCAGCTCACTGGAACTTGCGCCACAAGAAAAACCGATTATAAAAGGAAACATCAAGACAACCATAGGGGAGTCATACAGAGCCCAGAACGAGGTTACACATTCAGCAGACTCAAAAGAAGAGTGAGAGATTTCCAGGACAACCCAGCATCCTTCCCAGTAGTACGACGGAGAGAAGAAGATATGGAGTGGTGATGTGACAGGGCTTCTTCCACGCCATTGGAACTTCGTCAAGCTTTTTGTTTCCTATGGCTGAACGAGGATGAATTCTTAAGTGTTAAATGAACCCAATTGCAAGTTCTTAATTTAATAGATTCGGTTTGCTTATCAGTGATTTAATTACTAGTTGATTAACAGAAGTTGAGGGCTAGATTTATGGCCTCGGCTTACTGGCAAGGAGTCGAGGTTAGACCTCGAGAAACAATGTTTACTAGGCGCCCGGTGCATGGCTTGACTTATTATTGTAGGCCTCAGGAATGAGTCTACCTCTCATAACCATGACACCCTTGTGTGTAATGTAGATCTAACTAGAAAGTGGCCATAGGAATGTGGGAGGAATATAGTTAGTATCATATATATCGAACGCGGAAGCTTCGATAAATTGTAGTGGTAGGTTAACCGAATAGCATTGTAGTTAGTAGCTATGTTGTAGCATTGCGGACGTTGTGCAGCATAGATGCTATAGCAATGGGTAGAGCAACTGGGGGATTGATGCACTTAAGGGTGATTCCGAGTTCAGCATAACTTCTACTGATATTTTCTTCAACCTACAATACTTTGTTTACTTCTGTTATTAGCATAATTACAAAAACCTCTCAAACCAATTATATTTACTTTCTGTTTGCACAACTATCATAGTAATCGAGCGTCACTTATTGGTATCTCAGTCTTTGTGGGACGATACTCTACTTATACTTTATTACTGGTTCGACTGGTTCACTTGCCATCAAGGAAATCGACCAACAAGTTTTTGGCGCGTTCTTGTCGGACCGCTTGATACCCTTAGTGACGACCCCTTTTTGCTTAATAGTTGTGATTTACCTAATAAAGAGCTCATTTTTTTATGTTCTTGATTTTCAGGTACATTCTGTAGTGCATGCGCAATTTGCCTCCAGCCAACCTAGAGCCTTTTGATCCTAAAAATAGAACGCACCTACAAGCAAAGGCGCAGAAAGCAGAAGCGAAGAAGTCAAACTTTTGACTCAGCAAGCATGGCAGATATACCTGTCAACCACGAGCGGGATCAACTAGAGCATATAGTAAAAAACAGGGATAACCAGGTCCTTTCACCTCCAAACCCAGATGTGAACAAAGCCATCATGGAATTCGGGATTCCAGATCTAAACAAGCTGAATTCGGCCATCACACCACCAACCTTCAATGCTGGACACTTTGAAATTAAAGGTGTCATGATTCAGATGCTAAATGTAGCCGGGCAATTTGGGGGACTGTTGGTTGATTTCCTTGATGGCAAGTGAACCAATCAAACAAGTAATAAAGTGTAAGTAGAGTATCGTCCCACAGAGACTGAGATACCAAAGAGTGACGCGTGATTGTTATGATAGTTGTGCAAACAGAAAATAAATATAATCAAGTTGAGGGGTTTTTGTGGTTATGCTACTAGCAGAAGTAAACAGAGTGAATTAACTTGAGAAGATATCAGTAAGAAGTTAGACTGGACTCAGAATCACCCTTAAGTGAACCAATCCCCTAGTTGCTCTACCTAATGCTATAGCATCTATACTGCACAGCTTCCGCAATGCTACAGCATAGCTACTAACTACAAAGCTATTTGGTTAACCCACCATGATAGTTTATCGAAGCTTCCGCGTTCGATACATATGACGCTAACTATACTCCTTCCATATTCCTATGGCAACTTTCTAGTCAGGGCTACTTTATGCTCAGGGTGTTATGGTTATGAGAGGTAGACCCATTCCTAAAGCCTACAATAATAGGTCAAGCCGTGCATGGGCTACCTAGCAAACACTGTTTCTCAGAGGTCTAAGCTCGACTCCTTGCCAGTAAGCCGAGGCCATAAATCTAGCCCTCAACTTCTGTTAATCAACTAGTAATTAAATCACCGATAAGCAAACCAAACTTATTGAATTAAGAACTTGCAACTGGGTTCATTTAACAACTTAAGAAATCATCCTCGTCCAGCCATATGAAAATCAGTTCATGACTGACAAGGGAAACACAAAAATGACACTACTAGATGACCCATGATCAAAAAACTAAAATAAAAAGGGAAAACAGAAAGCGTTGACGGAGTTCCAACGGCGTGATGCGGCCCTCGTCACGTCACCACTCCACGTCTTCTTCGTTAGGTCGCATCAAGCAGGGAAAGATGCTGGGTTATCCTGGAAATCTCGTGCTCTTGTGAAATCTCTCCTTCTTCTCTTGAGTTTGCCAAAAGTAGAATCTCGTTCTAGGGCTCTCCAACTCTCCTTGGGTTGGCTCCGCTTTTTCCTTTTATAAACAGGCTTTTCTTGCGGCGTAAGTTACAGTGAGTAGGCCTTTCCTAATCTGTTGAGATCTATCGCGTCTCTTAATCCAAGTAGATTGCTTCTACTAATCCTATGGGATTCTTCAAATCTTTTAGTTTCGATCCTCCGCATCTTCTATTCCGTGATATCAACAATCCATCTGTCGTTATTGCCTTTTTCTTTTATTCCTTAAATCACCTAGGTAAAAGGTCAGAAAACATGCCGCATAGCATTGCATCCTCTACTTTGCTATAGCCTTCGTGATGCCTTGTATTGCACTTTGAGTTGCTGTCAGAATGCTATGGCATCGTATCAGCTCTGCTATACGTTCTTCTTAAAAACCATGTAAATTGCCCCATTTTTAGCACATGTAAATGATTTCTATCCTTCAGTCCCTATATCATGAATATATGTCTTTTTGCTTGGTTTGTTCATAGTTAAGCTTATATTTACCATTCAATTCAGTCATAAAGTATAGGGAAAACATAGTATGATTTGTGCTCATCAAATACCCCCACACTTAACTTTTTGCACTCTTGGGAAAAATAAAATGAAGCGAACAAAAACTCATAGCCGCAGTACTTCTATCCTTATAACTTTGTTTGCACGCTTGCTTTCGCCATCCCCCATTCGGCAATCCCACTGCCCAGTGCCAACCGCTCAAAATGTGTGGTATTGCTTAGATGAGGAAGTCTCAAGGGGCTCTCAAGGTCGGTGTTTACGCTCGCTCACCCAGGGGATTTTAGTATCTCTCTTGTCGAACGAGCCCAAAAGATCCATAGCCTTGCCGAAGTTCTAAGATTGCTTCCTAGCATCTGAGTATTCATTCATCCAAAGGGCTTCTTGGGTTATAATGAGAGGATGGCCTAGTGTTTTGAGATGGGAAATGGAGGTGGATGCTATAGCAGATCAAGTAGACAAATCTTTTAGCTTCAGTCGAGTGTTTCTCCTTAAACCTAGTAATTCTTGTTGTTCTTTATTCTAGGTCTTTTCCTTTCTTCTTCTTTTTTTTAAGCACACAAATAGCTCTTTCTACAGCATTTCATGGGAGCACTCTGCCGTAGCATTTTTCACAGTTTTCTTATGCTTTTTCTATCTTACTAGGTCTGCTATAGCATACTTGTGTGGCTCAAAGGGGTGGCAACATGAAGACTATGATAAATGAGTTGTGTATGAGAATAATGGGTATGACATTAATGCCTTTATCCTACAAACTTCAAACTCAGATGCCAGACAGTTTATTAAAGAACTAAGACAAATCAAGGATTAAACATAGGCTAGCGTATTGCACACGTAATAAAACAATTAGGCTCAAGTCAATCCTTCCATTGGGGGTTCTTCCCTTTGAACTTCCTCATTGCCACTTTACCCCTTATCAGATTGGCTAGCACCGTCAATTTCCCAAGCCTAAAGGTTCAGTCCCCCTAGGCAATTGTGCTATGCTCCGTTATACAAACATGCATCCCATGGCTACAAGATTTTGTTCAAGCTTATCATGCAATTTGAAAAAATTTCCAGTTTGTGCAAGAGAAAACGGTATGCAGGGTGAAAATAGTGGCAGATTATATCACATATCTAAGCAGTCCCCCACACTTAAATGATGCAATGCCCTCATTGCAATAGAACGATAATCAAGAAATTGGCGCGCATCAAGGGGGCGAGAGAAAAATGCAAAGCAAGAGAGGCAAATTATCATAATATCAGTCACAAAAGGGCCCTGGGGCAAACGCCCAGGGCTTGAGCATATCTTTAGAAAAAACAAACTGGACTAAAATGAACAAAAGAAAAGAAAACTACGGGGCAAGAGGAACGAGAGGAGCAGGGTGGCTGCTGGCCGTATCTTCTTCGGTGGACGAATCATCGACCCCCCTCACGATCGAAATTTATGAATGTGACTGGGATAGGGAGATGGCAATCGATGCACCCTAACGATGAGCGGCAGAAAATGTTTGCGGGCTGCTATGAATGATCTTTAACTCCATGCGCCAGTAAAGGGGAGCATTAGAAATCATGTAGGCTTTATCGTAGATAGAGGTCAGGCCGATGGAAGCGAAAGAGTCGGAAGAGTAGGAAGAGGACAATGAAGCAGGCGCGGGCGCAACAGGTCCTTGCACCGGTGGTAGGTTAGCCTGACGGTGGGGGCGGACCGATGGTTGTGCTTGGTGTAGCCTCGTCGTCTTAAAGACTCTTGGCATAGGTGGTCGGATAGGGGCGAAGATGGAGGGGAAAGGCAGAGGGTATATGAGAAGGCAACGGAGGAGTGGATGAGAAGAATAGATAGAAAAGAGGCAGATTTTTGAATATGAAGCGTTACGACTCCTACCATGGTGAGTTAAGCTGAGCTGGTGCGTAGTGGGCCCAAAGTGGACCACAAAGCTATAGGCACGTACAAAGCGTTTATTATAGAGGTGAGGGGCATACCTGGTTCACTTTGGGCTTGTGCTATAGTGCGGTGCTAGGGCCTTAATGCCTTGCCTTAGGCCATATCATGATCCCTACTGGACCTATTCCCTCCTGCTGTGATGCTAAAGAACCATGAACTTGAGCTGCCTCCCAGTAGCGCTTGCTTTAAAGTCTTCACCGGACTTATTGCGTGTGACTTAGGGTGGTCTGAGATCGATAGTAGTCTTGTCTCTCACCACTGGATTCACCCAATAATGTTTAATTTGCTGACCGTTGACTCGAAAGATGTTTCCGGTTGTTGGGTTTCTGAGGTCAACTGCGCCATGCGATGTTAAGGCATTGATCACAAATGGTCCTGCCCACCTGGATTTCAGCTTTTCGGGGAATAGTTTCAGACGAGATTTGTACAGTAGTACTCCTGGCCAACTTCAAAAGTGTGCGGGATCAGTTGCTTGTCGTGCCATCGCTTAACTTTTTCCTTGTAAAGCTTTGCGTTCTCATATGCATGCAAACAGAATTCGTCCAGCTCATGCATTTGTAGTAGCCGTTTGTCACCTGCTGTAGTGGGGTCCATGTTCAGTCATGCTATTGCCCAATATGCCTCATGTTCCACTTCAACCGGAAGATGATAGGCTTTCCCAAACACAAGTTGATATGGGGAGACACCTAATGGAGTTTTATACACGGTGTGGTACGCCCATAAGGAGTCATCGAGCTTGTTGGACCAGTCCTTATGGTTTGGGTGAACCACCTTCTCCAAGATACATTTGACTTCTTTGTTTGAGACCTCTGCTTGACCATTTGATTGAGGGTGATAGGCCGTAGTGATTCGATGCTTAACTCCATATTTGGCAAGTAGGGCCGCAACTGTCCGATCGCAGAAATGAGAGCCTTCATCACTAATTATGGCTCGGGGGGTACAATTTAGTGAATATATGTTTCTTTAAAAACCTACTTACGGTTTTGGAGTCATTTGTTGGTAAAGCGGTCGCTTCGACCCATTTGGAAACATAGTCAACGGCGACTAGTATTTACTGGTTGCCCCTTGACGGAGGGAAAGGACCCATAAAGTCGATCCCCCATTATCTGTATGGTGCTAATGTTGAGCTGTACTGTGACCACAAGAGCTTAAAGTACTTGTTTGACCAGAAAGAGCTCAACATGGGATAGCGCAGATGAATGGAATTGCTTAAGGATTTCGATTTAGAGATCAAATATCACCCGGGCAAGGCTAATGTGGTTGCGAATGCACTAAGCAGAAAAGTTGTGCGAATAGCGTCCATTATGATAGTAGAGTGGAAGCTGATTGAGGATTTCAGGGATTTGAACCAGTCAAGGCAAGTGGTGATGAGAAAAACCAAATTTCCTGGAATCCACATTACTAACCTCCGTGTCAGTCGAGGAGAATGGTTTAAAATCCGAAATAGCAGAAGCTTAGGACCAAGATGAGTTGGCACAGGCTATCCGAGAAAAGATGTCTCAAGGGAAAACAACAGAATATGATATTTCACCCAGTGGTCTAGTATGATACAGAAAGAGAATCTATGTGCCACCAGTAGAGGAGTTAAGGAAGAAGATACTGGATGAAGCGCATAAGAGCAGGTATGCTATTCATCCAAGGGCAGTAAAGATGTACAAGAATCTAAAGACCAAGTTTTGGTGGCCAGGAATAAGGAACGATGTAGCAAGGTATGTTGCCAAATGCCTAACTTGCCAGAAAGTTAAGATCGAGCACCGACGACTGGGAGGTTTGCTGCAAGGATTCGGGATTCTTGAATAGAAGTGGGAAGATGTCACCATGGATTTAGTAGTAGGCCTTCCTAAGATAAGGCACTACGATGCTATTTGGGTAATCAGGGATCGACTTACGAAATCAGCACCCTTTACCCCTATAAGTGTAAACTATTCTCCGGAGAAATTGGCGAGATTTATATCAAAGAGATTATACGGCTCCATGGTATACCAAAGAGCATCATTTCCGATAGAGATCCTCGGTTCACTTCCCGATTTTGGCAAGCGTTGCATGAGCAATGGGGACAAAGCTGAAGTTCAGTACAACTTGTTTTCAAGGGTAGTTGGGACCGATACCTGCCCTTAGCAAAATTCCCTTACAATAATAATTACCATTCCAGTATACAGATAGCTCCTTACGAGGCATTGTTTGGAAGGGATTATCTCTGAGGGAAGCAACATAAGAGAAAGTTGAGGAAATGAAGAAGTGTTATCCGGATTTTATGGTTTGGAATATGATCGATGTGTAGTTAAAATTTCGAGGACGAAATTTATTTTAACGGGGGGAGAAATGTAACACCCCAATTTTGGACCCTAACAATTGAGAATAAGCCTAAAATAGGCGGACGACTAGGCCCAGTCTAGGAGGAGTCCCAAGAATGCCGAGAGTTAGGGAGCTTCTTTGGAATGAAGCAACTCGGTCATACGGGTTAGTGGACCTAGTATGAACGAGTCATGGGGTAAGGCTCTGATGTAAAATGGGCATAAGAGGCGTATACGGTGTAATTCCGGTTGAAAAGATGCCACCTAACTATGTCTTGAGGTATAGGACAGTTAGTTGAGCGGAAATATGCCGATATAAGTAAGTATACGCCATTTTCAGGGCAGTCATGGGTGTCCTGCGTTTTGAAGGAAATAAGAAGGGAAGAGAGAGAGAGAATGTGTATCTGGACCCACTATAGAAGTAAAAGTCAATGGTAGTAGTGCTACGTCGGACACGTGGCATTTCGGGGGCAAAAGTCAGACTACCGGGTAGCACGCATTACGAGGTGGATCTGAAGGACGGGAATATGGATTTCTTACCCTCCAAGACACTAAAATTCGAATCCCTTATGGTTAGGGAGAAAGGATTGTTGATCCGGGCCCACACAAGTCCGATTGAAGGGCACGTATTACGAGGTAAGGTGGGACCGGCAAAAGGGAGCCGAGCGGGGCCGGTTAGGATTGTGAGAGAGATTGTCACATCAAGTCATAATGAAGAGAGAGAAAGAATAAAATAACCCAGTTTAATCTGGACCACACAATTCAAACCTGATATGACATTAAAGTGACATGTAATTATGACTTGAAAAGGGCATTTATGGCACATCTTTGTGCAGATTTCGTGGGCCCCATTGCTTTGGAAGATGAACGGCGCAAAATGACCATTTTGCCCCTAACCCTAAGACCTACAACTAAGACCACCTAGGGGCAAATCTGGAACTCCAATTTTGGCCGGGGAATGCGCCATAATCTGCCAAGGGAGAGCTCTAGAAATTTTCTAGAAGGCTTGATCAGCAAGCAAGAGAAAATGATAAACTAATCCAAAGCACTCTTTTACCCGTTGGTCAATAACCTAAGTTGGATAAAAGGGTGCATCCTTGGAGCCTATAAATAGGGCACTTCCCCATTCATTTTTCCCACCTCAACCATGAGCTTAAGGAGTGTAGGAGAGTGCTCATCTGAAGTCTTGGGTCCAGAAGGTGAAGAAGCTCATACGCAACCGACATCCCGAGGTAAGTCCCTAAACCGGCAACCGAGTTATCTTCACTTCTGCCCTATGGTGTTTCGTGGTATTGCAATGGGTTTTTAATATTTTTAAGGTCTTAAATGGGTCCAGAGGGTGTTTTTGTGTAGGTCAAGTGAAGTCACCTCTTTCTGAACTCTAAAAACCTAAATCCTTAATATACGAAGATCTGTCGGTTCTTTTAGTTTTTGGGCAGCGAAGATTAATCGGTAGTTTTGAAGGGGTAAATGGAGTCCGATTTCTTTGATATTTTACATGGTGAAATTAGACATCTTGAAATCATTTTGGTATAATATTTTTTGTCATTTGGAGTTTCCAACGGAGAGATCTTTTAAGATGAAAATGACCTAGAAACATGATGTTTGCCTCGGACCAGTGGATGATTTTTAAGAATCTGGAAAGGATTCAAACCCAGATGGCTTTGGTAATTATTTTTCCTATAAAATAAACATCCTAAGGGTTCTAAGTCCACTTATTCCATGTCAAAATGATGTTTCTAGAATTTATTAAAAATCGGCAAAGATGAGTCATAAATTCTGGACATTCTAGTTTTAAGCTTGAAAAATTTTAATTAAGGAACTTTTTGAAGTTTTGCTAAAGATTGTTCATGTGATTAAACCACATATGTCATGCCTTGAAAAGGTCAAACTTGGAGTCGAGAAAGGAAATCTTTGACATGTTGAGCTCAAGGAGGCCAGAATTTGTGAAGCCGAACTGGTCACAGGGACTAGAGTTGGGAAATCGGGCTAGCCCGTTTAAGCCCTGGCCTTGCAGGGCTCGGGCTTGAAAAATAAGCCAGAAATTTGAAATTGGCCCTGGAGGGATGGCCCTGGAGGGCCTCGGGCTTAATCGGGCCGGCCCTGCAGTTTGTATAGACTGATCATTTGCTTAGATCATAAGTGATGCTTCCTGTGACCAGTTTGGCTTCATAAATTGTGGGCGCCTTGAGCTCAACATCTCAAGGATCTCCTTCTCTGACTCCAAGTTCGACCTTTCCAAGACATGACATGTGTGGTCTTTGATTGATTTAGAAGGGCAAAATTGATACATTTTGTAAACTTCCGGGGTAAAATTGCTCCTTAGTAAAAACTTCCGGGGCAAAATTGCTCTCATTGAAAACTTCCGGGGCAAAAATGATACTTAACTCTTATTGGTTGATGAGGTGGCATGCCACGTGTCATGAGGTGGCATGCCACGTGGACCGTTAGTCAAACTTAATGGTCAAAATTAATGGATGGGCAAATTTGCTACCTTTTTCATACTTCCGGGGCAAATTTGATTCCTTTTTCATACTTCCGAGGCAAATTTGGTACCCAAAAAACTTCCGGGTGCTGTACGCTCCATTAGCAAAACTTCCGTGGCAAATTTGATATTTAACCATGTGATTAAAAGCATGGTGTTTTGCTGTAACTAGGGTATTGACGCGTGTGGAACGTATCTTGACTCAAAGGGGAGAGTTACCGCTTTCGTGAAGTACCAAATAGTAACTGTTGACTCACGTATTCTAGGTTATTGTTGTATGTCGGTTTTCCATGATTGTGGATGCA
Source organism: Acacia acuminata (assembly GCA_019022655.1). Taxonomy (NCBI): domain Eukaryota; kingdom Viridiplantae; phylum Streptophyta; class Magnoliopsida; order Fabales; family Fabaceae; genus Acacia; species Acacia acuminata. The sequence continues at coordinate 449,542 of JAFJYI010000367.1, read as the reverse complement.
AGGCTGTAGGGCCTAGTGGATTGTGTGTCCTTAGGTTGCTACTAAGCCTAAGATGCATTTAGGGGTAGTTAGGGTTAAACTCCCTAGCTACTGTGTTGATCCTAGCGCTGAGGATGGTGTCCGGGGTCGGTCTTAAGAGACGGCTCGACGGTACACGAGTGTTCGGGGTTGTCTTGTGAGATGACTCGACGGTATGCAGGCATCCGGGTTGCCTTGTTAAGGTAGCTCGACGGTACGTGGGCGTCCGGGGCGTGCCTTGGTAAGGCGGCTCGACGGTACATCATTGTGGATGTGATTGTGATTCTGAATGTATGTTCTTAGTATGCCTTTTGTTTCCAGATTGTGGTTACTTGCATGCACTATGTACATATTATACTTGAGTCTAACAGTTACTCTGGGCTTCAATCTTGAACTCCAGACCATTTTGAGGCACAGGGGTAAGACAATTGATGGTGGAAGCATAAAGAAGGTAGGGCCTGAAGTGGTGAATTGAAGAAAATAGGGAATGCCCTATCTCATTTTGTACTCTATATTTTGGATAACTGTTGCTTTTAAATAGTACTTTGTCTGGATGACTGTATTAACCCTTCGGGGACTTATTGTGCTACTTGAATTATAAATGTTTATCAGTATGTTGAACTTGTCCAACCAGATCCCATGCTTTGCTATGCTAACTTTGAGATAAGTTAATTGGTTTAAGAAATAAGGGATAGTGTTTAAATAAAAGGAATCCCCCTAACCCGCCACCCGAAAGGACGAGGCCGGTAGGGGTGTAACAAAAACGTCCTGCTATCATATAGGAACTTTTTCTTCTGGTGATATGTGAAGTCTGTTGGGACTTCTCCTATGACTAGAAAGTTCACGATGTCTGCATACCATGGGGTGTGGATGCATGCAATGGCGTAGAGTTGCTCATCTGGAAAGAATTCCTGAATTGGGATGCTCGGACTCTCTAAGGTATGTCTTTCCAATCGTGAGAGATGGTCCGCCACTTGGTTTTCTGTCCCAAACTTCCACATTAAACTCTTGCAACAGTAAGACCCATCTGATTAGTCGTGGCTTGGCGTCCTTTTTGGCTACTAAGTATTTGATGGCTGAGTGGTCCGTGAAGACTATTACCTTAGTGCCTACTAAGTAGGATCGGAATTTTTCAAATGCAAACACCATCGCCAGCAGCTCTTTTTTTGTGGTGGTGTAATTCATCTGGGTACTGGATAGAGTCTTGCTTGCATAGTGAATGGAGTGGAATATTTTATCTTGTCTTTGACCCAATACTGCTCCAACTCCTGAATTGCTGGTGTCGCACATGAGCTCAAAGGGTAAGTTCCAGTCATGGGCTGATGTGATTGGGGCAGTAGTGAGCTTTTTTATGGTTAAAAACACCTCCAAGAAGGCTGCATCAAAATTGAATGGAGCGTCAAGTTCGAGCAATGCACATAACGGCTTGGTGATCTTGGAGAAGTCTTTAATGAAGCGTCGATAAAAACTAACATGTCCCAGGAAGCTCCTGTTCCCTTTACCGTGGTGGGTGGCGGCAGCTGTTCAATTATGGCTATTTTTGCACGATCAACTTCAATCCCTTTTTTTGATATTTTTTGCCCCAATACCACTCCTTCTGTTGCCATAAAGTGACATTTCTCCCAGTTGAGCACCAGATTTGTTTCCTCACAGCGTTGAAGAACTGATTCAAGGTTTTGCAGGCAGTCATCATATGATTTTCCAAACACTAAAAACTCATCCATGAAAATTTCTATGGATTTTTCCACCATATCCAAGAATATGGCCATCATAAAGCGTTGAAATGTGGCCGGTGCATTACATAGTCCAAAGGGCATTCGCCGAAACGTGAAAGTACCATACGGGCAGGTAAAGGTGGTTTTATGCTGGTCTTGGGGTGCTACAACAATTTGATTGTATCCTGAATATCCATCCAAGAAACAGTAGTACTCCTTGCCTGCCAACCTATCCAACATTTGGTCAATAAATGGTAATGGGAAGTGGTCCTTGAGGTTGGACTTGTTAAGTTTTCGGTAATCCATACATATTCTCCACCCAATGACTATGCGTGTGGGGATTAGTTCATTCTTATCATTTTCCACTACAGTAATCCCCCTTCTTAGGTACACACTGCACGGGACTGACCCACTCGCTGTCAGAGATGGGGTAGATAATTCCTGCATCCAACCATTTGATAATCTCCTTCTGCACTACTTCCTTCATGATGGGGTTTAACCTTCGTTGTTGCTTGACTGAGTGCCACATCCTTCTTCTAGGCATATTTTGTGCATGCATAGGGATGGACTGATCCCCTTTATGTCAGCTATTGTCCATCCAAAAGCTTTCTTGAACTTGGCAAGCACTGCCAGGAGTTTGGTTTCTTGGTCACTGGTGAGATGTGTAGACACAATGACTGGTGGAGTTTGATTTTCTCCGAGATAAGCGTATTTCAAGTTGTCAGGCAGCGGCTTGAGATCCAAAATTGGTGGCACATCTATGGATGGTTTGACCGGGCACTTTCGTTGTTGGTCAGTTTCTAATGATTCGAACATCGTGCTGTTTGCTAGGTTAAAGTGGATATGATCCTTACCACTTAGCATTGCTGACTGATCAAAAATTTCCTCACTTGTTGCTAGCTCTAACTCTCCGAGCCCCTGCCATACGATTCTTGGAAAGCCTCTTGTATAACTTTGTCCATTGTATCTAACACAGAGCATATTTCTGTATCGTCCGTATGTTGCATTGCATTGCATAGGTTGAAATTCACTTCCTTGCCACTTATCTTTAGTGTAAGTTCCCCTTCATGTACATCCATTAATGCTTGTCCGAGAGCTAAGAATGGTCGTCCCAGAATGATTGGCACTTCATGGTCACTATCTTGATCAAGTATAATGAAATCCACAAGGAGCATCAATGTCCCCACTTGTATCATGACGTTGTGGCTTTCGCTTGTTGGGTAGATCATGGTTATGTTTGTTAATTGAAGGCTTGCTGTAGTGGTTTTCTTGTTATCGGTGGTCAGTAGTTGAGACACCAGTCTTGGCATTATACTTACTTGAGATCTTGGTTACATATTGCCCTTATGTTGATGTGATTATCTATTATGCATGGAATTTCAAGGAGATTAGCATCTTGCAGTTTGAGTGGTTCTCCTGGTTGGCAAGATTTGCTTGAAGTCTGGGTTAAGGGAATGATCTCAAGTCCCAACCATTTTTCCTTCCGGGATAGGGTATCTTTGAGGAATTTCACATAGGTGGGCATTTTTTTCACAGCTGCTGCTGGTGCCATGTGAACGTGGGAGCGTTGCATGAGCTCTAAAAACTCTCGAATTGCTGACTAAAGATTTGGCCGGTGGCTATGTTTTGTCTGGTCAACTCAGTAGTATCATCCTTCAGTGCCTCTTGTATGTGGTTGTTTATGATCACTGAGGGTGAACGTGCTGCAACATTGTCTGCCAAGCTACCTTGCTGTAGCGTTGCCTCTTCCGCATTATTCTCGGTAAGTGCATCCGTTTTGCTGTGAGGTAGAGGTCCTGGGCATTCCCCTGTGATAGTCAAAATTTGCCTGATTTGATTTTCTAACTTTTGAAGGGTGAGCTGCAGACTTAGAATTTCTGAGTTGTTTCTTGCTATGTGGTCCTTCAGAATGTCAGTAAGATGACTTTTTGGGTCCGAGTCTTTCTGGCAGTGGTCGTGGGTTAATGGATCTTGGAGATGGGCTTGTACGACAGGACTGATTAATCCTTCAATGGCATTAGTCAAAGCTGTCACCTGGGTTGAAGGGTAATTAATGCATCCGTCGTGTTGATACCGGTGACTTCTCTATGTGTGATCCTCGCTATTGTCAGTTCACTGATAACCTTGTGTTGTTATAGTTTCTAGCAATTGGCATGCCTTGTTATATGGCTACATGAGAATAGATCTGTTCGTGCAGGCGTCCAAAAATGATCTTGTGTCGCTATTCAGTCCACAGTAGAAGGTTTCTACTTGAGCCCATTCTTGTAGTCTACTTTGTGGGCATCTACTAAGCAGATTGTTGAATCGATCCCAAACCTCGTGGGCTAGTTCCTCAGGATTTTTCTTGAAGCTGGCTATATCTTTCCTCATTTGCGCATTCCTTGTTGGTGGAAAAAAATGAATTAGGAATCTTCGCCTGAGGTCTTCCCAGGAGGTGACTGAATTGGTTGGTAAATTATTGAGCCACTTTCAAGTTTTGTCCCACAGAGAGAATGGGAATAACTTAATGCGAATGGCATCGGGTGTGACTCCTAGGATAATGAATGAATCACAGACCTCCATAAAAGCCCAGAGGTGAAGGTGTGGGTCTTCGGACGGAAGTCCTCCAAATTTCCCCGCTGCATTCAACATCTGGATCATGACACCTTTAATTTCAAAGTGTCCAGCATTGAGGGTTGGTGGTGTGATGGCTGAATTCAGCTTGTTTAGATCTGGAATTCTGAATTCCATGATAGCTTTATTCACATCTGGGTTTGGAGGTGGAGGGACCTGGTGATCCCTGTTTATCATTATGTGCTCTCGTTGATCCCGCTCGTGATTGTCAGGTATATCCGCCATACGTGCTGGGTCAAAAGATTGACTTCTTCGCTTCTACCTTCTGCACCTTTGCTCGTAGGTGCGTTCTATTTCGGATTGTAAGGCTCTAGGTTGGCTGGAGGCGAGTTGCGTATACAAAACAGAATGCACTTGAAAATCAAGAACAGAGAAAGATGAGCTCTTTATAGGTAAATCACAACTATTAAGCAAAAGGGGCGTCGTCAAAAGGGTATCAAGCGTCCCCAAAGACGGCGCCAAAAACTTGTTGGTCGATTTCCTTGATGGCAAGTAAACCAGCTTGAACAAGTAATAAAGTGTAAGTGAGAGTATCATCCCACGTAGACCGAGATACCAAAGAGTGACGCGTGATTGCTATGATAGTTGTGCAAGTAGAAAATAAATATAATCAGGTTGAGGGGTTTTTGTGGTTATGCTACTAGCAGAAGTAAATAGAGTGAATTAACTTGAGAAGATATCAATAAGAAGTTAGGTTGGACTCAGAATCACCCTTAAGTGCACCAATGTCCCAGTTGCTCTACCTAATGCTATAGCATCTATACTGCACAGCTTCCGCAATGCTACAACATAGCTACTAACTACAAAGCTATTTGGTTAACCCATCACGATAGTCTATCGAAGCTTTTGCGTTCGATACATATGACGCTAACTATACTCCTTCCATATTCCTATAACAACTTTCTAGTCAAATCTGCTTTATGCTCAATAACACCAACAACCCGTACTCAAATACATACAACCTCGGATGGAGGCAGCATCCCAATTTCTCATGGAATTCTCAAGGTTCACAAGCAGCGGGACAATCGTCGGGCCCATAATACTCAAACCGGACATCAAACCCACCAGGGTTTACCAAACAAGCACAGCAGCAGGGCGGTGAGTCAGACCCGGAACACTTATGTTGACCCTTCTGAAGGACTATATGGCAAAAAATGACGCAATCATTTAGAATCAGCAAGTAACCCTGAGAAATCTTGAAACTCAAGTGGGACAACTAGCTACTGCCCTTAACAATAGACCCTTAGGATCCCTGCCCAGTGACACTGAAGTCCCCAAGATCCAAGGAAGAGAGAAAGTCAAGCTGATAGAACTCCGAAGTGGTAAAAGCTTAGAACCCATGAAAACAACCAAACAACCTATGGTTGTCACTGATCCGAAATATGAGAAAGTAAAGGAAGGGCAAGGAAGTTCTGAACAACTTCTTGAAGACGAGTAGAGGCAAACAATACTGACACAACCGGAACCGGACCTCAGCGCCACAACATTGCCTCCACGTGCAGCACTGGATGATCACGTACAATACCGAACAATGAATGCTACCGCTTCATCATCAAAGCATAATCCTAATCCCAGGCCTTCAAAGATGCTAAAGCAACCCCCGCCTTTCCCACAAAGGCTACAGAAGCAAGGTCAAGAGAAATAATTCAAGAAATTCCTCGACATGCTACAACATTTGCACATTAATATTCCGCTGGTGAAGCTCTGGAACAAATGCCCAGCTATGTGAAGTTCATGAAGGAAATTCTGGCTAAAAAGAGACGGCTAGAAGAGTTTGAGATAATAGCATTGACCCAGGACTGCAATGCCATGCTAACCAATCGGTTACCTCCGAAATTAAAAGATCCTGGCAGCTTCACAATCCCCTGTGCAATCGAACCTCAATATTCAGGGAAAGCTCTGTTTGATCTAGGTGCTAGCATAAATCTCATGCCCATGTCTATTTTCAAACAATTGGCAGTTGGGGAGGCCAGGCCCACAACAGTTACATTACAACTGGCCGATCGCTCCATAGTTCTCCCTGAAGGAAAGATCGAAGACGTTCTAGTAAAGGTGGATAAGTTCATGTTTCCTGTGGATTTCATTATCCTGGACTTTGAAGCAGATCGCGATGTCCCAATTCTTCTGGAAGACCTTTCATGGCAACTGGGCGTACGCTGATTGATGTGGAAAAAGGAGAAGTTACTATGCGTGTGAATGATGATCATGTCACCTTCTCAATCCTTAAGACCGCGAGATTTGAAGACCCAACTGAGAAGTACCTAACCTCTGAAGATGACAGCAAAGGCACTACAGAAGCAGGAAGTCTGCCTGCACTACCACAACATTAACTTGCCATAGCAAAGTTTGGCTGAAGACTTTAAACCAAGCGCTACTAGGAGGCAGCCCAGAATCAGGCTTTAAATTACTGTTTTCGAGAATAGAGGATAGGCCACTAGAGAGCTGAAGTAACGAAGAACCAAGGAAGTAATAAATAAATGCTATAGCAACCCTTTGAGCTAGTCACACACAAGGATGAAACTATTGATGGGCCACACAAGAATGGACCCAATAGAGTTGAAAGTATATTAAAAAACAAAGTGTAAACCGCCACTAGCCACACCAAGCGTCTGCAACACATCTCATCCCCGAGACTTCGGACGGATTGCATGCAACCCACCCGAATTTTGTGCCCACGATCACTCTTCTTGATCCTTACTAAAATCAAGCTTCACTTTCCAACACAGACGCTCGCGCTCATTCACTCTTTGCAAGTTACAATACTTCCCCTTTCATTACAACTCCAGAGTCTTCCAATGGAACGCACCAAGGGTTCCGGACAAAAGCACCCACTGAAGCTCTAGACGCTATGCCATTTGCCACACGAGAAGCCGAATCTCGTTTCAACTCCCTGAAAGCAGATAAAACCCTAGCACCAGAACGAGGATTCGACGGAGATGCGTTTGAGCTGGGCGCTTGCCTTAATGTGTTATAGGGATCATACGCCAGCGCTAATGGGAAAAATTCTGCCTTCACCCTGTCCGAAGTGGTAACCCCGCTTGGTTTTGAATTCGGTGCAAATTATCCGGGAGGTTTGCCTTATTTCATAACCGTCCGAGGGAAGAATGTACAATGCAATGCCAGCGCAATCCGTAAGGTATTCGACCTAGACCCTACCGACGATGAATACAATGAGCTTCTCAAGCAAGAGGAAAACCCTGAAATCCTTGCTAATGTGGTCGCCCGGCTCTGTGTGCCAACCACTGAATGGAAAATTTCCAAGGAAGGGTCATATAATTTGAAATGCAACCGTTTGAGACCTGAAGCATGTATCTGGTTTCACTTCCTCCGTTACCGACTCATGCCCACTTTACACACCCACACTATCTCGCGAGAACGCGCATTCCTGCTCTATTGCCTCTTGGAGGGCAAACAAATTGATGTTGATGTACTCATTTACCAACAGCTATTCGAGTCCTTGAAGCACACCACGGGAAACCTCTGGTTCCCCGCACTTATCACTGAGCTCTGTCAAAATGCGGGGTAACTTTTGATGCCAGCGAAGAAAGAGCGGTGTTCCCACAACCTCTTGCCGTGGCAGCTATACAACGCATTTTGCAAAAGTGTCAGCCACAGGTCACCCAGACCAACTTGGCCAGTTCCTTTGTCGAACCCCCAGCAGATATAACCCCAATTTCTATAGTAGCTTTTCATACTCTGGTTGCTCAGGTTACCACCTTGCAACGTTCAGTAAGCACACTATTTCTTCAGTAGCAGATGTGGTGGCAATATGTGGCCGAGAGGGATCACAGCCTTGCTACAAATCTCATGACAAACACCCCAAAATACACTCCATTGCCGGTTTTCCATGAGGCAACTTTTGATATGTACAATTCAATCACCGGCCCACCATAATAGGAACCAACAAGCTCGTGAAAGCGTCACCGGAGCAAAAGGCCTCAAGAAGGTGAACCCACCAGCACACACTCCGTTGACACTGATGATGAAGAGGTGTCGAATTCTCATGGACCTTCAGCAGGGAAAGGTTAAGCTAAGTTGAGGTGTTTCTTTCTGTTTACTCCTGGTACTAGACTCTTTCTCTATTTACGAATTATACTTTGAATATATTTTCCTCTTTCTTGTTGCCTAGTAGTATAATATATATATATATATATATATATATTATGTACTCAAGGCATGTGTTGGGTAGTTGCTATCACCTGCGAATTGTCTCATCTCCCTCCCGTTTCACTCAGCCGTTGCAATAAGGGCATTGCATCGTTCAAGTGTGGGGGAGGATTAGTTCTGTGATATAATTTGCTACTGCTGTTTCTATGTGTGTCAACCAAATTACCCTGCATATAGTTTTTGCACAAACTGAATTTTTTTAAAAAAATTGCATTAGAAAGCATGAACAAAATCTTGTAGCAATGGAATGAATGTCTGTATAACGAAGCATAGCATGGCAGCCTAAGGAAAATGAACCTTTAGGGTTGGGAAATTCACGGTGCTAGCTAATCTGATGCAGGGTAAAGTGGCAATGAGGAAGTTTAAAGGGAAGAATCCCCAATGGAAGGACTGAGTTGAGCTTAATTGTTGTATTCTGTGTGCATGTTTGCTAGCCTATGTTTGATCCTTGATTTGTCATAGTTCTTTGATAACTCATCTGGCGTCTGAGTTTGAAGTTCGTAGGAGAAAGACATTCATGTCATACCCATCAATCCCATACACAACCCATTTATCATCATCTCCATATTGCCACCCCATTGAGCCACACGAGTGTGCTATAGCAGACCTAGTTAGATCGAAAAACTGAAAGACAACTGTAGAGAATGCTAGGGCAGAGTGCTCCCATGAAATGCTACAGAAAGAGATGCTGTTTACTTTGCTTAAAAAAGAAGAAGAAGAAAAAGAAGAGAGAAAGAAATTAGAAAGAAGAAGAAAGGAAAAGAACTACAATAAAGAACAGCAGGAGTTACAAAGTTTAAGGGGGAGCACTCGGCTGAAGTCAAAAGATTTGTATACCAGATCTGCTATAGCATTCACCTTCATTTCCCATCTTAAACACCAGGCTACTCTCACATTGTAACCCAAGAAGTCCTTTGGATGAACGAATACTCAGATGCTAGGAAGCAATCTTAGAACTTTGACAAGGCTATGGATCTTCTGGGCCCGTATGACGAGAGAGAAACTGAAATACCCTGGTAAGAGAGCGTAAACACTGGACTTGAGAGCCTCTTGAGGCTTCCTCATCTAAGAAATACCACACATTTTGAGCTGTTAGTATTGGGCAGTGGGATTTCCGAATAGGGAATGAGAACTGAAAGCAATCGTGTAAGCGAGGTTATACAGACAGGAGTACTGTGGCTCAAAGTCTTTGTTCTCTTCATCTTATTTTGCCCAGGAGTACAAAAAGCTAGGTGTGGGGGTATTTGATGAGCACAGTTTATGCCATGTTTTCCCTATGTTTAATGACTGAATTGTATGGTAAATATAAGCTTAACTGCAAACAATGCAAGCAAAAAGGCATATATTCATGATATAGGGAACTGAAGGATAGAAACCATTTACATCCTAAACATGTGCTAAGAAAGGGGCAATTTACATGGTTTTTAAGAGAGAACGCATAGCAAAGCTGATACTATGTTATAGCATTTTGACAGCAACTCGAAGTGCAATAAAGGGCATCACGAAAGCTATAGCAAGGTAAAGGACGCAATGCTATGCGGCATATTTTCTGACATTTTTATCTAGATGATTTTAGGAATAAAGAAGGTCGAGAGCGACAGGCAGATTGCTGACGTAATAAAATAGAAGATGCGGAGGATCAAAACTAAAATATTTGAAGAATCTCGTAGGATCATCAGAATCACTCTACCAAGGACAGAAGATTCGATGGACCTCGACAGATTTGGAAAGCCCAGCTTGCTGGAACTTGCACCACAAGAAAAATTGATTATAAAAGGAAACAGCAAGACAACCCTAGGGGAGTCGCACAGAGCCCAGAATGAGATTACACATTCGGTAGACTCAAAAGAAGAGTGAGAGATTTCACAAGGCACGAGATTTCCAGAACAACCCAACATCCTTCCCTGCAGAACGATGGAGAGAAGAAGATGTGGAGTGGTGACGTGACAGGGCTTCTTCCACACCATCGAAACTTCATCAAGCTTTCTGTTTCTTCTTTATTTCTAGTATTTAGGTCATGGGTCATTCTGTTACTATCTGTTTTGTGCTTTCCTCATCAGTCATGAATTGATTTTCTTATGGCTGAACGAGGATGAATTCTTAAGTGTTAAATGAACCCAGTTGCAAGTTCTTAATTTAATAGATTCGGTTTGCTTATCAGTGAATTAATTACTAGTCGATTAACGGAAGTTGAGGGCTAGATTTGTGGCCTCGGCTTACTGGCAAGGAGTCGAGGTTAGACCTCTGAGAAACAGTGTTTACTAGGCAGTTGGTGCAAGGCCTGACTTATTATTGTAGGCTCAGGAATGAGTCTACCTCTCATAACCATGACACCCCTATGTGTAATGTAGATCTAACTAGAAAGTGGCCATAGGAATGTGGGAGGAATATAGTTAGTATCATATGTATCGGACGCGGAAGCTTCGATAGATTATAGTGGTGGGTTAACCGAATAGCATTGTAGTTAGTGGCTATGTTGTAGCATTGCGGACGCTGTGCAGCATAGATGCTATAGTAATGGGTAGAGCAACTAGGGGATTGATGCACTTAAGGGTGATTCTGAGTTCAGCCTAACTTCTACTGATATCTTCTTCAACCTACAATACTTTGTTTACTTCTGTTATTAGCATAACTACAAAAACCTCTCAAACCAATTATATTTACTTTCTATTTGCACAACTATCATAGCAATCGAGCGTCACTTTTTGATATCTCAGTCTCTATGGGACGATACTCTACTTACACTTTATTACTTATTTGACTGGTTCATTTACCATCAAGGAAATCGACCAACACTGGTCATTGTCGATGATTTCTCAAGATTTACTTGGACAATTTTATTATCTTCGAAGGATGAAACATTTGATTTATTTGTCGTGCAAGAAAGTGCAAAATAGAAAGGTGATTGTATTTCAAGTATCCGAACTAATCATGGAGAAGAGTTTGAGAATCAAGCTTTCGGGGAATTCTACGATGCTCACAGAATAGACCACAACTTCCTAGCCCCAAGGACTCCACAACAGAATGGCTTGGTTGAAGGAAAAATCGAGTCCTCATTGAAATGGCTCAAGCAATGTTAAATGAAAACAAGACCTCTCAAGTCTTCTGGGCAGACATAATGGGCACGACATGCTATGTTTCAAACCAAGCCTATCTCTAAAAGAAACTCAACAAGACTCCATATGAACTCTACGAAGGAAGGAAACCAACCTGGCACATTTGCACATCTTTGGATGCAAATGATTCATCCACAACAATGGTAAGGAAAACTTGGAAAAATTCGATCCTTAGTCCGATGAAGGTATATTTTTGGGCTATTCTAATATGTGTAAGGCTTATAGAGTTTTCAATAATCGTACTTGTGTTGTAGAAGAGTCAATTTATGTTGTGTTTTGTGAAACTAAGACTGACAAGTTCATTGATGAGGATGAATCGATCTTTCAAAATTAACCCATTTCAAAAACTACTTCTGTTCCTGAAATTTTTGAAAAAGTTTTAGAAGTTGAGCCTAGAAATACTTGTGAAAATCTTGTTCAATCTCAACCTCGTGCCTGGAAGATACAGTAAGAGTCATCCTCTGGATCAAGTTATACTCGACGTGGGTGAAGGTGTGAGAACCAGAAGAAGTACTTTAAACGAAGTAACTTTCTTTGCCTTTATCTTTGAGATTGAACCTTATAAGATTGACGAAGCCCTCTCAGACAATGATTAGGTTATAGCAATGCAAGAGGAATTACATCAATTTGATAGAAATCAAGTTTGAGACTTGGTACCTAGGCCTAAAGATCATCCAGTCATTGGTACTAAATAGGTATTCAGGAATAAGCAAGATGAGTTTGCAATCATTGTCATAAACAAGGCAAGATTGGTTGCCAAAGGCTATAATCAAGAAGGTATTGATTATGAGGAAATGTATGCTCCGATGGCTAGATTGGAAGCTATACGAGTACTCTTAGCCTTTGCGTGTATCAAAGGATTCAAACTTTATCAAATGGATGTAAAAAGTGTCTTTCTTAATGAATTTATTCAGGAAGAAGTTTATGTAGAACAACCTCCTGGTTTTGAAAGTGACTCTCATACCGATCATGTTTTTCGTTTGAAAAAGGCTCTATATGGTCTTAAACAAACTCCTAGAGCTTGATATCAAAGATTAAGTAAGTTTCTTCTTGATCAAGGATTTGTCAGAGGAAAAGCAAACACAACTCTCTTTATTAAGTGTAATAAGAAAAATATTTGATTATGTTTCAAATATATGTAGATGATATTATCTTTGGTTACGCTAATGAATCTCGTGCAAGGATTTTTAAAAGACCATGTAGAGTGAATTTGAAATGTCAATGATAGGTTGAATTGAACTACTTTTTTGGACTTCAAATTAAACAAAGGAAGAATGGGATATTCATATCCCAAACCAAGTATCTAAGAGATTTGTTGAAGAACTATGGTCTTGATCAATGCACTGGAGCAAATACCCTGATGAGTTCAACTGCCTCTTTGGATGGTGATAAAAAGGGAAAAGACTTAAATATAACCATATATAGAGGAATGATCGGTTCATTGCTATATCTGACAACTAGTACACTAGACATCTAATTCAGTATGGGGATGTGTGCAAGATTTCAATCAACTTTTAAGAAATCACGTGCAGAACATGTGAAAAGGATATTCCGATATCTTGCCGACACGGAAGAGCTTGGACTTGGTTTCCCAAAGGTCAATCAGAGTACTTGGTGTCATATTCAGACTTAGATCATGCTAGCTACAAGACAGATAGAAAGAACACAAGTGGCCAATGTCAAATTCTCGAGGCTCACTTGTTTCATGGTTTAGCAAGAAGCAAAACAATATCTCCCTATCTTCAACCGAAGCTGAATATATTGCTGCTTCAAGTTGTTGTGTTCAAGTTCTATGGCTTAAGCAACAACTTCAAGACTTGGGAGCCCATCTAAAGGAAATTCTAATCCTTTGCGACAACACTAGCACAATAAGCTTGACCAAGAATCCAATTCAACACACAAGAACCAAGCATATTGATTGAGACATCACTTCATCAAAGATTAAGTGCAAAAGAAAGATGTCAAGGTGATATTCATTCCCACACATTTACAACTTGCTGACATCTTCACCAAGCCCTTGGCCAAAGAACAATATGTGTTCATCCGAAGGGAATTGGGAATGGTAAATCCCAATGAGCTATAAGTAATGTTAGTTTATTACTAATAATCTTGTTTTGATAATAATTAAATGCTAACTTAAGCTTCAGAGTATCTAGACCTTGTTTTTGCAGGACTCTATAAGGAGGAAAAGAAACAGAGTGCAAATAACCTGAGTCATAAAGTTTTTAACTCAAGTTACTTCAAATTAAAAGTATGAGAAGCAAAGTGCAATATGGGCTTACTTCAAACTCCTACCTCTAGTGAATGACTAAGTAACTCGAGTCATTCTTATTGTATTTATGTTCATCTTCTATTTTCCAATGCAGAAAATCATCAGTAAGAGTAACTCATATCAGAAGATCGAGTAAGGAAATTGGAACTTGAAGTCTCTCCAAAAGTGGATGTTGCTGAGATCGAATCATTTCTCTGTGAAATAATTCACTGGCAGTAATAAATCAACAACTTGAGTTGAGAACTCAAAGTAAAGGTAAAATAACTCCAGTTCGACATGAATCAAGAACTCATACTTATCTAAATTTTGTAGATTTTTCATTCACTGGAAGTTAGAGATGGATATCTCGAGTAGGTGACTCGAGAGGACTATTGTTTGCCTCAAGTTAAGTAAAGGCAGAGAGCAAATCCTTGAAAAAGATCAATTGCCTCGAGTTCATACATGTTGGTCTCAAATTAAATGGAGGCAAAAAGCAATTTCCTGACAAAATCACAATATACCTTGAGTCAAGATTTCAATAACTCGAGTTATAAAGCACTGATCAAGTATTCTCGATACATACTTGAAGTCCAGGTAAGTATCTCATGTTGACTCGAGTCAGTTAATCTTTGCCTCGATTTAACACACACACACCTATCGTATGCTTTATGCTTCACTTGCTTCCTATCCCTCGAGTTAGTTGCTTGTTCTCTCTGATAAAGTGCTAACCCTAAACCTAACTCGAGCAATTTCTTCAAAATAAGATAAAAGAATTCATCTAAATCTCAAGAATCCTTTGATTATCAACCAAATAAGCCTTTTCTTCCTTTAAAACCCTCTATTCACCTAAAAGGGAGAAGAAACCACCAAAGCAATATCATTCGAGGTCGCCAATGAAGAAGTTACACCTCCAAAACCCAAAACGAAGTCTGTGGTGATTAAAGAGCCATTTGAGCAGCCTGTCAAACCAAAGATTGACCCTGAGGCTGCTAAAAGTAAGGATAATGAAAAGATAGTGGTCACTCTTAACAAATGTGTGAAGACCTCTGTTCCTACTTCTGAATTTCGGGGTGAATCAACCTCTAAGGTGTAAATGACAGAATATCACGAAGAGAGGTGAATTGGGGATTTAAAAATCTTTTTCTAAACACCCAAAAATGGCACACAGAACATGGTATAACAGAGAGAAGGAGAGAAAGCTTGACACAGAAGATTTATACTGGTTCGGTGTCAACTTTTGACCTACGTCCAGTCCCAAGACTCTTTGGGATTTTGACTAACATTTCAATAAGTTACACACTCTGTACTCGAAAGTTATCCTCTCACTAGGATACACTCCCCCTTACAAGTTGCAAACTGATAACCCAATCCCAAAGTCCAAATACTGAGGTTCTTACAAATATTGATAATCAGAAATGATCTCTTTAAAAAAGAAGATAGATAAAACTGAAGTTTAGAATATCCGAGTAGAAAACAATAAATACAAATATCACTTAAGCGTTTGTGTTTTCTTGTGTTTTGGTAGTTGAGAACTAAATGCTTCAACTTATATATGTTGGGAGCATTTAATGACCGTTTGAAGACTTGATGAAGCCGTTGGAAACATTACATATGTTGGAAAAATATGCCCTAGGGCAAGTCATTGTACTTTCGACATTTATGTTTTAAAGTATTCTCTTTTAGTCATCATTTAATTTGCATGTTTATATTGATAATAGTATCCCTGGATATATTTTATAGATTATCCTAAATGTCCCTGGTCGGTCATCTACGCGGGACCGAAGATGAGATAAGACCAGCATGACTTTGATGTGATATGGAGATATGAATCAAAGTCATGGGCACTTGTAAGAGTACAAGGTGCTGGACCGACCCATTATGAGAAAGCTGCATGGATCTAGTCATAAGCTTATCTCATGTATAACCGCGTCACGACGCCCTATGACTGAGATCATCATGGATTCTGCATGATGAGTCAGTGGTCTTTGACTAGTCAAAAGTCACCTTTGGCCGGGTGATGATAAATGCTTGGATCGGGATCAATGGTTTTCATGCGGAGGAATGTGAGTGGTCAAGATGGAATTTGTCCCTCACATTTGGAGAGAGATATCTTTGGGCCCCTCGATGAGTGAGTCTAAGAAATGTATAGCCATACTGTGATGGAAAGGAGTTTCCATTTCACTTATTAGACTACTCGAGAATCGAAAAAGTAATGGTCAAGAAAATGAAGTTGACATTATCCATACCTCATCCTTGACCAAATTATTGCGTGACAAAAGGGACATGACATGGTTGTATGATAGGTTGTATCGTGTCATCGATCCCCATGTGAATTGGGTAGTCGCAATGTCTTGCTAGAGGCCGCTTGCGACTTGTGGGCGGTACGATTGGCCCACCGCCAATCTCATATGGGCTTGCAGGGTCGCATACAAGAATAACCCAACACGAGCAAAAGTGTCTGGATTCATTGAATCTTAGATTAATCTAAGATTTAATGAATACTTAATTTGATCTGGGGTGAATATATATATATATATGATTTGAAATTAATGTATATTAATATTATTAATGGAGATTATAATATTATTATATGATATTTGTTTTGTATTTAATTTATTTGATAAATTAAATATCTAAAACAAATAGAGATATTGTATCTCATTTGATTTTCGAATAAAGATATCATATATCTATTTAATTTAAGAGTAACTACCCTATTTGGTCATTGAAAAAAACACGGACCCCTTTTTCATCCCCGGGACTAAAATGAGACATTTTTATGGACTAAAAAGGGGTTTTTGGAATTTTTGAGGGACCAAAATGGGGTCTTTTTTTGGAAATTCGTCATTTTCAAGGACTAAAAAGGGGTTTTCGTTGTTCGAGGGATCAAAATGGGGTCCATGTTTTTTTTTTCAGGGACCAAATAGGGTATTTACTCTTAATTTAAATTGAGATATAGTATTTCGATTTTAATTAAATAAATAGATATCATTTCTCGATTTAATTTATAGAGATAAATTAAATCAAAAGGCTTTTAATTCGGATTAAATAAATACATTAAATTAGATCTATGAGATAGATTTAATTAATATATTTTTAATCTAGATTCAAAATTCAAATTTCAAACCTAGGCTTTTAATTCGATTAAATAAATATATTAAATTAGATCTATTAGATATATTTAATTAATATATTTTAATCCGACTTAAAATTCAAATTTTGAATTTCAAAATTAATGAGGATTAATTTTGAACATAATACGCCGATCAGGTTTATAAAAACCTATGGGACTTTTTGTCGAGCGTATTAGAGAGTCATGAGAAACCCTAGAGCAAGATAGAGACAGACGCACAGTTCGAGGCGCTAGCACACTGCCGCATTTGTGTTCGGTGTTTATTCGTGTGGATACTAGTAGAGGAAGCCGATTCGTGTAGTCGACTTGGCGATCGAGAAGGTAGCCCACCAATTCAAAGAAAACGAGATGCGGACGAGTTCACTATAGGTAATATTTGGTTTCAAACCTTGATTTAAACGATGGTTGAGCTATCCTCAGGATGGGATTCGTAGAATATTTTAATCCGCTGCGTGTATGGATCCCAACAAAATAGCCGTTAGAAACATTTGCTTCAATTGCTTTGACACAACTAAGATCCCCAAATAATCTCGGTTGACTTTCCTTAAGATAAATCCATTGGATGATGTGGTGTCCAAATGTGGAAAGAAAACAATAAAGCCTTTTGAATGTGCAGAGAAAAACCTGCCAAATCCGTGCTTTGTTTTTTGAACCCAGCAATAAATGCTCTGACGTATTCACTTTGCCTTTTGGATTATCTTCTGTTAATCATACTTTTGATAATCTGAAACTCACTAACAAATCGATTAAACATATTTAGGAACAACAATGAGCGATGACACAAAGTATACAGATCATACTTGAAGATTTCACATTTACGAACAAGGTGATATCAAAACAGAGATACCTTGCACTCGAGTCAATTGCTCTAGGCTCGAGTCATCTTCTTTGAAAATAGGTTTGAAGTTTAAATGAAGATGTCTCTGTAAGGCTTAGGCTCGAGGTAAAAGTGATTCACTCAAGTGCATGACTCAAGTCAATTAAGGTTCACTTGAGTCAAGTTTTTCTTTTGAATTGAACTTTGTGATAGCATTTTGAAAAACGATTTGAACTAGCGTCCACTTGAGTCATTAAGTGACTAACTCAAGTCAACTGAAATATTTGAAAAGAGTTTCAAAATCTATGCTCGAGTTAAAGGACTTAGGCCTGAGTCAGAGACTTATGATTTGAAAATTAGTTTAAGTTCATAAAATATAACTTGAGTCAAGATACATAGGCTCGAATTATTTTAGACTAAAAATACCTCGATCTCTCTCGGCCTTACATTGACTCAAGTTAACCAAGACTGGCTCAAGTCAAGTTAAGTTTAAAAGCATTGAAAAGCTCTCGGCTAAGCAGTGACTCGAGTTTAACTAAGACTGGCTCGAGTCTAGTTAAGTTCAAATATCTTTGAAGGCTCTCTGCCTTGCACTGACTTGAGTTTTACAACTCTAAACTCGTGTCAACTTGATAGAGCCTTGACAGTAAGTTGCTAGTTGACTTTGAACAAGTTTAAAGTAATTTTTATCTTAACCATTAACTTCAATTTTGTTTACAATTGTTAGTTATCATCTAAACACATGGAGAACTAACATAAGGTATCTAGCTATGCTCCTTCCTTAATAGAATCCTCAAGAATTCCTAGACCCGAGCGTGGTTTTATATACAATCCTATCATTCTTTCAAAGTCGACCTAAAATCTTTCCAAGAGCATTATGCCAACCGTGGGTTTTGTCCCACTATTTATGTTGATTTAGCTAAACTCAAGGAAGATTGCAATTTAGATCTTTCACCTTGGCTTAAGCCTTTTGAAAATTTGCTTGCCATTCGAACTCCTTATTCTCCTATGTTGTAAAATCAGTTTACTTCAATATGAGGATCACCAATCTTTTGGATGATAATGGTGAACTTCTAGAAGCAAGAATGGTCATTCTTAACTAAAGGTAGGAGAATCATTGTTACTGCAAAGTACATTAACACTTTGTTGAGTATCATTGATCCTCCCACTGTTCCTATTCTTAACTACTCAAATCGTTTCAAATCCTTAGGCCAGGTGAGCCATTAGGGCCACTAACATTTCCCCCTGTTGCTATGCCTCCTTTGCATAGAGCTATCTGGTATATTTATTCCAAGAATCTCATGCAAAAAGGCAATAATTTCACTCATTTTGCTAAGAGTGACTATTCTCTGTTTGCCCTATTATTGATTGTAACATCCCAAATTTTGGACCCTGAGAATTGAGAATAAGCTTAAAAGTAGGCGGACGACTAAGCCCAGTTTGGGAAGAGTTCCAAGAATGTCGAGAGTTAGGAAGCCTCTCTAGGACTAAGTAATTCGGCTATATGGGTCACTGGACCTAGTAAGTATAAGTCGTGGGATTAAAGTGCCAATGAAAAAGGAGCACAAAAGGCTTATACAGTGTAAATCCGGTGGAATAGATGCCACCTAACTATGTCCTGAGGTGTAGGATAGTTAGTTGAGCAAAAATATGTTGGTATAAGTAAGTATATGGAATTTTTAGGGTAGTCATGGATGTCCTGCGTTTTTGGAGGAAATAAGAAGGGAAGAGTATTCAAGAAGCCAAGCAAAAGTCAAAGGTAATGATGATTTGCAGGACACGTGGCATTTTGGGGTTCGAAGTTGGATTTTCGGTAGCACGAAGTACGAGGTAATTATGAGATATCGAGATATGGATTTCTTGCTCCCTAAGGCACTGTGTTTCAGCCACCTGTGGTCAGGGAGAAGAGACTGTTGATCCGGCCCCACACAAGTCCAACTGAGTGGCACAAGTCTCGAGGAAAAGTGTAACCGGAAAAAAGCAGCTGAGTGGGACCAGTTCGGGGTTTCCAGAGACGAGCCCAGGCTCCTAGATACAGGGAGATGGCACCACGTGGTGGGCCAGAAGAGAGAGAAAGGTAACTTGGAGGCCAGAGGAGAGAGAAAATAAAATAATCAGGATTAATCTAGACCACACATTTGAATCTGACATGACAAGAGGAATGACATGTAATAATGACCTACTGACTTGGAGGAAAAGCAAAGCAAAATGACCATTTTACCCCTGAAGTATTTTAATTACTGGACAAAAATCTAGACCTAGTAACTCCAAAAACCATCATTAAAGGCAATCTGGGAATCTAATTTTTAGGGCTAGGAGGCGCCACCCATCTACCAAGAATTTCCTAGAATTCCTTGGAAAACAAGTCAAGGAATTATATTTAAATCCGAGGCATTCTTCCGACCACTGCTTAATAACCAAACTTGGATAATAGCCCTAACTAAGAGGGTCTATTTAAGGACCTCACTTGGACATTTTCCATCTTCCTATGATGTGCTCAAGGTGTGCAAGGAGAGAGTGTCCAGCCAAGTCTTGGTCCACGGAGAAGTAGAAGTCATATGCAACCGAAGATCCAAGGTAAGCACCTAACTGACAACTTAGTGATTCTTGTTTCTGCCCAATGGTGTGGAATGTGAAGTTGCAGTAGGATTTTCATATTTTTTAGGTTCTCATTGATTCCAAAATGTGGTTTTGAGTGGGGACAAATAGGATCACCTTTTTCCAAACCCCAAAAGCTTGAGTCTTCAAACTACGTGAATCTGCCAACTCTTACGGTTTTGGGAAGCAAATGGGAATCAATGGTTTTAAAATAGTAAATGAAGTTAAATAATTTGAAATTTTACATGGTAAAATTAGACATCTTGAGGATGATTTTGATAGAATATTTCGTGTCATTTTGATATTCCAACCGAGAGTTCTTTGCTGTTGAAATGACCCAAAAACATGGACTTTGTCTCGGATCAGTGGCTTAAGTTTAGAAATAAGGGAAGGATTTGAACTCATATACTTTGGGAATTATTTTTATGGTAAACTATACATACTAAGGGTTCAATGGCTGCTGATTTCATGTTAATCTAATTTTTCTAGAATTTATTAAAAATTGGCAAAGTTAGATCAACAGTTCTAGAAAATTCTGGTGTTAGGCGAAATTTATGGAACTTGAAGTAAAGTTTGTATATGTGATTGAAAGTGCGATATTTTGCTGTAATCTATGGCTATAACCATGTGGAACATATCTCAAACACCAAGAGAAGAGTTTGCTATTTTTGAGGCGTGTCAGGTAGTAACTGTTAACTCGCGTACTCTATGTTACTCTCGCATGTGTGTTATATCATGATGTAAGGGATTGGGCTATAGTACCTATTGGGCTATGTGTCCTTGGGTTACTGTTGAAATCCAGGGTATGTCAGGCTGTAGTACCTATGTGACTATGTGTCCTTAGGATGTTACTGAGGCCCTTGGCATGTAGGGTTGGTGGTACTTATTGGATTGTGTGTCCTTAGGTCATTGCTAAGGCCCAAGGTATGTGGGGTAGATGGAGCCTATGTGACTATGTGTTCATAGGTGTCTACTGAGGCCTTTTGGGGTGGGTAGTTAGGGTTGGCCACCCTAGCTACTGAAGCCTTAGTAGTGTTGTGGTTCTGGGGGCTTGTCTTGACCAGGCGGTCCTACGGAGATGGTACATTCAAGGTTTATTTTTCCCGATTGTGATTTGCATTACATGCATTGCATACATATTGTATATGAGTTTAACAGTTACTCTGGGTTCAACTTTGAACTCCAGAACATTTTGAAGATACAAGAGTAAGGTAGTAGTGGCTGGAGGACTTGAAGAAGGTAAGGCTTGATGCGGAAAGATGAAGAAATAGAGGATGCACTATTGCTTTTTGTACTTCTATATTTGGGATGACTATATGATTTGTACGTACTGTACATCATTTATTTGGACGATTGTTCCCTTAACCCTACGGGGATTACTTTCTATTAGTTTTGTATGGCTTTACCACCATACAGTATTTGTCCAAACCGTTAATATGCTCTACTGCGTGCACTCTGATATAAGTTAAAAAGGGTTAATTGACAAAAGAAAGGTAATAAATAAAAAGGATCCCTCTTATCCCCACCTAAAAGGGCGAGGCCGGTAGGGGTGTAACATTGATAAAGTTCCTCACAATATTGGTGAATGGTTTACTCTAAATTCACAGGTTTAAATTTACATCTAAACATTCTGCTCCTATTCCCTTTCCAAATTTGATTTCTCTTATGCTTTTTGAAGCTCAAATCTAGCATCTAGAGTTGAATGAAAAACCTGTCAAACCCTTATTGTTTAGCCAATTTCATCTTAATCACATGAGGATTACTTTTAAGGAAGGTTCAAGCTAATCAAGGGCTCCCTCTAAATCAAAGGCCTTACAATCTCGAGCAACTGAAGTTCAATCCTCTCTACTGGTGCTACTGCTCAATCTCAACCTCCTCAGCCTCCACCATTATTGTTCAATTCTTCTATCCAAGCAATTGTTGAGAAAGCAGTGGCTGAGGCAATTAGTTCCCTTCAGATTTCATTGATTTCTTAACAACATGAGATTTCTACCAAGATTGAGTCTAAAGTTGGTAAGCTGGTAGCTGGGCTTACTCAGAGCCATCAGGAGCTTGTAAAGGAGTACAATGAACAAGGTAAGAGATTGACTGAGGTGGAAGAGAGACTTGGTAATATTGAAAGTCACTTGGATGAAATTTGATAATCTCAACAACGTTTTTCTCATCCTACATTCCAAGCTTGACAAACTTCTCAAGGCTTCCTCTGCTCAGCCTAGTTTCTCTAGTGTATCTTCTTCCATTCCCTCTTTCACCACTCCTATTGTAGCCAATGCCCCTGCTACAATTCCTATTCCCTCTTCCCAACCTCCCCTGTTAAGCTTTCACCACCCTCCTCTGATCATTCCCAAGACTGATGTAGATGGCAACATTCAAACCTATAAAGCTAGGTTTGTTGCGAAGGGTTATCGTTAAAGGCAAGGAATTGACTTTGAGGAAACTTTCTCGCCTGTTGCCGCCTTCTTGAATGGTTTCTTGAAGGAGGAGGTGTATATGACACAACATGAAGGTTTTAAACCCAAGGACCAAATGCATATGGTATTTAAACTTCAAAAATCAATCTATGTCCTTAAGCAAGCATCAAGGAGCTGAAATATTCGTTTTGATGAAATTGTTAAAGGAAACAACTTTATCGAGAATAAAGATGAACCATGTGTTTACAAGAAGGTCAGTGGGAGTGTTGTTGTTTTTCTTGTGCTTTATGTGGATGACATTTTGCTTATAGGAAATGACATTCCCATGTTACAGTCCATAAAGATATTGTTATCAGAGAACTTTACCATGAAGGATATAGGAGATGCGGCCTACATACTTGGTATAAAGATATATAGAGATAAATCCAAAAGGTTGATGGGTTTACCCAATCCACGTGCATAGACAAAATGCTAAAGAGGTTTAGTATGAATGGGTTAAAAAGGGGTTTTAATCATGGCATTCATCTTTCTAAGACTATGTGTTCTAAGACATTGGCTGAAAGGGAACGCATGGAGAGTTGACAGCTCCGATACCAAGTTGACCCTCGAGAGGGTTACTAGTCAGCCATAAAGACAATCCTAAAGTACTTAAGAATGACTAAGGATTTGTTTTTAGCTTAAGGTGGTAGTGGTGAGCTAAAAGTTAAAGGGTTCATGGATGCTAGTTTCCAGAATGATAAAGATAATTGTAAATCCTAGTCAAGCATCATCTACACCCTAAATAATGGAGCAATTTGTTGGAAGAGTTCCAAACAAGAGACCATGGTAGACTCTGCTACCGAGGAATAATACATAGAAACTTCAAAAGCGGTAAATGAGGCAATATTGATCAAGAAGCTCATCAATAAGTTTGGAGTGGTTCCTAACATTGTTGACCCAATACCTTACTAGAGCTATAGCTCAGGGCAAGGAACCTAGGTCTTATCAAATATAATAGATCATGACTCTTCATGGTTACTTGCTGTGTGCACACATTGTTATACCCCTACCGGCCTCGCCCTTTTGGGTGGCGGGTTAGAGGGATTCCTCCAAATAGTTACCTTTCTTTTGTTATTAAGTCCATTTAACATGTATCAGAGTGAGCACAACAAAGCATTTAACCGGTTTGGACATTCTACTGTATTGGTAAAAGTAAAATAAACAGAAAAATAAAAGTCCTCGAAGGATTAAGAGTACAGTCATCCAAAAATAAATACCAAAATAATAAATACAGTCATCCAAAGGTGAAATACAAATTGATAGGGCATTCCCTATTCTTCACTGCACCGCTGGGCCTTACCTTTCCAAAAAGGTCCTTCATCTCAGGCATGTTCCCCTGCATCTATAGAACCGTCTTAGGTCCAATAATGGCCCCCAGAGTAACCATCAATACTCATGCAGTTAATGTTTAATGCATATGTATGCAACCATGTATGTATATGAACACATATATGTATGTCAAATACACCACAATATGCAAATAGAAACATACACCAATACACGTCTTCGCAACGTCGAGCCGCCTTACCAAGGTAGGCCCCAGCATTACCGGAATCACAAGCCAGTCCCGTTGAGTCGCCACATAGGCAAACCCCGCAGGCACCACCTGTTTCCATTGAGTCACCACATAAGCGAACCCTGGAAGGCACCCTCAGCATTAGGGACACAATCACAAACATATTCTGTATGCATATTTGGCAAAACAATATATATGGCAAGCAACACAACATACATCAGACACATAAAAGTGCCGGAGTAAAGTGGTTACTACCTGGTAGGATATGTACCGTCTTAATATTTTATCATGCCAGATCACTTTTTCAAATATGCTCCTGACCTAAATAACACCAAAATACCTTATTTTAGTATTGACGAAAATACCCTTGCATTTTTTTTCTCAAAACCAAGCCCTTTACTTATTTTCCAGAAATCCAGTGTTCTTGGCCCAATTTCAAGGATTTTTGATAAATTTCAAAAAAAAATCATTTTTACATGAAACTAGCGCCATTTGAACCATTGAAATGTATATTTTTCAGGAAACATATTTCCAGAAGCCAAAAGTACACTTATTTTCGCGTGTAGCCAATTTTTCACTCTCTGGTCCAAATTCACATAGTTGCTCCCTGGTTCAAATTTAACAATTTTTATGTCCTAGTAGAAGAATCCAAATAACACAAAATAATACATCATGATGAACCTTAAGATGTCTACTATATCCCTGTAAAATATAAGATTAAACCAAGTTCATTTAGTATTTTTAAAACTTAGTTGAAGGTTCGCTGCCAGAATTTCCAGAATTGCCGAACAAACTTGTGTCTAGTGTTTTTTGGTGTTTTTGAGTTTGGAAACTTAAACTACAACTTAACCCCATACAAAATCACGTTTTAAACACTATGGACAAAAAAAAACTCCAAAATCAGACCCCAACACCAAGCCCCAACCAGTTGGACGAAAATCACAAGTTTAAGTTCCAAAGGTGCGGGTTTTCGGTGTTTACCTGAATTGGAAGTTTGATTGATGATCCTTGGAGCTTGGACCTTGTTTTGGATATGGAACTTGGCTGGACTCCTCTCTCTTTCTTCTAAAATTTTCGTGCTCCTTGGTTAAGAGAGATAGAGAGAGAGCACATGCAATTTAATAAAGGTGAAAAAGTACAGGGCAGTCCAAAATAACTGGAGTAAAATCCTGTCCAGTAATTAGTAAAATTCATATGGAGTTTTGAATTATTTTCCAAGAAAAACAAGAAGCTTATAGGGTTTGGACATGTGGAAGCTCCTTCTGCAAAATATCTAGATATTTTCTTCTTTTGGGGCAAATTACCCGTTTTGGCCTGAAACTTTTAGAAATTACAATTGTGACCCAGAACTTATTAATTATTACCAACTTTTCCCACATGATTTTGTTTGCCCAAAAGGACATATGTGGCACCATTTAGGGCCCACACCTCTGCCTTAATTAATTTTTACACTTTTATTCTCATTTTGCCCTTTTTCTCTGAATGTGGGACCCATGGTTTGACTTTTACACTGATTTTTCTTTCTTTTTCTCCAAGCAAATATTTTTAATAACTAGAGGGGCTGTATGACTTTTACCGGTCTATGTGGGTCCTGCTGGTCATTAGGGTGTTTCCCTTTGCACTTTTCTTTATATTTTTCAGATATTCTCCCCTTGAATAGATACTCACATATGGCGTCCTCCAAACTTCCCAGAGTAGCCCCGCACTTGTCCGTCCTACTCAATCCAAAGGAACCCCTAACTGGTCCCTATTGGTCCCGTTTCCACCGGTCAATCGCCTGTGGGACCCGCATTTCAAGTTTGGGCCTGAATATGACTTAAATCACCTAGTTTTCTCTTCTTTCTTATGAGGGATGAAATTCAACATTAAAAGGACAAGGAATTGACTATTTTTCCCTTACTTTTCCTCTTTTACCCCTGAAGTGACACGTGTCCCAATGTGATCATTACTCTAACTCTTGCTTTTTGACTAGATGACTTTTCAGTGTTTCTTTCTCTTCCTATTTCCTCAAAAAATGTAAGGGATCTTTATTTGTCCAGGAAATGTCACACTTCCTGAACCGAGCTTAGTAGGCTGCCTAACTTAGGCTTATTCTCAAGTCTCCATACCCGAAATTCAAGATATTACACACATCAAGCAATCAAGAGAGATGATACTCTATCTTTACTTTAAACTAAATGTGAATGACGTTGTGAACGATGATGCCTGCACAGTATCCAAATTTGAAAGGTAAATCACTTGATCAACTCAATTAGTTCTGGGGCCGCAGGGCATTGCTAGTGTCTTATGTGGTCATTAAATAGTATGGGCCCGTTAAAGGAGTTTTAATATGTCCAAGTTTATTTATTCAGTGACTACTTTGGCGTAATGAGTTACACACAAAGGTTATTCCCAATTGCTTAAAATTAACAAGTTTGGGCCAATGATTGTTAGTGGGCTTTATCAAGGTAAAGGTGTCATTGGGTTGGAGGGGACTCCAAGCCTAGTAGTAAAATGACGCCACATTTGAGCCCCTAGTGGGAAATTAGTTCTCCACAAAAAGGCCCAAATGTATTAGAAGACCAAACGAGGTCTTAGGCCAAGCTGAATTTTGAATTTGAGTTTTGAATTTAAGTTTGAAATTTAAATTCAAGAGGTTAGGTTATAAAACATAATTCTAAATTATCTAATATATATATATATATATATTATAAAGATCCAATAAAGATTGCATAGGAGAAATAATGAATAAAGATTGAATTAAAAAGATGCTCTTAAATTTTAATTCAAGACAAAAATTAATGATATGGATATGATCCATGATCTTGAATTTTAATCAAAAATATGGATGTGATTCATCATCTTAAATTTTTTATTCAATAAAATAGTCAAGATATGGATGTGATTCATCTTCTTAAATTTTTTATTCAATAAAATAATCAAGATATGGATGTGATCCATTATCTTAAATTTTGATTCAATCAAATAATCAAGATATGGATGTGATTCATCATCTTAAATTTTTTAGTAAATACCCTTTTGGGTCCCTGAAAAAAAACACGGACCCCATTTTCGTCCCCAGTGACTAAAATGGGACATTTTTATGGACTAAAAAGGGGTTTTTGGAAATTTTCGAGGGACCAAAATGTTCAACAATAAACCCTTATTTGTCCTTTTCAAGGACTAAAAAGGGGTTTTCATAATTTGAGAGACAAAAATGAGGTCCGTGTTTTTTTTCAAGGACCCATAAGGGTATTTACTCTAAATTTTTTATTCAACCAAATAATCAAGATATGGATTTAATTCATTATCTTAATGATTTGGTTAACGCCAAGTGATAAGCCTATCATCTAAAACCCTATTTTTAGTATGGTTGCTGAATTACATAAGACTATTTTAGGTCTTGGATTTTTTAGCCTACCAAGGCTATTTAAAGGGGAGATGGCCGAAATTCATACTCACTCATGCTGTTGAGAATTTTTGCCAACTACCAAGAGGTAGAGAAAGAGGCGTCATCCAAGGAAGGTAAAGATCAAATCTTGTTTATCCTATCTTCAACCTAGTTTTGAGAAA
Source organism: Acacia acuminata (assembly GCA_019022655.1). Lineage (NCBI taxonomy): Eukaryota > Viridiplantae > Streptophyta > Magnoliopsida > Fabales > Fabaceae > Acacia > Acacia acuminata. The sequence goes on along the minus strand of JAFJYI010000367.1, from coordinate 421,596 downwards.
CCACCATCATCTTGAAAAGAGAAAAACCCAAGAAATCAAAACCTTAACCATGCCATCACCAAGCAAACATCCAAGGAGTGGCAAGAATCAAGAGAAAGAGTTCTCATTGCAATTAAGGGATATTCGTGTGGATCAACGTTAGAGGACATCAACAACATTGAAGTTTTCAAGTGATCTAAGGTAGTCCTAATCCCTAATAATTGTTTTTAACAATTAATCCTAATCCCCAATAGTTGTTTTTAACAAGTAATCCTAATCCCCAATAATTGTTTTAACAAGTAATATCAAAAACTCATGAGTATCATAAAGTGTAACAAGTTCTCATGAGTACTGCAAAGAGCAAAGTATTTCTGAATATAATAATAATAACAACTAATTAGTCTGGAATTTACGGTTAACAACTCATAAGGAACATAAAGAGTTACGGGTTTCTGCAATGATTAACAAAATGTTTGTTTTCAACCTTATGAGACTTTGCATGAAAGTTGTGCAATAGCCCAAAATTAACCAACATAAGGCTCATAAAGATTTCATAAGGAGTATGGTTATACACCCTACCATGCCATAAGTGATATCAGCTTGATGATCAAGTTCTGATTCAGAAGCAGCAAGCCTTCCTCGTCATGGCTCTCTGATGTTGTCGGCGCCCGAACCCCATCGTCTTTGAGGTCCCTCTCTCCCCCCAAATCTGGTCTGATGGTGGTTGTGGCTTTACTGGGAAGGTGGAGATTTTTTTTTTTGCCAACTTACTTTTAAGATGGATGTTTAAAAAGTTCGGTCCAAAAAGTTTTAAGGACCAAATGTTTAAAAAGTTTGGTCTAAAAAGTATTACTTTTAAGACTTAATATTTAAAAATCTGGTCTTAAAGTCAAGTCCGGTTTTTAAGACCTCATATTTTAAAGGTTCGGTCTAAAAGGTATTTCTTAAGACTGGTAGAGCATCCAATCTTAAAAGTAACGGAGTTTTTAGATAGCCTATATCGAGACTAGTAGAGCATCCAGTCTTAAAAGTAATAGAGTTTTTACACAGCCTGTATCAAGACCGGTTCCAAATCCGGTCTAAGAGGCGATTTATATCTAGCCTTAAAAGCCTTTTTTGTAATAGTGTTTTCCCTAAACACTTTACAATACCTTCAATCTTTGATTCCTTTCTAATTTCTAATCTTGCTCTATCCAAAACCAAATTTCTAGAACATCACATGTTTCTCTAAAACGCTATATCTGTATAAGATAGGATTAGTAGAGGCTCTAGAAACTTACCTTAGGAGTTTTAATCAGTGAATCAACAAGTCTTCCGGTCCTCTTCTTCCTCCAAGTGTATCCATTCGAAAATATAGAATTGTTGAATATAACAAAGAGTTAAGTGAGCTGGAGAAGGAAATTATTATTAGGCTTACCACTTTGTCAATTACCATCATACCGTTGAGTTTCATTTCCAATTACTTTGTTGTTCGAAAATTCATGGCATAGGGATGTGCCGTAAATTCCATGAAGCTTGTGAAACAAATATATGTCTTGACTAATTTAATAAATTGGTGAAGTGGGGTATTGTGGGAGTTCATTCCAATGTAATCAATCCCATTTAATCATTTACAAGACTTTTATTTGCAACTTGGTTCATTACTTATTTAGCTGTAAATCTTGGATAAGTGTACGGAATTAATCCTTAAGTTCGTATAACGAATTCTCTTCCCTTTAGTCAACTTATTGAGCTAAAATGGAAAAAAAATGTTAATTCCATATGTCCCATTTGTGCCAACATATGTCTCTAAATTTCTGGTTTCAGCGAAATTGGGCATTTCAGGTAAAATTTGACTTTTGTCAAAATTTCACTATTTCATTTGTCCAATTACACATTCATCATACATGGAATTTATCAAAGCAAATTTTAGGATATTACATATCTTCCCCCGTTAAATAAATTTCATCCTAAAAATATGAATATCTATACCTCAAGAAATCATTATAGACATTCAGTCTATTCCTTTTATGCATGCTCACTAAGCACACAACGAACTCACTATTCAACATTCTCATCATCCTGTACATAGATGTATAGTCTTCAAACACATGATCCACTGGTCTATTCTTCAAGCGCTTGGTTACACAGGCTTCACTGCCTGATAGATTCTATCTCACGGGAAGATACCTAGTGACACATACTGAAGATTTCTCCAAGGAAGATACCCAGTAACATATACTGAAGGTTTTTGTTAGTTCTCTATGTGTTTTGATGATAACTGACAATTGTAAATGTAAGGTGAAATTCTTTGGTAAGTTCAAAAACTTATTGTTCTTAGTTCTCTATGTGTTTTGATGATGCCTAACAATTGTATTAAGTAATAAAAATAATTGAAAGAATCTTTGAGTTGTTGAAATATGTTTAGAAAATGAGTAACTCAAGTTATTGAGTATAACTCAAGTTACAAGACTCAGAAAATCCAATTTATTTTTTAAAAGTAACTCAAGTTAGTAATCACAACTCAAGTTATGATTTTAAACAAAATCAGTTTTTGCAAATGTGACAACTCAAGTTACCACTTAGTAACTCAAGTTATGAACTGTACTTATCTATTTCAAAAGCTCTTCGCGATATTAGATTTTAACCAACTGATATAACTCGAGTTATCTGAAGCATAACTCGAGTTACAGGCGCATCGGAAAACTTTACTGATATGAGTTACTGATATAACTTGAGTTATAGAGAATAACTCGAGTTACGAAAATGCCACATGCTCTCAGTCTGAAATTTGTGTTAACATAACTTGAGTTAGGAATTGTAACTCGAGTTACTTAAAAGAGAATTTCTTCTCTGTCTGAAATTTATGTTAACATAACTCGAGTTAGGAATTGTAACTCGAGTTACTTAAAAGAAAATTTCTTCTCTGACTGAAATAAATGTAACATAACTCAAGTTAAGGTAATATAACTCGAGTTGTCATTCTGTGCAATTTATTCTCTGTACATGAACATAACTCGAGTTATCTGATACAACTCGAGTTACATATATCATATTTTTAATTCATCACTCTCGTAATCTGATATCTTATGATTATGCTTTGGGTACTTAATATTATTGGCTCTTATCATTTCTAACCAAGTTTAATCATTTTGCTAGTGAGTTTCAGACATGATTAACAGGTTTAAGAGGAAGTTTGTCATAAGCATTAAATGCAAAGCAGACACATTCACCATTTTGGCAAGAAACCTTCTGAGCAAGCGAAAAGCATTCTGGTTGTTCCCTAGACAACATTCTCGAGTGTGTTTCAACGGACAATTTGAATAAAGACTGTCAACGAGAATAACTACGAATGTCTAAGCATACGAAGAGACGGAGCAACGTAATCTCAACGGATATATTTATTATTCACAACGGCTCATTTAATCTCGTCTCAACGGTCATAAATGCTATCATCTATAAAACCCAGAAGCATTGAAGTCTCCAGCTACCGAAACTATGTGCATTCAATTAGCGATTAAGATCATTTTACTATTTCTACTCTAAGAGTCAATATCTTCTGATATATCAATCTTCGATTATTATTCTACTCTTTTAGAGAGTTCTTTATTGATTATCTTTCTTGTAAGAATCTCAAAGTATTGGGACTTTGGGATTGGGTTATTTGATTACAACTTGTAATGAGGAGTAAGTTCTAGAGAGAGAATTACTCCGTGAGTTACAGAGTGTGTAATCATTTGAGTTAGTGAAATCCCGAAGAGTCTGGGGACTGGACGTAGGTCAAGGATTTGGACCGAACCAAAGATAAACTCATTGTGTTCAATCTCTCTTTCCCTTACTCTGTTCATCCCTGTTTTCACCGACGGTTAACAGAGTATTTTCTAAGTAAAATTTTATATCCCCAATTCACCCCCTCTTGGTGATATTCCGTTCTTAATTGTATCTGAGCAAGGTCTTCTCTAAAGAGCTTAACATCTCGAGAATGATCAATATGGACGAAATCCTGCTCGATGGAGCCTCGATCAACAGACCACCTGGTTTCAGTGGAGAGCACTACTCCTTCTGGAAAGCTAAATTCAAAGTCTTTGTTATGGCTTCAGAATATGGTTTATGGAGAGTGTTCGAAAGAGGAGACTATGAGCCCTCCACCATTGAAGATGGCGTTAGAACTCCCAAGCTAGAAGATGAATATGATGAAAATGACAAAAAATTAGTCACTCTCAATAGCAAAGCTATTCTCATGCTTCAAAGCACTTTGAGTCAGAGTGAATACTTTCGTGTATGTACCTTGACGTCTGCAAAAGCTATGTGGGATGCCTTGGAGATTGCTCATGAAGGCACAACTGGAGTAAAAGTTAATTGTGTCAATACCCTCATGACTGAGTACGATTTATTTCATATGAAGCCAGGGGAATCCATTAGTGAATTCCAGCTCAGATTCACTCATCTGATCAACCAACTTGCCTCCCTAGGTAAAGAATATGAGCAACCTATTCAAGTAAGGAAGATACTCAATATTCTCAACAAAGAATAGGAAGCTAAGGTCACTGCGATTGAAGAAGCTCGTGGTGAATCAATGGCATCAGTAGCAGATCTCTTCGATAGTTTGTCTGAATATGAGGCAAAGCTCAAGTTCAAGAAAGGACTTGAAGAAGCACATGGCAAGAACAAGGGGATTGCCCTCAAAGCTGCCAGAGAGACTAAAAATTCAGATGATGAAGATGAAGATGAAGATGAGGAGATAGGCATGATGGTCCGGAGATTCAAGAATTCTACAAGAAGGACCAAGGATTTAAGAAATTTCACAAGGGTAGCTCCAGCTATGAGAGAAAGAAGCCAATCATCTTCTACGAGTGTGAAAAGTCTCGGGCCACATCAAGTCCGAATGCCCCAGGAGAACCGAACAACAAGGACAAGGAAAAGAAGGATTTCAACATCACAAGATATAGAGGAATGATTGGATCATTGCTCTATTTGACTGCAAGTCGTCCTGACATCCAATTTAGTGTAGGGATGTGTGCAAGATTCCAATCCGCTCCCAAGGAGTCCCATACTGAGCATGTGAAGAGAATCTTCAGATACCTTGCTAACACAAAGACACTTGGATTGTGGTTTCCCAAAGGCCAACTTGAGCATTTGGGGCATATTCAGATTTAGACCATGCGCGGGGACAAGACTGATAGAAAGAGCACAACCGGCCAATGTGAGTTTCTTGGTGGATCACTTGTGTCATGGTTCAGCAAGAAGCAAACCAGTGTGGCTGTGTCATCAACTGAAGCTGAATATGTGGCTGCCTCAAGTTGTTATGCTCAAGTCCTATGCCTAAAGCAACAACTATCAGATTTGGGAATTCATTTGAAGGAGATTCCAATATTGTGTGACAACACAAGCACAATAAGCTTGGCCAAGAATCCAGTTCAACATACTTGGACCAAGCACATTGATGTGAGGCATCACTTCATAAGGGATCATGTTTAGAAGAAGGATGTCAAGGTCATGTTCATCCCAACTCATCTTCAGCTTGCAGATATCTTCACCAAACCATTGGCCAAGGAGCAATTCAATTTCTGATATGATTCCCGAAAGGAAAGGATGATTGGATCAACTAGGAATGGAATTTTGCACCAGAGATTCAGCCCCCAATACGTCTGATAAGAACATAACGTATCTCATGCTATAGACCTCAGATTTGAGTGATTCCAAAACTAGGAGAAAGATGGCTTTCTGAAACACGATTTTGACTCAAGAATCACTGAAAAAGGATAAGGGAATCTGGAGATACGAAACCAAGAAATTCAGAATGAAAACTGGTAGGCACCACAATTCCAAAGAATTGATAAGCCCAAGAATGCCACAAGGATTGATGCCCTTGATAAGTTCAGAGATTCTCAAAAGACCCTAGAGAAGCTTGTCTCTCACCAAAAAGGTTAACTTTGAATTCTAATCTACTGTCCCAAAAGCTATAGTGGACAACATCCATATTAAGTTTAACCTAAATATGCTTACACACAAAGCCCAATAAGCGAGCCCAATAAGCCTTATTACAAAAGTTTAACTAAACGTAAGTGATGAAGACCTTTTGTCATTAGCCTTGGGGTCTACAATCAACAATTAGCCAAGGATTGCGTATAGGCAAACCTAGGATCGTTCTCTCTTTTTTGAGGAGCTTTTTATTGAATCCTAAGTAATCTAGATGTCATGCAAATGAAATGGAAAACAAGGGGGATTGGGTTTTGTTGGGATTATAACAAGAATTAAAGACAGAATGAAAAGAGCGAGATTTAATCAAATTAAAATGGATCAACCCAGAATGGGATTCCAAGACCTTCCATCATCAAACAAAAATAGAATAACTGAACTTATGATTGATTCTAGACAAACCGAAATCTCGCATTTGTCTAAAAACTCCCTCAACTAGACGATCGCCTAGCATATGTTCGAATACATGGTATGCTTTTTCGTAGGAACGCACAATACTCACATGAACCTGATCCGAATTATATCCTTGGGATATCAATCTGGATGTTAGATCTAACATCCAATCTGTATCTAAACTCGAATCGATTGAAGTCCGAAAACAAGTTAGTTACCGATTAAAGCGCAAGTCCTCCGGATGACACCATGGAATCCTCAACTCATGGGTCGATCACAGAAACTTAGCCAAGCATGGCTGTATAAAATGAAAATGCAGAAATAAAGATGTTCATCATGACCATAAAGAACATGAACAAGTTCATCATGAACACGAAGAACACAAAGAACAATTAAAGAAAATGAAAGCTTCTATTCCAATATAAAAATAAATCTCAACGACATAATGAATCCTTACGGAAAGAGATGAAGAATAGAAAATCAAAACAGAATAATTAAAAGAAAAGATTAAGACTTAAGCCATTCCAAGTAGAAGGCAAGAAGTAGAAGAAGGAAGTTAGAATGGGAGAGATCTTGGTCTCCAAATGTGTATTTCCCTTCAGCCTCTTCATCTATTTATAGGAAAATTGGGCATCTCATTCATCCATTTTACACCTAATTTCGTCACTTTACTTGGTGGCAAACATGGAAGAATCATTGAACCACTTTCCACCTCCAAAAACGCGTCATTTGCAAGCTGGATTACACCACGGAAACGGCGGATCTAGACCACGGAAATGGCGGATCTAGACCACGTGGTCTTCATATGAAATGTTTCGCTGGATTTCAGCTTTCCAACCGCGCAAACCGGACCTAATTTGGAGGTCTGTAGCTGCAGTTATGGGTCAAATACCGAACGTCATTCCAGAGTCCAGTGACAGCAGCCTATTTCGGCTTCCAGGCCCATTTTGGCCCTCTAAAAATCTGATTTGACTTTTTGGCTCTTCATAAGATTTGTAGGGCTTCCTCTTAGATTTCTGAAAATGCAAATTTAAGATCCATTTGACTTCTAGAACTCAAGTTATACCCAAAATACCGAACAGTGCTCACGACCCAATTGTAGTAAGAATGTGACTAAAGTTCAGTTTTGAATCCAAACTCAAGATGTGACCAAGATTAATGCAAATAAAGTCTAAAAACTCATTATGAAGATGAAATCACATATTTAGCTAATTGATACATTAAAGCATGACAATGATAGAGTTTTTAGCTTCTTTTTGCATTTAAAATATCATGAATTCAAAGATTATCAAATTCCCCCACACTTATCCTTTTGCACTCCTGAGCAAAATTAAAAAGACAAGAAGCAAGAAAAACTTCTCTTTCCTAACAATTGCTGAAATTTCAAAACTTAACAAGGATCATAAAAGCTCCAAAGGATCAACCAATCAAAACAGAAATCTCTTCATCTCAAATTACTAATCATGGCAATATCATTCAATGATGCTTGATCACACAAGATAGTCTCTCAAAGGATGCCTTCAATCAATCTCTCAACTGTATATGGTAAATAAGTGTATCGCTCAAATTCTACTCAAGAAAGTTGTTCTACCATAGGCTTGCTCAATTTCTACTTGTCTACTACTTATAACACATGCATGCAAAAAAATCAAGAGAGCTTGTTATTGAAGGTTGTAATGGGGCTAGGGTATAGGTGTCAATAAGTATGGATATGATAGGCTAAGCACCCAAGAAATTCAAAGAACATCAGTTAATAATAGCAAATCACCTCAATATCATTTCTTTTTATTTCTCCTTCTTTACATTGCTTCCTCTCTCTCTTTCTTTCTTTTCTTTCTTTTTTCTTTCTTTTTTTTGTACCTTTTTTTTCTTTTTCTTTTTCTACTTTTTTTCCTTTTTTTTTGTACCCTTTTTTTATAGAATCACAATGACCAACATTAATGCCAAATGATGAATGGCACAAAATCAAAATCAAATACTCCCCCCACACTTAAAATGTTACACACCTGGGCAACCCCCACACTAAAACACAAAACTAAGGTGAAACCAATGCTCAATAAATTTTCAAGGTGCGGAATAAAATGGTTTTACACTTAGGCTTGTAATGTGGCTTAGAAAAGAATGAGTCAAGAAGGCACAAAGGGGCTAGCAAAGGGAATATAATGTAAGGGGCAGGCTATTTGGCCAAAGTGGGAAAATGAAAGAAAGAAAACAAGCTTCCATCATACTTATGCACGTAAGTGAAAAATTGAGCTTCAAAAAGAAAAGGAGCAAGTTCTAGAGAACACAAATCATGAGTAGATGTACACATGAAAGAAAGAATGGTAATAGATGAATTCCATTCATGCAGGCCCAAAATCTCACAAAGGTCAATACCAAATCATGCAACCAAGATCCCAAAATTAACTACCAAGAAATATAATCCAAGAGTCCAAATTCAGCCTCAAACAAAAGATCCATCAAAACCAAGATGTCAAAGTTCACAAGAGATAGAGCAATCATAGAAAGAGAGTGTTTTATTCATAAAAACTCTTTTTTTTTACCTACTAAACTACATTATTTCTACTTTTTCTACTGAATTGGGTCCCTCCCCACACTTATCTTCCTCATACAACAATTAAGCCCAAGTAATCATATGAATTAGGAAGAAAATAAGTAAGGAAAGAGACAACCTTTGTTAGAGTATCTTGAGTCGCTTGAAAGAGAAGTTCTCATCTCTCGATGAGAATCATGAAATTTTCCCTTGAAACATCTTCTCCTACATTGAATTTCCTTGGTGGAGGTGGCTCGGATCGATTGGAAGAGGTCCAAGAATGTACGGTGGATGTTGGTTCCATCGACAACCTTTCCAAGAATGTTCCTGCAAATAAGACAAGCAAATAGCAGTATCCCATCCAAAAATAGAGACATGGAGAGATTTTGAGTGAATTAAGGGCATGTTAAGTTTCAAACTCTTCAAGTAAGTATCACATCCAAGGAAATCAATGATACTCCCATCGGTAGGGAGTCAAGCAACCAATCATATTGTAAACATTCTCTTGTGCTTGCAAAATGGAAGGTGTGGAATCCAACTTAGTGTTGGAGTACACCACATCATCGTTGCAATCACAAGAGATGGAAGGGAAAAGAGTGGAAGAATGAAGAGAATTTTTCAAATAATCACCACTTGGAATATGTAAAGATTCAAAACAATTATCTTTTTTTTCTAAATCAGGTGGCAAATCACAAGAAAGTACTTGTTGGAAAGATTCATCAACATGCGGGATTTTATCAATCAAAATTTCAGAATCTTTGTCACCAACAAGACTACGGGAGGTAATCCAATGGGAATTTTATGCATTTGGTATTCTAGGTTATGATCTTTCTCACTCACATCAACAACGAATCCACAAGTAAGGCGTAATCACTAAGCAAGTCGAATCACCAAATAATGCAAAGATTAATCTCGGTGCAAATAGGGCACCATTCTTTATCAAGCACATACACAATTGGCATAATCACTCATACATGCAAAATTAGGATAATCAACATACCATTGAGCAAGAACATCATCAACAACATTGGCATCCATGCTTGATTCAATCTTTTCAAAATTGACATGCTTACTATCATCAATAGTACAAGTGGGTGCATTTTGATCAATGGTAGAATCAACCACTTCACTAAATGATTTCTTTTGAAGCTCAACAAGTAAATGACATTTTTCATGATAACAATCCACACACATTTGATATTGCTCACAAGAGCATGAAAATATGTCATTCAATTTATCGCATTCATCCATAGTACTATGAAGAGAAGCATTTTCATCAGTTAAAGCATCACATGAAGAAATAGGAACACACTCATCAACAAGTATAGTTGAATCACTACTATTAAAGCCAATTGGTTGAGCAATTACATGTCCAAACAATTGAGGGGATTCAACAATGATTTCCTCGTTCACCTCATTATCACTCAAATCATGAATTGCTTCATTAATCAAAGTAGTAGGAGAGTCTACTTCTATAAGAATAGAATCATTACCAAATTGGAGAGAGGACTCTTCAATGCGCTTTTGTACTTGTTTCACTTCTTGTGCATGTGTGCCCATGATAGAAGGATATTTCATTTTCAACATTTGTGCTTGCTGCTCAATTTCCTTTACTAATCTCTCATGCGATTTCGCTTGTTGTTCCATCATTCTAAAATGAGAGTCCATTAGTTGATGAAAGTTGTCCTTAAGTGACCACTCCTCATTTACACCCAAGCCGTTTGATTTTGGAAATCTCCAATGACTTCACAAAATGAAGGATCTTGGTTGGGCATACATGGTTGAGAATGAGGTTCATAAGGTGGGTCAAATGGGTATTGGGATTCATAAGATGGATGACATGGTCCTGAAGTGGGATGGAATGAAGGATGGTATGGTAAGTGAGAGGGTTGATGATATTGTTGAAATGGAGGTTGGTGGTATGGTTCATGTAATGGGTGGTGGAAAGGACCATGACATTCTTGATTGCCTACAAAAGAGTGAGAACTGAAAGGTAGATTATGATTGCCATAAAACCAAGCCATGAAATTTCAATACAATTAATTCCCAAGGAATTACAAGAAAACTATCTAACTATAAACTATAAAAACTAAGATAAGGAATCTAATAAAATACAAATGCAAGTGAAAAAGAAAAGAGGATTTTTTTTTCAAAAATGATGAAATATGCAAGTATCCTATGAATTAACTTGGAGACATGGTGAAATCAAATAAATAAGCTCAAAATCATATCGAATTTGATACAAACACACCACACAAGCTACCAAGTCAAGACAATGCAATGAATTATATGCAAGCTACCTAAATGCAAAAATCCTAAACTATATGCAATGAAAAATCAAAAATGCAAAACTAACAAGCTTCACATGAGAAACCCCTTGCCAAAAGTGAATTTGACAATTAAATCACCTAGGAGCCAATTACTTAGCTCCCCGGCAACGACGCCATTTGATGAAGACCTTTTGTCATTAGCCTTGGGGTCTACAATCAACAATTAGCCAAGGATTGCGTATAGGAAAACCTAGGATCGTTCTCTCTTTTTGAGGAGCTTTTTATTGAATCCTAAGTAATCTAGATGTCATGCAAATGAAATGGAAAACAAGGGGGATTGGGTTTTGTTGGGATTATAACAAGAATTAAAGACAGAATGAAAAGAGCGAGATTTAATCAAATTAAAATGGATCAACCCAGAATTGGGATTCCAAGACCTTCCATCATCGAAAAAAAATAGAATAACTGAACTTATGATTGATTCTAGACAAACCAAAATCTCTGCATTTGTCTAAAAACTCCCTCAACTAGACGATCGCCTAGCATATGTTCGAATACATGGTATGCTTTCTGTAGGAACGCACAATACTCACATGAACCTGATCCGAATTATATCCTTGGGATATCAATGCGGATGTTAGATCTAACATCCAATCTGTATCTAAACTCGAATCCGATTGAAGAACAAAACAAGTTAGTTACCGATTAAAGCGCAAGTCCTCCTGGATGACACCATGGAATCCTCAACTCATGGGTCGATCACAGAAACTTAGCCAAGCATGGCTGTATAAAATGAAAATGCAGAAATAAAGATGTTCATCATGACCATGAAGAACATGAACAAGTTCATCATGAACACGAAGAACACAAAGAACAATTAAAGAAAATGAAAGCTTCTATTCCAATATAAAAATAAATCTCAACAACATAATGAATCCTTACAGAAAGAGATGAAGAATAGAAAATCAAAACAGAATAATTAAAAGAAAAGATTAAGACTTAAGCCATTCCAAGTAGAAGGCAAGAAGTAGAAGAAGGAAGTTAGAATGGGAGAGATCTTGGTCTCCAAATGTGTATTTCCCTTCAGCCTCTTCATCTATTTATAGGAAAATTGGGCATCTCATTCATCCATTTTACACCTAATTTCGTCACTTTACTTGGTGGCAAACATGGAAGAATCATTGAACCACTTTCCACCTCCAAAAACGCGTCATTTGCAAGCTGGATTACACCACGGAAACGTCAGATCTAGACCACGGAAATGGCGGATCTAGACCACGTGGTCTTCATATGAAATGTTGCCCTGGATTTCAGCTTTCCAACCGCGCAAATCGGACCTAATTTGGAGGTCTGTAGCTGCAGTTATGGGTCAAATACCGAATGTCATTCCAGAGTCCAGTGACAGCAGCCTATTTTGGCTTCCAGGCCCATTTGGGCCCTCTAAACATCTGATTTGACTTTTGGGCTCTTCATAAGATTTGTAGGGCTTCCTCTTAGATTTCTGAAAATGCAAATTTAAGATCCATTGGACTTCTAGAACTCAAGTTATACCCAAAATATCGAACAGTGTTCACGACCCAATTGTAGTAAGAATGTGACTAAAGTTCAGTTTTGAATCCAAACTCAAGATGTGACCAAGATTAATGCAAATAAAGTCTAAAAACTCATTATGAAGATGAAATCACATATTTAGCTAATTGATACATTAAAGCATGACAATGATAGAGTTTTTAGCTTCTTTTTGCATTTAAAATATCATGAATTCAAAGATTATCAGTAAGAAAGATAAAACTAAGTGCAGAATTTGGGCCAAGTCAATTGAAGCCTTCATGCATATCCATTGAGGCTTATTCTTCAAGGTCTTCAATCTGAATTAAGTGTATCATTCCAGCCTCTTCTTCCTTTAGACTTGGGCTTGTCTCAAGTAAGGTGGTCACCCGGGAGATTTAAGGCCTCTTTAGCCTTTTTAGCTTTTGCTCTTGTCATTGATCCTCAAGACCTTGTATGTCCTCCAAGTTTGTTGCCTTGGTCATGCCGCCTCCTATGTCCTCATCATTCCCTCCTTCTTTAGAAGAATTTGTCCTCAAATTATAATCCCTTTCTCCTGCATCCAAAAGGGACAAATCAGCCACATTAAAAGTAGCACTTACACCATACTCACTAGGGAGATCTATTTTATAGGCATTATGATTAATCTTGGATAGCACTTGGAAAGGACCATCTCCCCTTTGTTGAAGCTTAGATTTCCTTTGGGCGGAAACCTCTCTTTTCTCAAATGAACCCAAACCCAATCACTTGGTTCAAACACTACCTTTTTCCTTCCTTTGTTCGCTTGCTTGATGTAACTCTCTACCTTTTTTCAATGTTTGCCTTTACCTTCACATGTAGTTTCCGCACATATTCAGCCTTACTCTTACCATCTTTATCTTTGAAAAACGAGTTGTTAGGCAAAGGCAGCAAATCAAGAGGAGTGAGAGGGTTTAAGCCATAAACAATTTCAAAAGGAGAATAATGAGTAGCACTATGAACAACCCTATTATATGAAAACTCAACGTGGGGCAAACATTGTTCCCATGACTTGATATTCTTTTTAATTACAGCCCTCAAAAGAGAAGAAAGAGTTCTACTCACTACCTCAATCGGCCATCGGTTGTGGATGACAAGTAGTAGAAAAGAGAAGTTTAGTTCCCAGCTTACTCCATAATGTCCTCCAAAAATGACTTAAGAATTTAGTATCACGATCAGAGACAATGCTTCTTGGAAGCCCATGGAGTCTTACCACTTCCTTGAAGAACAAATCAGTAATGTGGATTGCATCATCAACCTTTTTGCACGGGATAAAATGTGCCATCTTAGAAAACCTCCGCCACAACAAAAATAGGATCTTTGCCATTTTTAGACTGAGGTAGTCCTAACACAAAATCCATAGAAATATCAATCCAAGGGCAATGCTGGAATAGGCAAAGGAGTATACAACCCATGAGGCAATAATTTAGACTTAGACGCACATACAATGCCTCTTTCACACAATGTATGTACATCATGCTTCATGTGTGGCCAATAAAAATGTTCATGCAGCATGTCTAGAGTCTTTTGGATCCCAAAATGTCCCATTAGTCCCTCCTCGTGTGCCTCCTTTACAAGTAATTCCCTAATGGAACCTTTAGGAACACACAATCTCTTTTCTTTAAACAAGTAATCATTATGCCTAAAGAATCCATTTTGAGCAAAGACGCACACAAGTTCTATAGATTTGTGCAAAGTCTGGATCATGCTCATACAATGCCTTAATATGATCAAAGCCAATGAACTTAGTTTCAAGAGTAGAGAAGAGAGCATACCTTCTTGAGAGTGCATCTGCAACCACATTAGACGTACCTTTCTTGTGCTTGATCACATAGGGAAACTGCTCCAAGAACTCTACCCATCTGGCATGCCTTTTATTAAGCTTGCCTTGTCCTTTTAAATACTTTAAGGACTCATGGTCACTGTTGATGACAAACTCTTTGGGCAAGAGATAGCGTTGCCAAGTTTGCAAAGCCCTTACGAATGCATACAATTCCTTATCATATGTGGAATAATTAAGAGCAGCCCTATTCAATTTTTCACTAAAATAAGCAATGGGATGCCCTTCTTGTATCAAAACAGACCCTATCCCCACATTGGATGCATCACATTCAATTTCAAATGACTTGGCAAAATTAGGCAAAGCAAGAATAGGTGCATTGGTTAATTCTTCCTTGAGGGCAGACAAATGATTGCTCTTGTTTTTCCCCATTTAAAACCAACATGCCTTTTAATCACTTCATTCAAAGGTGTAGCTATTGTACTAAAGCCTTTGACAAACCTCCTATAGAAACTAGCTAACCCATGAAAGCTTCTTACCTCACTTACATTCTTAGGAGTTGGCCACTCTTGAATAGCTTTCACCTTCTCTTGATCAACCTGCACTCCTTGTGATCTAACAACAAAACCAAGAAAAACTACATGGTCTATGCATAACACACATTTTTCCACGTTAGCATACAATTTCTCATGCCTAAGAGCTTCCAAAACATACCTCAAATGCACAAGATGGTCATCATAGGAATTGCTATAAATCAGAATATCATCAAAATACACCACAACAAACTTCCCTAAAAATTCCCTTAACACATGATTCATTAATCTCATGAAGGTACTAGGAGCATTAGTTAAACCAAATGGCATAACCGACCATTCATACAGCCCATATTTAGTTTTAAAAGCTGTTTTCCATTCATCCCCTTCTCTAACCCTAATTTGATAGTATCCACTCCTTAAATCAATTTTAGAGAAGAAACAAGCACCATGCAATTCTTCCAATAAATCATCCAATCTAGGAATGGGATGTCTATACTTTACTGTGATGTTATTGATGGCTCTACAATCAGTGCACATCCTCCATGTTCCATCTTTCTTAGGTACTAGAATGACGGAACTGCACATGGACTTAAGCTTTCTTGCACCCACCCTTTTTGCATCAAGTCTCCAACTTGTCTTTGAATCTCCTTGGTATCTTGGGGGTTACTCCTATAGGCTGGCCTGTTAGGCAATGAAGCTCCTGGAATGAGATCAATTTGATGTTCTATGCCTCTTAGAGGCGGTAGTCCGTGAGGTACCTCTTTAGGAGAAACATCTTTAAATTCCTCCAACAAATTATAAACCTCATTTGGAAGAGAGTTAATAGGACTTGCATCTGTAAAATTATTCTCTTTACTCAAAAGTAAGAGCATCGGCTTTTTCAAATGCATTGCCTTTTTCACCTCACTAACTTCTCTTGGTGTCAAAGGTGCAAGACTAGTCTTGCGTTCTTTATGTACAAAAGAGAACTTGTTGGTGTAACCATCATGCATAACTTTCTTATCATATTGCCAAGGTCTACCAAGGAGCAAATGACAAGCCTCCATTGGTACCACATCACATAAAACTATATCATCATACTTTCCTAGGGAGAAGTTCACCTCCACTTGTTTGCTTACGGTCACTTCACCATCCTCACTAAGCCATTGAAGCTTGTATGGCAGCGGGTGAGGTTTAGTTTCCATGCCCAATTTAGAAACCATTCTAGCACTTGCAACATTGGTACAACTCCTTCCATCAATAATTAAAGAACATACCTTTCCTTGGATAAGGCATCTAGTATGAAAGATGTTCTCTCTTTGACTATCATCCGTGTCTTTTGCTTGGCTACCCAACATCCTTCTTACCATAAACAAATCTCCTTCTGGAATTATTTCTTCAATATACTCATCTTCATCAACATGTGAGTAAGAATCTGAAGAAGACTCACTAGTAAGCTCTCCATCCTCTTTAAGTAACATAGTCTTCTTAGTTGGACATTCTAAAGCTATGTGACCTCTCCCCAAACACTTGAAGCATTTTATTTCACTACTCCTTGTCTTTTTAGGGATCTCATTGGATTTAGTTTGAGTCCTTTGAGGTGTAGTAGTGGGATTTCTTGATGAAGAACTTCCTCCTTCTTATTTCTATCCTTCCAGCCTGAAAATTAAAATATGAAGAGTTTTTCCTCATGACACCCTTTCTCTTGAGTTGTTGTTCTACCTTACTAGCTTGTTGCACTAAATCCTCCAACTCCACATAAATTTGCAACTCCACAACATCCCTTATATCACTATTCAGCCCATGCAAAAACGTGCCATAGTAGCCTCCCGTTCTTCATTAATATTTGTTCTAATCAAGGACACCTCCATCTCTTTATAATACTCATATACACTCTTGTTACCTTGTGTGAGTCTTTGAAGTTTATTGTGAAGGTCTCGATGATAATGGGAAGGAACAAATCTTCTTCTCATTAGCCTTTTCATCTCCACCGAACTATCCACCAATGGTTCTTCATATCTCACCCTCTCCTTTTGCAATTGGTCCCACCAAATGAGAGCATAATCACTAAACTCCATGGCTGCCACCTTCATTTTCTTCTCTTCAGTATAATTGTGACATGCAAATAAGTGCTCAATCTTCATTTCCCACTCTAAATAGGCATCCGGATCACTTTTTTCTTTAAAAGATGGTATATTAAGCTTCACTCCCTTAATTCTATCCACTCTAGCATCATTCTCATTATCTCTTCTTCTCCTTCTTTCATCCCTCCCTCTCTGTCTATCTTCATCATGATTCCCTTGATTTTCTATTCTCTCCATTCTCTCATATAACTCCTCTGTGTGTTCCCTCATCATCCTTTGCATTTAAGTTGTAATGGCTTCAATTAGCAATCTATTATCTCCTATAGGAAGAGGAACACCTTCACCACCTGTACCTGCCATAATTCAAGGAAAAGAACAAAAGTAATAGGACCTCACCACTCGCTCACGTGTTTACACTCTTAAAAATGTATCACTCGTGTTTGTTTCTCTCTATAAGGCTTTTGTGCAGTGTTCTCTCTTGCCTTTTACCACTCAATAGCTCTCTTTAAGTTCTTAACATAATCTCCAAGAACACTCAAGAGTACAATCCGAAACTCTGGAATTGGTGGTGACTCACAATACAAATTGGAAAATATGTCAAAGAAGACAAGACAAAGAAAACCCAAAACAATTTGGAGGAACTATTCAAGGAAGACACTTTGGACTTGATTCACAAGTAGTAGTGTGTGTAATGGAATCGCAAGGTGCTGTATAGTTCTTTTTTTTTTGCTCCCTTTTTTTTCCTTTTCTTTGTTTTTTTCTCCTTTTTTTTTTATAACACCCGATTCTTCAACAAAAGGAATTTGTGATTTTGGAATCAAACTTTGAAATTGTACTAATTCAGAACTAAATTAGATAGAATTCCCCACAAACGAGCTATTACTTATCACACTAACAACACACTACTCAAGAAAGATGAATTGAAAGGATTACAATTCAAGAACAATGATGAACAAGGGATGAACACCAAGAACCAAGTGCGAGAAATATGTGAACTGAACAAGAAATTGAAAGAAACAACAACCAAGATTGAAAGAACAAATTAGGAACAAACAACAACGGCTAAAACAGAATTGCACAATTCAAAAATCAAAGACACAAATTTTAGGGACTAGGGTTACCAAATGTGTGACCAGATTGGATGTAAACAATCGAGAAAAGATAACCCAATTCCAATCCTAGAACCTTTGCTCTGATACCAAATGATATGATTCCTGAAAGGAAAGGATGATTGGATCAACTAGGAATGGAATTTCGCACCAGAGATTCAGCCCCCAACGCGTCTGATAAGAACAGAACGTATCTCACGCTATAGACCTCGGATTTGAGTGATTCCAAAACGAGGAGAAAGATGGCTTTCTGAAACATGATTTTGACTCAAGAATCACCAAAAAAGGATAAGGGAATCTGGAGCTACAAAACCAAGAAATTCAGAACGAAAATTGGCAGGCGCCACAATTCCAAAGAATTGATAAGCCTAAGAACGCCACAAGGAATGATGCCCTTGATAAGTTCAGAGATTCTCAAAAGAACCCTAGAGAAGCTTGTCTCTCACCAAAAAATGTTAACTTTGAATTCTAATTTGCCGTCCCAAAAGCTATGGTGTTCCCTTATATAGTGGACAACATCCATATTAAGTTTAACCCTAAATATGCTTACACACAAAGCCCAATAAGCCAGCCCAATAAGCCTTATTACAAAAGTTTAACTAAATGTAATAAAGATAAAACTAAGTGTAGAATTTGGGCCAAGTAAATTGAAGCTTCATGCATATCCATTGAGGCTTATTCTTCAAGGTCTTCAATCTGAATTAAGTGTATCATTCCGGCCTCTTCTTCCTTTAGACTTGGGCTTGTCTCAAGTAAGGTGGTCACCAGGAGATTTAGGGCCTCTTTAGCCTTTTTAGCTTTTGCTCTTGTCATTGGGCCTCCAAAACCTTGTATGTCCTCCAAGTTTGTTACCTTGGCCATGCCGCCTCCTATGTGCTCATCAATTTCATAAGAAGAGAATTAGGAATGGTAAATCCCAATGAATTGTAAGTTAATCCTACTCAAAAAATGTTAGTTATGTGTTTTTGATGATTTACATTTACTAACTTAAGCTTCAGAGTGTCTAGATATTGTTTCGCAAGAGTATGTGTGCTTATATCAGTAAAATTTTGCATCTGACTCATGTCTGGTTTTGCCACTGATAAAAGAAAATTTACTGATGTAACTCGAGTTATTTCCCACACAACTCGAGTTATATTTATATTTCAACACTGATAAATTGTGGAAGTTTTGCGAGAACTCGAGTTACGTACAGTAACTTGAGTCATAGTGGACACAGAGACCAATCAGAAATTTTGAAGCATAATCCAACTCGAGTTATGGAACACAACTCGAGTTACGCATCAGACAGAGAGCAAAAGCACACTTCTGTAACTCGAGTTATGCACGACAACTCGAGTTACAAGTAAGTTAATCGTCACTCCCGAGGTCAGTTATTCTCTCTTTCCAACTCGAGTTGCCACTAACCAACTCGAGTTATATCATCGATATATATCATCGGTCGTGCTGTGCTCTTCATTTCTCTCAAATCTCAAACCCTAACTCGAGGGCTTCTCTTTGCTCTTCACTCCATCGTCTCCAATCCATTTCGAATCTCCACAAACGGCCCCAAAAACCCTAAATCATCGAAACCCCAACAAGAATCCTCCTCAGACTATGAGCCGACTGTATCCTCGTCTCCACCTGCTTCATCGAGACCCAAGAGGAAGCGAAAACCCTCCAAAGAAGCTCCTGAATCACCACCGGAGAAACCCAGAAAGCTAAGGGTTGGGAACCTTCTACTGTTCCCATTCGCAAAGAAATTGGTCCTGAGGAAGCAACTTGAAGAGATAAGGAACCGATAATTGCGCCTCGCAAGAAGAAGAAGAGAGTGATAATTGCATCCTGAAGGTCGGGATTCCAAGGTTCAAGCTAGTCCGATGTCCAAGCCTGTTTTAAAGGCTCCAAGTGTTTCTAAGCGGGGTGGCTCGGTCCTAAGGTATCTTCCACACCCAAATACGTATTTAACCCACCAAATCTGTCAAACCACCTAATTCTGAATGTGTCTGTAGTCCCACTCCCTTGAACCAAGCACAGCTCATAGACTTTAAGAAGAAATACTAGCATCGTAGCTTTTGTCCAACTTTATTTGTCAACTTAGCCAAACTTAAAGAGCAGTGCAATCTTGATTTATCCCCTTGGTTAGAACAATTCAGAAATCTTTTAGCCATTAACACTGCTGATTGTCCCTCACTTGTCAAGCACTTTTATTACAATATGACAATGGCTAACAAAGTTGATAAGAAGGGTAGACTCATAGAGGACAAATTTACTACTTGTTAGGGGCAAGTCAATTACTATCTCTCGCCGATATAATCAATTCTCTGTTATTTATTGAAAACCCCCCATCTGTACCTGATATTAGGTATGATAAGGAGAAGTTTTTCAAAACTCTTTTGCCTGACAAACCATATGAAGGAGTGCTTAAACTGTCTCCAGTTGATATGTCCCCTACTTATAGGGCCTTGTGGTACATCTATTCTAGAAATCTAGTTCAAAAGAGCAAAAATTTCACTTACTTCAATTCCACAGATTATGGGCTATTTGCTTATCTCATAAACAAAGTACCTTTCAACATAGGTCACTGGGTTTACCAAGAAATGAAAAGGTTCAAGTTTCAATCTGGTGCTTCTGCATAAATTCCTTATCCTAACCTTGTGTCTCTCTTGTTATACACCAACAAAATCTGGTATCTTGACTCTTCTGAAGAGCTAGTTAAGCCACAGATGTTTAGTTAAACCCACTTGAACTACATGAACATAACCTTTCAAGAGGGTTCAGGGCAATCCAGAGCACCTTCTAGACCCAGAGCTTCTATCTCTAGGCCACTTGCAGCTGAGTCCTCTCCGGACCTTCTCAGTCTCAGCCTGCTCACCAATCTTTAAGCCTCAATGCAGAAATCCAGAACATCGTGCTCAAGGCAATGCAAGAGACATTTGGAACTCTCCAAACCACTATGACAGCCCAATATTATGAATTATCTGATAAACTTGAGTCAGAAATTGGGAAGTTGGTCAAGACAGTCACTTCTACTGATAAGAAGGTTGATTACATGGATGAAAGGTTAGCCAATATTGAGGGTCATTTTGATGATTTAGGACACAGATTTGAAAACATGCATGTTTAGTACCAGCTGTTGGAAACCAAGATATCTAAGTTAATGAAGACTGATGATGATGTTGGTCCCTCTAGAGTGGTTCCCTCTCCCAGTCACTCTCCCATTCCATCTCCACTTCACATTTCACCACATCACTCTCCACCTCACTCTCCACCACCTCCAGAAGCCACTCCCATTCTTCCCACTCCAGTCTTGCAAACTCCTCCATTTTCTGCACCATTCATCTCTTCTGCTCCTCCCACTATTAAACTTCCTTCTCCTCCAACCTCCTCTGCCCAGCTATCCTCTTCAGGTGACACAGCAGACTTATTTGATGAACATTCTTCTGGCACCTCTCCATCTCCCAAACCTCAATCACCTTTGTCTCTCACTTCCCCACCTACACCTCCATCTCTGTCTCTTACCATATATTCACCTCTGCCAGTTCTTTAGGCCCTACGTGCTTCCCTGGCATCTGATACACCCATTTTGCCTGATGACAAAGGGGGAGAGAAAGAAAAAGAGGAGAAAAAATGAAGTTTGCAGATTACATTTAGTTTTATGTAGCTCTTAGTTTTTGCAACCTTTGATTGATTTTGGCAATTGATTTTAGCACTTGTCTTTTGCTTGTCTGTCTATTGCAATGTATGCCTGTTCTATTTTGATATTTACTGAACATTTGCAATAAGTAATTGACAAGTTTCTGATATCTGCTTCTGGTGTACGAGTCATAAATTTTTAATTGTATGATATTTTGCAAACTCATTTTTCATCCTTAAGAGTACAAGTGTTGTCATCATCAAAAAGGGGGAGAATGTTAGTTCTCTATGTGTTTTGATGATGCCTAACAATTGTATTAAGCAATAAAAATAATTGAAAGAATCTTTGAGTTGTTGAAATATGTTTAGAAAATGAGTAACTCAAGTTATTGAGTATAACTCAAGTTATAGGACTCGAAAAATCCAATTTATTGTTCAAAAGTAACTCAAGTTAGTAATCACAACTCAAGTTATGATTTAAACAAAATCAGTTTTTACAAATGTGGTAACTCAAGTTACCACTAAGTAACTCAAGTTATGAACTGTACTTATCTATTTCAAAAGCTCTTCGCGATATCAGATTTTAACCAACTGATATAACTCGAGTTATCTGAAGCATAACTCGAGTTACAGGCGCATCGAAACCTTTACTGATATGAGTTACTGATATAACTCGAGTTACAAAAATGCCAAATGCTCTCGGTCTGAAATTTGTGTTAACATAACTCGAGTTAGGAATTGTAACTCGAGTTACTTAAAAGAGAATTTCTTCTCTGTCTGAAATTTATGTTAACATAACTCGAGTTAGGAATTGTAACTCTAGAAAATTTCTTCTCTGACTGAAATAAATGTAACATAACTCAAGTTAAGGTAATATAAATCGAGTTGTCATTTTGTGCAATTTATTCTCTGTACATGAACATAACTCGAGTTATCTGATACAACTCGAGTTACATATATCATATTTTTAATTCATCGCTCTCGTAATCGATATCTTATGATTATGCTTTGGGTATTTAATATTATTGGCTCTTATCATTTCTAACCAATTTTAATCATTTTGCTAGTGAGTTTCAGACATGATTAACAGGTTTAAACTTCAAATTATCATAAACCAAGAAGTTTGTCATAAGCATTAAATACAAAACAGACACATTCACCATTTTGGCAAGAAACCTTCTGAGCAAGTGAAAAGAATTCTTATGTTCCCTAGACAACATTCTGAGTGTGTTTCAACAGACAATTTGAATAAAGAATGTCAACGGACGAACGTCAAGAAGAATACGAAGAGACGGAGCAACATAATCTCAACGGATATATTTATTACTCACAACAACTCATTTAATCTCGTCTCAATGGTCATAAATGCTATCATCTATAAAACCCAGAAGCATTGAAGTCTCCAACTACCGAAACTCTGCGCATTCAATTAGCGATTAAGATCATTTTACTGTTTCTACTCTAAGAGTCAATATCTTCGGATATATCAATCTTCAGTGATTATTATTCTACTCTTTTAGAGAGTTCTTTATTGATTATCTTTCTTGTAAGAATCTCAAAGTATTGGGACTTTGGGATTGGGTTATTTGATTACAACTTGTAAGGGGGAGTAAGTTCTAGAGAGAGAATTACTCCGTGAGTTATAGAGTGTGTAATCATTTGAGTTAGTGAAATCCTGGAGAGTCTGAGGACTGGAGGTAGGTCAAGGATTTGGACGGAACCAGTATAAACTCATTGTGTTCAATCTCTCTTTCCCTTACTCTGTTCATCCCTGTTTTCACCTATGGTTAACAGAGTATTTTCTAAGTAAAATTTTATATCCCCAATTCACCCCCTTGGTGATATTCCGTTCTTCATTTGGTATCAGAGCAAGATCTTCTCTAAAGAGCTTAACATCTTGAGAAGCATCACTATGGAAGGTATTGTACCTGATGGAGCTTCAATCAACCGACCACCGGGATTCAATGGAAAGCATTACTCTTTCTGTAAAGCCAAATTCAAAGTCATTGTTTTGGCTACTGAATATGGCTTGTGGCGAGTATTCGAAAAAGGAGACTACAATCCAACTGTTATGGAAAATGGTCTCAGGATTCCAAAGGCTGAAGAAGACTACGAAGAGAATGATAGGAGAAATATCACTCTCAACAGTAAAGCTGTGCTTATGCTGCAAAGTGCTCTGATCAGCAAGAATATTTTCATGTATGCACACTGACTTCAGCAAAAGCTATGTGGGATGCTCTGGAGATAGCTCATGAAGGAACCATTGGAGTCAAACAGAATAGAGTCAACACTCTCATGATAGAATATGATCTTCTTCATATGAAGTCTGGAGAATCCATTGGCGAATTTTAGCTAAGATTCACTTACCTAATCAACCAGCTTGGCGTATGAAGTCTGGAGAATCCAGTATGAACAACCTGTCCAAGTGAGGAAAATTCTCAATATCCTCAACAAGGAATGGGAAGCTAAAGTTGTTAGTTATGATTAGTTTTGATGATGTCTTATATAGATAACATTATCTAGAGCAAAAAGTTTGCATACCACATTTATCTTCTACTTTGACTAATTCTTATAATTAATGTAGATATGTGAAGTTTAATACAATGAAGAATGATCAAGAATGGAGTTTGAAGAAAGAATAACTTGTTAAATATTATGAGAATATCAATATTCAAGTCTTTGTGATCAAATGGAAGTTGGAATGGTTCAATTCGGAGTTAAAATAAGCTTCCTGAAGTCATTCCCGAGTAGGGTACTATTCGTGCACAAATTTCAGTCATTCTCGAGAATTATCAATCATTCTGGAGAATCAAACATCAATTCTCGAGAATGGTCATGTTCTTCAGCTACTCTGTTTAGCTCTATTTCTGGCGACCTCTAGTAATTTGATAATATCTCCCAAACCAAGAATCAGATTGACATGAAACCAGTGGCATATGAAACTAGACTCCCAATGTGTCATTTTGGTATAAACTTAAAGTCCAAAAGAGTCCAGATTAGAGATCTATGAGTTTTTCAAGGTGACATAAAAATCACCATCACAGTTCAGACCAACCTTCGATAATTTGAGTGTATCTCACAAACGAAAAATCCAATTGAGCTGAAATTGGTGCCATTGGAAACTAGACTCAAATAAATTTTAAAAACATCAAGAACCCAGAAAATGAAGATCAATTTAAGGAGTTATGATGCTTTGAAGTTGACGATCTGCGATACTAAAAAAACGTTTGGATAAGACCAACCTCCATTCATCGATGTTAATGGATGAAATACAACCAGTTTGGAGTTGATTCTTCTTGAGTTGGAAAGAAGGCTTTAAAGATTTTAAGTATTAGAATCAAAATAAACTCACTTGCATCTCCATGTGTAATTGATTCTCGAGTATGAGCTTGTGATTCTCGAGAATGGTTCCTTGACTCTCGAGTATGTGCGTAGCTTCCTTTCAATATCCTTCAGAGCAATTCTTGAGAATGGATAAAGGATTCTCGAGAATGGTATGTGATAGAATCAACTCTCTGAATACTCTATGATATGATTCTCAAGAATGTGTAAGGAATTCTCGAGAATGCGCGGTAAACTTCGATGATCCTGTTATTCTCCCTTCGCTGATTCTCGAGAATAGCAACATGATTCTCAAGAATACACGATGCTATTATTCGCGTCTGAATTCTCAAGTATGAAGGAACTATTCAGAAAGTATTCCGAAAGTATTGACAAAAGTATTCAAGAAATATTTAGGAAGAATTGAGGAAGCATTCAGGAAGTACTCAATACTCAAGAATGATCAAGATTAAAGCCTTTAGTATAACTGAATCACTGAGATACTCAAGTATGGGAAATGGACTACTTGAGTATTGACAAGGATCAAGTTTCTCTCAGGTGCTTCTGCAAGGGATACTCGAGTACACAGAATGGGATATGACTATCAGCTGATGAAAATCATCTCTGCAATATTGTTCGATTGGATTGATTATTCAATTAATCCTTATTCTACATCACTCAATCTTATTTATGCTATTACTAATCATATTCTTGAGTGAGTTGCAGATTATTATTTTGAGTTAAACATTGTAAAACCAATTCATGGATCATAACCATTTTGACAGAACAAGTGCTACACGAGTATGATCATTTGCAGAGCTTCTGGTATATCTGAACCATATAGATACTCAAGTATTGAGTAATGGTTTCTCGAGTATTGATGACGAGTTGCATTTACAAAAGGATTCCAGTTTAAGGAATTCTTGAGAATATGTTCTTCTCATGTCGCATCTTCTAGTATCATTGATCATCTGCTCGAAATCAACTGGGTCATTTTCTATTATGTGTTAATCATACTCAAACTCATTTATATAATATTTAATCACTTCTTTGATTGAGTTTCAGTCGATTGAACTTGTTTGAATAAAGATTAGGCGAAATGGAATCCAACGTGACAGAAGCATTTAATGTAACTCAGAAAAGAAGAGCAACAATCGGAATAAAAGTTCATGACAGATGAAGATATTCCTTCGAGGCATACTTATTTTGGTTATTATTCTGAGTCAACCTCTTCACAAAGTACAATCGACGATGAAGCTTTAATGAAGCAACGGTCTATTAATTTCAAAGGAAATCACCTTTGTCTAACGGAAGTTTGAAGTGTCTAACGGATACTTCCAACAGATATTCAACGATCGTATCCTGAACGGGAAGAATTGCTCAATAGTTGAATGCTCTCCATCAAATATAAAAGGAAAAGGATTCAAAATGGACAAACGACACATGAGCTTGCACTTTCGAAATGCTGATATTATGAATCCAACGCTCAACTCATATACTCTATGTTTCACAATGTTTATATAGTTTTCAGTAGAGATTGTGATAATCAATTATGTACTTAAGTGATTATCATTCATCTACTCTATGAGAGAGTCTTATCAATTATTTTACAATTCATTCAAATCTCAAGATAGAGGTATCTTGAGTGTGGGTGTATCAATTACAACTTGTAAGGGGGAGTGAAGTCTAAGTGAGAGGACCATCCTTCGTTTACAAAGTGTGTAATTGTATCCTTACTGTGTGTAAGGGAGAGTATCTTGGTAAGAGACTGTAAAGGCTGCACAAGTGTCCAACTAAACTTGTGAGGTTGTAAAGGCTTTTCTCTTGTGCCCGGTTAAACAAGGAGATAGTGGATTGGAAATCCCATAGTGTTTTTGGGGACTAGACGTAGGTCAAGGATTGGGCCGAACCAGTATAAATCATAGTTTCCCTTATCTTTTATATTTCCAGCATATACTTATTTGATTATCCAAGTGTCGATTTAGAAGTTTCGAAAAGATTTTCAAAGTTCCTAAAGTTTTATCCTACACCCAATTCACCCCCTCTTGGGTGATAGCCAGGTCTTTCAAAAGTCACTGCGATTGAAGAAAGTCGTGGTGAATCAATGGCATCTGTAGCAGCTCTCTTTGGCAGCCTCTCTGAATATGAGGCAAAGCTCAAGTTCAAGAAGGGACTTGATGAAGCACATGGCAAGAACAAGGGAATTGACCTCAAAGCTGTCAAAGAAGCTAAGGAATCAGATGGTGATGATGAAGAAGAAGACAAAGATGAAGAGCTGGGCATGATGGTCTGGAGATTTAAGAATTTCTACAAGAAGGACCAAGGATTCAAGAAATTTCACAAGGGTAAGCTCCACTTTGAGGCAAAGAAGCCAATTATCTGCTACGAGTGTGAAAAGCCTAGCCACATCAAGTCTGAATGTCCTAATCTGAAGAACAAGGACAAAGAGAAGAAGAAGTTCAATAAATTCAGTAAGAAAGCCTATATCTCAACTATATGGGGAGATAGTTCATCTAATGAAGATGAAGATGATGAGGAAGAAAAGGCATATCTGTTTAGTTGCTAAAGAAGAAGAGCAATGTGACAACAATGATGAGGTATATGATTCAAAACCATCTTATGATGAATTGTTTGCTGAATACATTGTTGTTCAATCTGAATTTGAAAAACTTGCTGAAAAATATGTGTCTTTGAAAAAGAAGAATGTAACTCTTAAACTTCAAGTTAAAAATCTTTCTTCTAAAAATATTGATTGTGAGGATTGCATGGATTTAGAGAAAAAGAATTCACACCTCACAAAGGCACTTGAGAAATTCACTAGAGGCGAAGAAATGCTCAATGTCATTTTGAAACAAAGAAAAGATTTACAAATGACAGAGATCGAAATTGGCTATAAACCTGACTTTGATGAAAAGAAAGGTAAAAAGAAATTTGGAGAAAAATCTTACATGAACTATTTTAGAAAATATGTTCATTCTTCAAATCCTTTTGGATATTGCAATTATTGTAATCGAAAGGGTCATAGTACTTCTTCTTGTTTTCATAAAAATGAAAGAAAGAGTAAACCCATAGGAAATTATCAATGGATGCCAAAGGGATCTTACAAGATTCTTAAGACACAAACTAACCCCAAAGGACCCAAGAAAAGATGGGTACCTAAGACCTAATTTGCTGTGTCTTGCAGGTTTGTTTAAGAGCATCAAAATCCAACAAATGGTACATTGATAGTGGATGCTCTAGACACATGACGGGAGACCAATCCAAATTTGCCTCAATCAAGCCCAAGGATGGTGGCAAGGTGACCTTTGGTGGAAACCAATCTGGAAAGATTGTTGGTATTGGTGAAATTGGCAACAATGAAGGACTATGAATCAAAGATGTCTACCTTGTGGAAGGACTTTGCCACAACCTCCTCAGTGTAAGCCAAAGCACTGATAAAGGTAACTTAGTTATCTTTGATTTTGAGGAGTGCTTGATTGTAAGTAAGGATATTCTTGCTTTGGAAAACTTAAAATCAAAAGCTTTATTTAGAGCTCCTAGAGAAGGAAATTGTTATACACTTAATCTCTCTAGAAATGATGATTTTTTGAATTCATGATATTTTAAATGCAAAAAGAAGCTAAAAACTCTATCATTGTCATGCTTTAATGTATCAATTAGAAATATGTGATTTCATCTTCATAATGAGTTTTTAGACTTTATTTGCATTAATCTTGGTCACATCTTGAGTTTGGATTCAAAACTTTTAGTCACATTCTTACTACAAATCAAAGTCAAATGGATCTTAAATTTGCATTTTCAGAAATCTAAGAGGAAGCCCTACAAATCTTATGAAGAGCCAAAAAGTCAAATCAGATTTTTAGAGGGCCAAAAATGGGCCTGAAATGATTAAATAGGCTGCTGTCACTGGACTCTGGAATGACGTTCGGTATTTGACCCATAATTGGAGCTACAGACCTCCAAATTAGGTCTGGTTTGCGCGGTTGGAAAGCTGAAATCCAGGGCAACATTTCATATGAAGACCACGTGGTCTAGATCCTCCATTTCCGTGGTCTATATCCGCCGTTTCCGTGGTGTAATCCAGCTTGCAAATGACGCGTTTTTGGAGGTGGAAAGTGGTTCAATGATTTTCCATGTTTGCCACCAAGTAATTTGACGATGAGAGTTAAAATGGATGAATGAGATGCCCAATTTTCCTATAAATAGATGAAGAGGCTGAAGGGAAATACACACCTTGAAGACCAAGATCTCTCCCATTCTAGCTTCCTTCTTCTACTTCTTGCCTTCTACTTGGAATGGTTTTAGTTTTGCTTTATTAGTTTTATGTATTGTCTTTAATTCTTGTCTTTAATTTATTGTCTCCTACTTGGTATGGCTTAAGTCTTAATATTTTCTTTTAATTATTCTATTTTGATTTTCTATTCTTCATCTCTTTCTTGTAAGGATTCATTATGTTGTTGAGATTTATTTTTATATTGGAATAGAAGCTTTCATTTTCTTTAATTGTTCTTTGTGTTCTTCGTGTTCATGATGAACTTGTTCATGTTCTTCTTGGTCATGATGAACATCTTTATTTCTGCATTTTCATTTTATACAGCCATGCTTGGCTAAGTTTCGTGATCGACCCATGAGTTGAGGATTCCATGGTGTCATCCGGAGGACTTGCGCTTTAATCGGTAACTAACTTGTTTACGTATTCAATCGGATTCGAGTTTAGATATAGATTGGATGTTAGATCTAACATCCAGATTGATATCCCAAGGATATAATTGGATCAGGTTCATGTGAGTATTGTGCGTTCGTAAAGCATACCATGTATTCGAACATATGCTAGGCGATCGTCTAGTTGAGGGAGTTTTTAGACAAATGCGAGAGATTTCGGTTTGTCTAGAATCAATCATAAGTTCAGTTATTCTATTTTTGTTCGATGATGGAAGGTCTTGGAATCCCAATTCTGGGTTGATCCATTTTAATTTGATTAAATCTCGCTCTTTTCATTCTGTCTTTAATTCTTGTTATAATCCCAACAAAATCCAATCCCCCTTGTTTTCCATTTCATTTGCATGACATCTAGATTACTTAGGATTCAATAAAAAGCTCCTCAAAAAGAGAGAACGATCCTAGGTTTGCTTATACGCAATCCTTGGCTAATTGTTGATTGTAGACCCCAAGGCTAATGACAAAAGGTCTTCATCAGCTGGCTATGGCACAAGCGATTAGCTCATGTCAATATGATTCAACTTGACAGACTACTTAAAAAGGATTTGGTAATTGGTGTTTCTAAACTTCATTTTAAAAATGACATGATTTGTGAAGCTTGTCAAAAAGGAAAACAAACCAAATCATCTTTCAAATCTAAAAATGAGATTTCAACTAATAGACCTCTCTAACTACTTCATATGGATCTAGTTGGACCAGCTAGAGTAAAAAGCCTTGGTGGCAATCTTTATACTTTAGTCATAGTTGATAATTTTTCTAGATTTGTTTTGACTATATTTTTATCCTCTAAAGATGAAACATTTGATCAGTTTGTTGTTTTTGCCAAGTGATGAAGACCTTTTGTCATTAGCCTTGGGGTCCACAATCAACAATTAACCAAGGATTGCGATAGGCAAACCTGGGATCGTTCTCTCTTCTCGAGGAGCCTTTTATTGATTCCTAAGTAATCTAGATGTCATGCAAATGAAATAGAAACAAGGGGGGATTGGTTTTTGTTGGATTTAGAATAAGAATTAAAGATAGAATGAGAAAAATGTAAGATTAATGAAATTAAAATGGATCAACCCAATGGGATTCCAAGACCTTCCATCATCGAACAAAAATAGAATAACTGAACTTATGATTGATTCTAGACAAACCGAAATCTCTGCATTTGTCTAAAAACTCCCTCAACTAGACGATCGCCTAGCATATGTTCGAATACATGGTATGTTTTCCGTACGAACGCACAATACTCACATGAACTCCGATCCGAATTATATCCTTGGGATATCAATCTAGATGTTAGATCTAACATCCAATCTGTATCTAAACTCGAATCCGATTGAAGTACGAAACAAGTTAGTTACCGATTAAAGCGCAAGTCCTCCGGATGACACCATGGAATCCTCAACTCATGGGTCGATCACGAAACTTAGCCAAGCATGGCTGTATAAAATGAAAATGCAGAAATAAAGATGTTCATCATGACCACGAAGAACATGAACAAGTTCATCATGAACACGAAGAACATAAAGAACAATTAAAGAAAATGAAAGCTTCTATTCCAATATAAAAATAAATCTCAACAACATAATGAATCCTTACGAAAGAGATGAAGAATAGAAAATCAAAATAAAATAATTAAAAGGAAAGATTAAGACTTAAGCCATTCCAAGTAGAAGGCAAGAAGTAGCAGAAGGAAGTTAGAATGGGAGAGATCTTGGTCTCTAAAAGGTGTGTGTTTCCCTTCAGCCTCTTCATCTATTTATAGGAAAATTGGGCATCTCATTCATCCATTTTGCACCTAATTTCGTCACTTTTCTTGGTGGCAAATATGGAAGAATCATTAAACCACTTTCCACCTCCAAAAACGCATCATTTGCAAGCTGGATTACACCCCGAAAACGGCGGATCTAGACCACGTGGTCTTCATATTAAATGTTTCCCTGAATGTCAGCTTTCCAACCGCGCAAACCGGACCTAATTTGGAGGTCTGTAGCTCCAGTTATGGGTCAAATACCGAACGTCATTCCAGAGTCCAGTGACAGCAGCCTGTTTCGGCTTCCAGGCCCATTTTGGCCCTCTAAACATCTGATTTGGCTTTTGGGCTCTTCATAATATTTTTAGGGATTCCTCTTAGCTTTCTGAAAATGCAAATTGAAGATCCATTGGACTTCTAGAACTCAAGTTATACCCAAAATACCGAACAGTGTTCACGACCCAATTGTAGTAAGAATGTGACTAAAGTTCAGTTTTGAATCCAAACTCAAGATGTGACCAAGATTAATGCAAATAAAGTCTAAAAACTCATTATGAAGATGAAATCACATATTTAGCTAATTGATACATTAAAGCATGACAATGATAGAGTTTTTAGCTTCTTTTTCCATTTAAAATATCATGAATTCAAAGATTATCACCAAGAAGGTCCAAAATGAGAAAGGTTTCTCTATTTCAGGTTTTCGAACTGATCATGGTGGAGAATTCAAAAATCATTCATTTGCTGAGTTGTGTGACAACATGGGAATTGACCACAACTTCTCTACCCCGAGGACTCCCCAACAAAATGGTATTGTGGAGAGAAAGAATCGAGTTCTCACCGAGATGGCAAGAGCAATGCTGAATGAAAACAATACTTCACAAGTATTCTGGGCTGATGCAATGAGTACGGCTTGCTACATCTCAAATTGGGTATACCTCTGGAAGAAGTTGAACAAAACTCCCTATGAGCTGTACAAAGATAGAAAACCCAACTTGGCTAATCTGCATGTTTTCAGATGTAATGGCTTCATCCACAACAATGGTAAGGATAACTTGGGAAAGTTTGATCCCAAGGCGGATAAATGTATATTTTTGGGTTATTCGAATAAAAGTAAGGCTTATAGAGTTTTTAATACTCGTACTCATATTTTTTTAAGAGTCAATGCATGTTGTATTCTGTGAATCCAAATCTGATAAACCTTTGGATGATGATGAGAAAAATATTTTCAAAAATTAATTCTTTTCGAAAACTACTCATGTATCTATTGAAAATCATGAAAATGTTTTCGAGGCTGATCTTCAAAATAGTCTTGAAAATCCTGATCAGTCTCAACCTAGAGCTTGGAAGTTCATTAGGAATCATCCTTTGGACCAATAATAGGTGATATAAATCAAGGAGTAAGAACCAGAAATAGTACTTTGAATGAAGTAACTTTTTCTTCTTTCATATCACATATTGAACCCTCTAAGATTGATGAAGCCATTTCAGACAATGATTGGGTGATAGCAATGCAAGAGGAGTTACATCAATTTGATAGAAATCAAGTTTGGGATTTGGTACCTAGGCCTAAGGACCATCCGGTCATTGGCACTAAATGGGTATTCAAGAACAAACGAGATGAATCTGCAATCATTGTCCGTAATAAGTCAAGATTGGTTATAAAAGGCTATAATCAATAAGAAGGAATTGATTATGAAGAAACTTATGCTCCAGAGGCAAGATTGAAAGCTATAAGAGTTCTTTTAGCCTTTGCTTGTGTCAAAGAATTCAAGCTCAATTAAATGGATGTGAAAAGTGCTTTTCTGAATGGTTTTATTCAAGAGGAAGTTTATGTTGAACAACCTCCTGGTTTTCAAAATGAACATCATCCAGATCATGTTTATCGTCTCAAGAAAGCCCTTTATGGCCTAAAGCAAGCTCCTAGAGCTTGGTATGAGCGATTAAGCAAATTCCTTCTTGATCAAGGATTTATTAGAGGAAAAGCATATACAACTCTCTTCATAAAGAGTAATAAGCTTGGTGAAATTTTAATTGTCCAAATTATTATATTTGGTGCTTCTAATGATGCTTTGTGTGAAGAGTTTGCTAAGAATATGCAGGGAGAATTTGAGATGTCCATGATGGGAGAACTCAACTATTTCCTTGGTCTGCAAATCAAGCAAAAGAAGGATGGAATCTTCATATCACAGACCAAGTATCTCAATGATCTCTAAAGAAGTTTGGGATGGATCAATGCAATGGAGCTGACACTCCAATGAGTTCTACTACTTCATTGGATGTTGATGAAAAGGGCAAGGACTTCAATATCACAAGATATAGAGGAATGATTGGATCATTGCTCTATCTAACTGCAAGTCATCCTGACATCCAATTCAGTGTGGGGATGTGTGCAAGGTTCCAGTCTCTCCCAAGAAGTCTCATGCTGAGAATGTGAAGAGAATCTTCAGATAACTTGCTGACACAAAGACCCTTGGATTGTGATTTTCCAAAGGTCAACCTGAACATTTGGTGGCATATTCATATTCAAATTATGCTGGATACAAGACAGATAGAAAGAGCACAAGTGGCCAATGTCAATTCCTTGGTGGTTCACTTGTGTCCTAGTTCAGTAAGAAGCAAACCAGTGTGGCTGTGTCCTCTACTAAAGTTGAATATGTAGTTTCCTCAAGTTGTTGTGCTCAAGTCTTGTGGCTCAAGCAACAACTATCTGACTTGGGAATCAACCTGAAGGAGATCCCAATATTGTATGACAACACAAGCACAATAAGCTTGGCTAAGAATCCAGTACAACATACTCGGACCAAGCATATTGATGTGAGACATCACTTCATAAAGGATCATGTTCAGAAGAAGGATGTCAAAGTCATGTTCATCTCAACCCATCTTCAACTTGCTGACATCTTCACCAAACCATTGGCCAAAGAACAATTCAATTTTATAAGAAGAGAATTGGGAATGGTAAATCCCAATGAGTTGTAAGTATTTCAAATCCCAATGTTAGTTCGGGTTTTGATGATTATAAGTTACTAACTTAAGCATCGGAGTATCTAGTTGTGTTTTGTGCGGGATGTTGAAATCCTGATGTTTGTTGTCGAAGGTAGTAAACTCAAGTTTTGGAACAAAACTTGAGTTTTGTCGGGGTCAGAGAGAAACCTTGATTTTTGGAGAAATTGAAAACTTGAGTTTGTAAGGGGAAACTCGAGTTTCCATCAAACCGAGAGCAACCATGTTTTGAAGAATGGTGAAAACTCAAGTTTGTAAGTGAAAACTCGAGTTTTAGTCGCGGAAATTCAAAGGTTCACCTTACACCTTTGAAGTCCAGGTTAGTAACCGTTCATCAAAACTCGACTTTTGAATTGAAAACTTGATTTTTTTGTCGCGTCTATATATATGTGTTACTGTTCAAGTTCTTCAAAACTCGTCTCAAAACTCAAGTTTTGCCCTAGGCGTTCTCTCTTCTTTCTCTGATTCTCTCGACTCTCGACCAAAACCCTCATTCTAAACCCAGAAATGGCCTCCAAAACTCTCCATGAGATTCATGACACGGATTCTGAGCAAGGAAGGTCCCAATCACGATCTCCTCTTCCTCCTCCTCCTCCTCCTCCTCCTCCTCCTCTCCAGCGTTCAAGGAGGATGAAGATGACTACCAAGTGTTATCACTATGGAGTTGATCGGTCTATCAAAGGAGTGAGTGACAAAATTCCAGAATCTCCTTCTCCTAACCCTAAATCGAAGGGGGTTTCATTCAAAGAACCAGCTGCAACACCTTTGAAGAAAAGAACTGAGCCTGAGCCAGTTGCTGGAAAGGGAAAGAAGAAAATGTCGAAAGTCTCCAAGCCTGCTAAGAAGAAGAGGGCTACGGCCTCTAAATCGCACACCACTGAGCAAGGCCAAGCTTCCTCAAGAGCTACTTCTTCCGCACACACTCAACCAGAGGAGATACCTCCGATTATGGCCAATGCAATAGAGGACATCTATCATCATCCCTTTCCTCCTCAAGGTTTTACTATTGCTTTTGCTATTCTCACTGCTGATCAGAATGCTAAATTTAAAGAAACATACATGAAGAAAGATTTATGTCCTGTGGTTGCAGTAGACTTAGAACAGATTCAAAAAGAGTGCAATTTAGACTTATCCCCCTGGCTCAACCCTTATGAATCATTCGTTTCCATCTCTGCTTCCTACACTCTCAATCTTGTTAGATTATTCTATTTCAATATGGAGTCTGACAATATTCTGAATTCGAGTGATGAGTTAGTTGAGGAACAAATCACTACTTCTGTCAAGGGTGTCAAATTCACTTTGTCTACTTCAATTCTGAACTTAATTCTGAAAATTGACAATCCTCCTCCTGTTCCCACAATAAATTTCAGTAATCAAGAAATCTACGCCACTCCTAGACCCAATGAGCCTATACCTGAGAGTCAGTTGCATATGCTCACTTTTAATCCTAGGTCTATGTCTCCTACAAACAGAGTTCTCTAGTATATCTATTCCAGAAACTTCATCCAAAAGGGTGGCAATTTCACCCATTTTGCTAAAAAAGACTACCCCCTTTTCACTGCTTTTGTGAAACAGATTTCCTTCAATCTTGGCCACTAGATTTTTAGGAGATGATCAAATTCAAGTTCTTATCTAGGCGGCCTTCTACATACCATTTCCATCCCTCATTTCAGTCATCCTATTTTACCATAAGATCTGGTATGTCGTATTGAAGATGCATTGAAATATCCTCCCTTCTTTGGGAAGGCCCAATTAAATATGATGAGGATAAGCTTTCTAGGTGAAGATTCAGGCCAATCCAAGGCTCCTTCAAGGTCTCATGCCTCTCATGCCAAAGCTTCTCATGCACAAGAGGCTCAATCTGCTCCTCCACCTCCTTAGACATCAATGCCTCCTGATTTTGAATCACGAGTAAAGCGTATAGTGGATGTTGCTCTTGCAGCTATGACCATTCGGATTGAATTTGAAATGGGAAAGTTGGTGGCTGAGTTAACTCGCGGGCACAATGGGCTAATTGATGTTCAAGATGCCATGAAGGAGAAACTTGAAGGGCTCTCTGGACAAACTTGTGAGCTTAAAGAAAAGATTGAGGATCTCACAGGCCACATGATGGATCATGATGCCAAACTCTCCACATTGATCATCTCCAATGTGAGTCTCAGTGATAAGGTGGACAAGCTACTGAAGCATTTCAATCTTGGCTCAACTTTTGGTTTTGGCACTTAAGGTCCTGCTTCCGGTTCCTCTGCTAATCATCTGAAGACTAAACCTGACCCTGAGTCCTCCTCCTCTCCCTCCTTCACCTTTACCAACCCTCAGGTTCCAGCCTCCTCCGCTGATCCATCCACTCCTATATTTCCCTGTCCTGTGCCTACTTCCACTCAAACCACAGAGATCCTATCCTCCCCATCTCCAATTACCCCAGCCACAGAGGTTCTTAATCCCTCTTTCACACCATCTACTGAGGTTCTTCACCATGACTCACCTCCTTCTACTCCTGTGATCACTCTCCATGAATCCTCCATCTCAACTCCACCCTCGTTTGAAGATGACAAAGGGGAGAGAAAAGGCGATGAATAGAATTTGAGATTGAGAAATGTAGAGTGTTTTGAGTCTTAAGTCTTCTGTACTTAGTTTTTGCAATTTAATAGTTTCTGCATTTTTAACTTTCTGATGTAGCTTCTATCCTATGAAATGCATTTTGTGAATTTTCATGCTTACTGACTTCTGTTGCTCATCTCTGAAATTCTGTAATTACTTGAATTTTGTTATGTGCATAATCATTTTCAAAATGACCAAGTAATTCAAAATGCAAATGTCAAGCTTTTATAACCCTACCAACTGCAAAATCAATTCCAAATTGCAAATTCTATCAAACTCTTGAAATTTTGGTTTACAAGTATTGTCATCATCAAAAAGGGGGAGAATGTTAGTTCTCTATGTGTTTTGATGATAACTGACAATTGTAAACGCAAGGTGAAGTTTTGGTAAGTTGAAAAACTTATCGTCAAAGGCAAACTCGAGTTTTGGTTTCAAAACTCGAGTTTTGACTTGACAAAGAGTAGCTCGATTTTTAATGAACTAAGCAAAACTCGAGTTTCCATTTGGAAACTCAGTTTTGGTCTTACGTACAAGTTTTTCACATTTAGGCAAACTCCCACACCACATAGAGACTTCAATATTTTCTGAAGAAGTCAAAACTCCAGTTTCCATTTGGAAACTCGAGTTTTGGTCATACAAAGAGTCTCCAACATTCTGAGCATCCTGCATACTGAACCTATGCAGTATCTTGTCTATGTATGTGCTCTGACTTAAGCCTATCAACCTCTTAGATCTATCTCTATAGATCCTAATCCCTAGGATGTAAGTGGCTTCGCCTAAATCTTTCATTGAGAAAGACTTTCCTAACCAAGACTTGACATTCTGCATGGTAGGAATGTGATTCCCAATGAGTAGGATGTCATCAACGTAAAGCACTAGAAATACAACTGTGATCCCATTAACCTTCTTGTAAACACAAGGTCCATTGATGTTTTGAATGAATTCAAAATCTTTGGCTACTTCATCAAAACGACGATTCCAGCTCCGAGATGAGTGCTTCAATCCATAAATGGATCTTTGAAGCTTACATACTTTACTAGAGTCCTTTAGATGCACAAAACCCTTAGGTTGTGTCATGTACACATCCTCAAGAAGCTTTCCGTTAAGGAAGGCTGTTTTGACGTCCATCTGCCATATCTCATAGTCATAATATGATGCAATGGCAAGAAGGATTCTGATTGATTTGGCCATTGCAACTAGGGAAAAGGTTTCATCATAGTCCACACCATGAGTTTGAGTGAATCCTTTTGCAACCAGTCGTGCCTTGAAGACATTTACTTTGCCATCCATGTCAATTTTCACTTTGAAAACCCACTTGCACCCAATGGTTTTTACACCTTCAGTTGGATCAACTAAGGTCCATACCTTATTGTCGTACATGGATTGCATTTCAGACTTCATGGCATCAAGCCATCTTTCGGAGTCTGGTCCCACCACGACCTCTCGATAATTTGTTGGCTCAGTTTATTCATGACTTCGACTTCATATCTACATTGTCCGTGATCTATAAGACTCTGACTGTTGAAATTCTTCGATCTACATTGTCCCGTTCAACTTCTTCGAGGTTCACCTTACTCCCACCGGTTCTTTTAGAGATAAACTCTTTTTCCAAAAAGATACCATTTCGAATAACAAACACTTTGTGATCGGTGGGATTGTAGACATAGTATCCTATAGTTTCCTTAGGATACCCCACAAAAAGGCATTTTGAGGATCGGGATGATCATTCATTAGAGGCTTGTTGTTTAACATAAACCTCACATCCCCAAATCTTAAAAAAATGACAAACTGGGTTTCTTCCCAGTCCATATCTCATATGGTGTCTTTTCAATTGCCTTTGACGGAACATGATTTAGTGTGTATGCAGCTATTTCTAGGGCATGACCCCAAAAGGAAGATGGAAGATCTGTTTGATTCATCATAGATCAAACCATATCTAATAGAGTTCAATTCCTCCATTCAGAAACACCATTCCAGTTAGGTGTTTCTAGAGGAGTAAGTTGTGAGATGATCCCACAACTCCTAAGATGGTTAATGAACTCTTGGCTCAAATATTCACCACTTCGATCAGATCAAAGTGCCTTAATTGTTTTGCCAAGTTAGTTTTGCACTTCATTTTGGAATATTTTGAACATTTCAAAAGATTCAATTTTATATTTGATTAGATAGATATACCCTTATCTACTAAAATTGTCTATAAAAGTAATGAAGTACAAATGACCTCCTCTAGCAGAAGTATTCATTGGTCCACACACATCAGTATGTATGAGGCCCAATGAATCAGTAGCCCTCTCACTATGCCTAGTAAAAGGTGTCTTTGTCATCTTTCCCAATAAACAAGATTCACATGTATCAAATGATTCAAATCAAGTGAATTCAGAAATCCATCTTTATGGAATTTCGAAATGTTTTTCTCATTTAGACGACAATGTCGTAAGTAGGTCGGACTCAAATATTTTGACTTGATCCTTCTGGTAGTTTATGTCATAGGTACC
Source organism: Acacia acuminata (assembly GCA_019022655.1). Taxonomy (NCBI): domain Eukaryota; kingdom Viridiplantae; phylum Streptophyta; class Magnoliopsida; order Fabales; family Fabaceae; genus Acacia; species Acacia acuminata. The sequence continues at coordinate 381,911 of JAFJYI010000367.1, read as the reverse complement.
CATTCAATTTTCTACTATTCTTGAGATCCTGTACATTTATACAAATGTGAGAACCACATGCAGTATCTAATACCCATGTTTCAGGAAGTAGAAAAGCAAATATCTATGACATAGATACCTGAAGCGATAGCCCCGCTATCCTTCTTATTCTTTTCATATCTTCGAGGTAGAGTTTGTGATTCTTCTTCCAATGATCGATTTCTTTGCAGAAGAAGCAAACCCCATCCTTCAGAGGTTTTGCATTCTTGGCTTCCATTTCATACTCCTTCCCTTTTTGAATGGACAAAACAGTACTGGGCCTCTTCTTAAGGCTCAGCTTAATAGTTTTGAGCATCCCATGCAGTTCAGAAATTATTTCTCCATGTTGTTCTTGTTATAGTTCATGACAAACTGGTTTTAACTATCCGGGAGTGAGTTCAAGATCATATCTATAGCTAACTCCTAGCTCATAGGAAATCCTAGCCTTGCTAGGTGATCAATGTAGCCTTTCATCTTCAAAACATGAGGGCTAATTGATACACCTTTAGCCATCTTGCAAGAAAATAAGGCCTCTGTGGCCTCATACCTCTCTTGCTTTGCCTGTTGTTGGAACATTTCCATGAGATGATCAATCATCTCAAAGGCCTCCACATGTTCGAGATCTCTATCGAGGTCTGGAACCTTAGTGGCAGGCGTAAGGCATCCTACATCCATAGAGTCATCATGATGCTTCAAGCAAGCATCTTTGTGAGCTCTTGGAGTGTTGGCTGCTGGCTCATTAGGAATAGGTTGATTGAGGAGATGCACCTTTCTTTCGTATTTAGGATCAATGCTTAAGTTCCCAAACAAGTCAAGAAAGATCACCTCATCGAGTTTGTTACACCCCTACCGGCCTCGCCCTTTCGGGTGGCGGGTTAGAGGGATCCTTTTCACTTATTTTTTTCCTTTGTTAATTTATCACTTTAAACATAAATCAAAGTACGTGCGGCAGAGCATTGGATCGGTTTGGACAACTTGCAATATACTGGTCAAGTACATACATAACATAAAGTAGTCCATATAGAGTTAAGGGTAAAATCGTCCAAAATAAAAACTAAACAAGTGAGAGTAAGTCATACAGCTATCCCAAATATAGAAGTACAGAAAACCATAGATCATCCTCTATTTCTTCATCTATCCGCATCAAGCCCTGCCTTCTTCAAGTCCTCCAGCCGCTACTACCTTGCGCCTGTATCATTTGAACTAAACTGGAGTTCAAAGTTGAACCCCAGAGTAACTGTTAGACTCATATACAATATGTATACAGTGCATGCAATGCCAATCATAATCAGGAAGTACAAATAAACCTGCCTCTGGCACCACAAACCGGCATGTATCACCTTCGCAGGACCGCCTAGTCAAGACAAGCCCCCGGAAATAAAGCGCTAAGGGCCTCGCAGTCGTGGCTGCGGTCCCCTACCGAGCCCTTGAGGCATCAATAGCCACCTATGAACACATAGTCACATAGGCCCTACCTACCTCATATACCTCAAACTTCAGCAGCAACCCAAGGACACACAGTCTCTTATGCACTGCAGCCCGTACATGCCCTCGGACATCAGCAGTAACCTAAGGACACACAGTCTCTTAGGCAGTACAGCCCGATATATATTGGACTTCAGCAGTAACCTAAGGACACACAGTCTCTTAGGCACTATAGCCCGACTCCTACATCACGATAAAACATACATGCAAAAGCAACATAAAGTATGCAAGTCAACAGTTACTACCTAGAACGCCTTGCAAATAACAAACTCTTCCCTTGGTGCTGAAAATAGTGTCCACACGAGCTAACTCCCTAGTTACAAAAAAATATCACACTTTCAATCACATATCCAAACTTTTACTTCAAGATCCATAATTTCGCCTAACACCAGATTTTTCCAGAAACGCTGACCCAACTTCACCGATTTTTTAATAACTTCTAGAAAAATCACATCGACATGAAATCAGTGGCCTTAGAACCATTAGGATGTATAGTTTACCATAAAAATAATTCCCAAGGTCTTCTGGGTTCATATCCTTTTCTTATTTGCAAAACCGAGCCACTGGTCTAGAGAAAAGTCCAGGTTTTTAGGTTATTTTGAACAGTACATATCTCTCGATTGGAAACTCCAAATAACACAAAATATGATATCAAAATCATCCTCAGTATGTCTCCTTTCTCCATGAAAAATTTCAGATCAAATGGATTTCATTTACTATTTCAAAACTACCGATTAACAACTGCTGCCCAGAAACCGTAAGAACCGACAGATTTTCGTATAACAAAGACTCAGGCTTTTAGGGTTTGGAAAAAGGTGATCCAACATGTCACCACACAAAAAAAACTTCTGGACTCAATGGAAACCTCAAAGATACCAAAATACTACAGCAAATCCATGAAAATCACAATAGGGCAGAGATGAAGGTAGCTTAGTTGCCGGTTTAGGGACTTACCTCCGGATGTCGGTTGCGTATGGACTCCTTCACCTCTTGGACCTAAAGCTTCAGCTGATCACTCTCCTGCCCTCCTTGAGCTCCTGGCTGGTGTGGAGAAATGGAGGGGAAGAGTGTCCTATTTATAGGCCCTAAGTTCCAGATTTGCCCCTAGGTAGTCCTAGTTGTGGGTTTTAGGGTTAGGGGCAAAATGGTCATTTTGCCCCGTTCATCTTCCAAAGCAAGGGGCCCACGAAATGAGACCTTCTAGAAGCCTTCTAGGGTCTTCCATGGGCAGAAAAAGAAGCATTCCAATGCTAAAAATAGGGTTCCAGTTTTGCCCCTAGGTGGCCTTAGTTGTAGGTTTAAGGTGTAGGGGCAAAATGGTCATTTTGCGCCGTTCTTCTTCCAAGGTAGTGGGGTCCATGAAATCTGCCCCTTAATATGCCATAATTCCACTTTCCAAGTCATAATTACATGTCACTTTAATGTCCCATCAAGTTTAAATTGTGTGGTCCAGATTAAACCGGGTTAATTTATTCTTTCTCTCTCTTCATTATGATTTTAATGTGACAATCTCTCTCTTCATAATTACATAGCAAGATATTTTCTCTCTCTTCTGGGCCCATTGGAATTCACCCCTACCGGTGTCCCGGGCCGGGCCCGACTCAAAAATCCTATCCGACCCTCGGCTCCTTGTTGCTCGGCCCCACCTTACCTCGTAATGCGTGCCCTTCCACCAGACTTGTGTGGACCCGGATCATCAGTCACTTTTCCCAGACCACAAGTGGGCGGGGCATACTACCTTGGCGATCAAGAAACCTTTATTCCAGTACCCAGATCCACCTCGTAATGCGTGCTACCCGATAATCCAACTTCTGGCCCCAAAATGCCACGTGTCCGACGTAGCACTACTACCATTGAATTTTCCTTCTATAATGGGTCCAGATACACACTTTCTCTCTCTCTTCCCTTCTTGTTCCCTTCAAAAACGCAGGGCTCCTATGACTGCCCTAAAAATGCCATATGCTTACCTATACTGGCATATTTTTGCTTAACTAACTGTCCTATACCTCAGGACATAGTTAGGCGGCATCTTTTCCAATCAGAATTACACCGTATGCGCCTCCTATGCCCATTTTACCTTAGCACCTTAATCCCATGACTTGTACATACTAGGTTCACTGACTCGTATGGCCGAGTTGCTTAGTCCCAAAGAGTCTTCCCATGCCTCGACCTTATTGGGACTCTTCCCAAACTGGGCCTAGTTGTCAGCCTATTTCAGGCTTATTCTCAATGCTTAGAGTCCAAAATTCGGGGTGTTACAAAGTTTGTCCTTCTAAAGGACTGATCGCATTGATGGTGTTGCAGTATTACTAGACTACATGATTCTACAACTAAAAGATATGCAAAGTTTAAGTAGTAACCTCCCACTGAATTAAGAACCCTTATTATAATTAGTGGGCTAAGATCCATATTTGGCTTAATCTTAAGTCCGCTTTGGCAGGACGCTTAAAATCAAGTTATTTAGGTAGGCAACCTCTTTGCCAATTACATCACATGTAACTCTTAGATCTTTATGGGATTTGATCATCATATGACCTAGCATGTTTAATCCCATCTAATGCCTTGAGATCCAAAACCGTTTTGATGATCGCAATTAAGTCAAGACAATAATGAATGCTGAGTATCACCATTACTTACTCTTGTCTCACCAAGGTAACTCAGATGCATCCACTTTGGTGGAACATAGAAATGGGTGATCTAGGTTTTGACAAGTATTCATTAATTGATGGCATTGTGACTTAAGATTTTATTTAGAGGGTATTATTTGATATTATGTAATTAATCCTATTAATTCTACCTATATGAATGCAATCATTATTGTATCTCATATAGTGTCTAAATTAACCATGGATTGATCATATCAAAACACAATTAAAACTCGTGACACAACATGGCTCATCTAACCTAGAGTCCTCTCAAGCCAATGAGGGGACTTCGATCTCTAAATAATAAAAGAAAATAAATAAGGAGAAACCTCGTTTCACATACGAGGGGAGTGAGATGAGAAGATAATGTACATCAAGAATATTTAGAGAGAGGCATGGCTCGCAGGCCATATTTAAATTTACAACAATTGTAAAATCTAGAGCCATGTTGTTCACCACACCCAAACAAGCCTTTGAAAGGTAAATTAGAACAAATTTTAATTCATACAAAAATATTATTCATGATTAAAATTCTCTAATTTATATTATATTATATAATACATATCATATAATAAATTCTCCAATTTATATTATATTATATAATTATATAATACAGTATCATGTTTTAAATTCTCTAATTTATATTATATTATATAATACATAAATATAATAAATTCTCCAATTTATATTATATTATACAGTTATATAATATATCATGATTTCAATTCTCGTGCTACGAGCAATCAGCCGATCGCTACGAAGCGGCCAACGACTCAGCATGATCGTCCGACGTTCTAAACAATTCAGAATCGTACGAAGCGGCCACGGCACCAACTAGAGATCCGACTGAAAACCCTAACGCGAACTTAGACACAAAGCATAAGGATTCGATTTATCTTATATATCAGACATATATATAATCATATGAAAAAGCCTAATTTAAACGCACGTTGAGTTGGCTCTGATGCCACTGTTGGGATCTGTACACGTAGCGGATTAAAAATTTACAAATCCCGTCTGAGGATCTCTCAACAACGTTTAAATTAAGGCTAAGGGAATCCGAATATTACCTACGTGCTGAAATGGCCCGCGTCTCATTCTTTTTAAACTGGTGGGCTACCTTCTCGATCAGAAGAAGCCGACTCTATGAATCATCCTCCTCTACCGGTATGCACATGAATAATCCCTGAACACGATTGCGGCAGCGTGCTAGCGCCTTCTGAGTTGTGCCTCTATCTCTCTTTTTCTCTAGGTTTTCTCGCGGCTTTCTAACACGCTCGATAAAAGTTCTGTAAGTTTTCACAAAACCGATCAGCGTATTATATTCAAAATGAATCCTCATTAATTTCGAAATTCGAAATTTGAATTTTCAATCTGATTAAAATATATTAATTAAATCTATCTAATAGATCTAATCTAATATATTTATTTAATCAATTAAAAGCCATATTTAAAATTCAAATTTTAAATCTGATTAAAATATATTAATTAAATCTATCTAATAGATCTAATCTAATATATTTATTTAATCCAAATCAAAAGCTTTCTCGATTTAATTTATCTCTATAAATTAAATCCGAGAAATGATATCTATCTATTTAATTTAAATCAGCGATACTATATCTCAATTTAATTTAAATAGATATATGGTATCTTTATTTGAAAATTAAATGAGATACAATATCTCTATTTGTTTTAGATATTTAATTTATCAAATAAATTAAATATAAAACAAATATTATATAATAATATTATAATCTCCATTAATAATATTAATATATATTAATTTCGAATTTAATATATATATACATATATATTTATCCTAGATTAAATTCAGTATTCATTAAATCTTAGACGTATCTTAGATTCAATGAATCTGGACACTTTTGCTCGTGTTGGGTTATTCTTGTGTGCGACCCTACAGGCCCATATGAGATTGGCAGTGGGCCAACACTGTACCAGCCCACAAGTCGCAAGCGGCCTCTAGCAATACATTGCGACTACCCAATCCACATGGGGATCGATGACACAATACAACCTATCGTACAACCATGTCACGTCCCTTTTTGTTACGCGATAATTTGGTCAAGGATGAGGCATGGTTAATGTCAACTCCTGTTCTTGACCACTACTTTCTCGATTGTCGAGTAGTCTAATAATTGAAATGGAAACTCATTTCCATCATAGTATTGTTGGAAATTATGCCCTAGGGGCAATTCATTGTACTTTGGATATTTAAGTTATTTAAAGTATTCTCTTTTTTTATCATTTTCGTTTGCATGTTCGTATTGATAACTGCATCCCTGGATACATCTTATAGATTATCCTAAATGTCCTTGGTCGGTCATCTACGCGGAGCGAAGATGAGTTAAGACCGCATATGACTTTGATGAGGTATGGATATACGAATTAAAGTCATAGGCACTTATAAGAGTACAAGGTCTTTGACCGACCCACTATGAGAAAGCCGCATGGATCTAGTCATAAGCTTATCTCATGTATAACCGCGTCACGACGCCCTATGACCTGAGATCATCATGGATTCCTACATGATGAGTCACTGGTCTTTGACCTAGTCAAAAGTCACCTTTGACCGGGTGATGATAAAGGCTGGGATCAAGATCAGTGATTTTCATGAGGAGGAATGTGAATGGTCAAGATGGAATTTGTCCCTCACATTTGTAGAGAGATAATATTGGGCCCCTCGATGAGTGAGTCTAAGAAATGTATGGTCATACTGTGATGGAAAGGGGTTTCCATTTCACTTATTAGACTACTCGAGAATCGAGAAAGTAATGGTCAAGAAAAGGAAGTTGACATTATCCATGCCTCATCCTTGACCAAATTATCGCGTGACAAAAGGGACGTGACATGGTTGAACGATAGGTTGTATCGTGTAATCGATCCCCATGTGAATTGGGTAGTCGCAATGTCTTGCTAGAGGCCGCTTGCGACTTGTGGGCTTACACGTGTTGGCCCACCGCCAATCTCATATGGGCCTCAGGTCGCACACAATAATAACCCAACACGAGCAAAAGTGTCCAGGTTCATTGAATCTTAGATTAATCGAGATTTAATGAATACTTAATTTAATCTGGGTGAATCTATATATATATATATATATATATATGTATATGTATAAATTCAAAATTGATATATATAGTAATATTATAAATGGACATTATAATATTATTATATATCATTTGTTTTATATTTAATTTATTTGATAAATTAAATATCTAAAACAAATAGAGATATCGTATCTCATTTAATTTTTGAATAAAGATATCATATATCTATTTAATTTAAATTGAGATATAGTATCTCGATTTAATTAAATAGATAGATATCATTTCTCGAATTTAATTTATAGAGATAAATTAAATCGTAAGGCTTTTAATTTGAATCAAATAAATACATTAGATTAGATCTATCGATAGATTTAATTAATATGTTTTAATTCAAATTCGAAATTTGAATTTCGATCTGATTTTAATCGGATTAAATAAATGCGTTACATTAGATCTAACAGTTAGATTTAATTAATGTATTTTAATCCATATTTGAAATTCAAAATTCAAAATTAATGCGGATTAATTTTATATAATGCGCTAAACCTACGGGAGTTTTATTCGAGCGTATTCAGAAAGCCGTGGGAGAAAACCGTAGAGTGAAAAATTAAGAGAGACGCACAAGAGGCACTAGCACGCTACCGTAGCCATGTTCGGGAGTTGTTCGTGTGGATATCGGTGGAGAAAGACGATCCTACGAGTCGTCTTCTACTGATTGAGGAGGTAGCCCACCTGTTCAAGGAAGAACGAGACGCGAACGAATTCTCCAAAGGTAATTTCGGATTCCCTAGCCTAGGTTTAAACGCACCTGAATGATCCTCAGGACGGGATTCGTAAGTTTTTTAATCCGCTGCGTTGTACGGATCCCAACAAGTATGGCCATACATTTCTAGACTCACTCATCGAGGGGCCTAGTATTATCTCTCTACAAATGTGAGGGACAAAATTCCATCTTGACCATTCATATTCCTCTGCATGAAAACCACTGATCCCGATCCAAGCCTTTATCATCACCCGGTCAAAGGTTACTTTTGACTAGGTCAAAGACCAGTGACTCATCATGTAGGAATCCATGATGATCTTAGGTCATAGGGCGTCGTGACACAGTTATACATGAGATAAGCTTATGACTAAATCCATGCAGCTTTCTCATAGTGGGTCGGTCCAGCACCTTGTACTCTTACAAGTTCCCCTAACTTTGATTCGTATCTCCATACCTCATCAAAGTCACACTGGTCTTATCTCATCTTCACTCCCGCGTAGATGGCCGACTAGGGACATTTAGGATAATCCATAAGATATATCCAGGGATACAGTTATCAATGTAAACATGTGAATGGAATGATAACTAAATGGAGAACAATGACTTGTCCCTAGGGCATAATTTCCAACATAGACACCCTTGTCCATTATCACCACATTAGGTAACACATATAGTGCTAGGCACACAGGTCTTACGGCCTAGGGATATCTTCTTGTGCAAACTTGCACACTGAGTCTTACCGGCTATAGCCTTTGCTCGTCTATTCCATGTCTGGGCTTCCTGAATTAAAGCCCTTAGTCTATTTTCCTCTCGCTTAGCATTACAACTAGCTAATACTATCTAACTAAACCAGTTCCAATTTCTAGACCATTCCAACAGTTTTTGTTCCCACATCATCACAATTACCAATTGCACCGCTTTTCATTTCAACACATCAGCATCGCAATGACATCATCGCTTTTCAATTCTTCTATGTTGTATCATATTCAACTTTTCTGAGTTTTCAAATACTCAAAGTTTTCGTAGTTGTAGTACATTTTCATAATTCACAGTATACAAAAATAGTGCTTTCACATTTTCAATGAAACATAACTGCTGCCAGCTCAATTTCATAATAAAAAATAAAACACATTCACTACCGGCTTAAATTCAAGAAAAAACATTTTATGTCGGCTTAAATTCATGTGTGAGATAATTCATCTCACGAGGTTCAACAACTGAGAGACACTCGCCACCAGGACATATCTCAATTCTTTCTTCTTTTCTCCAGAAGAATACCCAGTAACACATACTGAAGGTTCTTCCGTTCCATACTCGGATATTACCAGAAGGATACCTAGTTACACATACTGAAAGCTCTTCTGTTCAATTAAGTCGTGTGACCACAATACAGACCACCAAAAAGATATTCAGTAACACATAATGAGGTCTCCCTGCTCAATTGAATTGTGTGATCACAATACATACCATACCATTGGAAAGGTACCCAGTAACACATATGAAGGTTTTCCCTGCTCTATTCGAATTGTGAGATACCCAGTAACACATAGCAAAGGTTTCTCTTTAGAATTGGGTGGTGCGGGTTCCATCATCTCATAGTCATATTTCATCCAAACAATTCTCAATGCAAATGATCTTTATTAATGGCAAGCAATTTCAAAAACATTATAATCACTTCTGGCAAGATCCAGCCAAACTGAGTACTTCTACAACAATTTCTGGCCTCTTCCATTTCTGTATTGTGATATGATTCCAGAAAGAAAAGGATGATTGGATCAACTAGGAATGGAATTTCACACCAGAAATTCAGCCTCCAACACGTCCTGATAAGAATAGAATGTATCTCACGCTGTAGACCTTGGATTTGAGCAATTCCAAAATGAGGTGAAAGATGGCTTTCTGAAACACGATTTTGGCTCAAGAATCACCGAAAAAGAATAAGGGAATCTGGAGATACGAAACCGAGAAATATAGAACGAAAATTGAAGTTTATGGATTATAGGTAGGCGCCACAAGTCCAAAGAATTGATAAGCCCAAGAACACCACAAGGATTGATGCCCTTGATAAGTTCGTAGATTCTCAAAAGAACCCTAGAGAAGCTTGTCTCTCACCAAAAAGGTTAACTTTGAATTCAAATCTGCCATCCCAAAAGCTATGGTTTTCCCTTATATAGTGGACAACATCCATATTAAGTTTAACCTAAATATGCTTACACACAAAGCCCAATAAGCCAGCCCAATAAGCCTTATTACAAAAGTTTAACTAAATGTAAGAAAGATAAAACTAAGTGTAGAATTTGGGCCAAGTAAATTGAAGCCTTCATGCATATCCATTAAGGCTTATTCTTCAAGGTCTTCAATCTGAATTAAGTGTATCATTTCGCCTCTTCTTCCTTTAGACTTGGGCTTGTCTCAAGTAAGGTGGTCACCAGGAGATTTAGGGCCTCTTTAGCCTTTTTAGCTTTTGCTCTTGTCATTGGGCCTCCAAGACCTTGTATGTCCTCCAAGTTTGTTGCCTTGGTCATGTCGCCTCCTATGTCCTCATCATATTGCCTCCATCATAAACATAGTTCAAAATTCAATACCAATTCTGGGCTCCACAAGGACCCCATCTATGAGACATCATAGTTTAGAAATGACCACTACACTGGTCTTAAATTCGTTTGAAACATTTCATTCAAAAATTCACAATACAGCAGGTGCATTGACGAATTCAAAATTCAATTTTCAAACATATCCAGGGACTAGGAAATTGCTATAGATGGTCATTATGTAGCATTCCAGACTCTAGACGTTTCTGTTCAGGGCCACTCATGGAGCACTCAGCCCATTCTATTTCAGCCTTTCAGCTCTTCTGGCTTTTCCAAGTCATTGCCCATAATTCTTTAGGCTTCTCACCTTTTCGGAACACTGTCTGATATCTAAGATCTAGAAACTGTGGGTTTCTACCAGCCTATTTACACTTAGTCTCACAGAACTTAAGGCTCCTCAATAGCTGCATAATATATCAATCGGCCTAAAGGCATACTTAGCCTAATATGTCTTACTACCCACTAAATATTCATACACAATTACATAGCACTAAAGATCCGCAGGGTGATATAATGGGTCATATAAATCCTTTTTCTCTAGGAAACCTAAATCTTACTGGTTCCTTTTCGTTGATTTCACTATCTTATATGGGTCATACTGTATGGACTTTCAATATCAGTCCATCTCTAGGCTTAATTGCAATTTCAACTTTCTTTCTCAAAGTAATCCCCTAATATCTCCTGGAAATACCTCAAGTAATTCATTTCACCACATGTATACTTTCTAGTGTAGTTTCAGTTCCTAATTGCACCGAGATGAACGCGATATACCCTTGACGAACCTTTTCAAACATCAGAGAAAATTAAGGCTTACATCTGCATTAACATCTTCCTACGGATTCAGATATACAATCCTCTTGCCACCACAGTCTAACATCACATTATTCACCGTTAACTGGTTCAATCAATATCACATCAATATAGTGCAAGGACAAACAAATTGAATCCATCGCAGATATATGGCCATTAATACTCACAACACAATTTAGAAAAACATTAATTATTACCAATTTAATACCAAGCATTGATAACACAACCAAGTCATAAATAGTTTACGAGTACTCAGTCTTAACCATTAATCACAATCATATGCAAGAAAAAGCATAACTAGCACCTGAATCAAATAATACTTATAATGTATTGCCATGGAGCATATTAGTACCTTGAATCATCTCTGAGACTATTGGGCCTCCTCATGAGTCATAGTAAAGACTCTGCCCTGATGTTAGAGTCTCTTTTCAGCCATCTGTTGTGGGCAATCTCAGCTATAATGACCTGGCTTTTGATAGATATAACAATTTATCAGTTTATCAAAAGTTCTACCATGGTGGGATTTGCGACACCAAGAATAGGTCTGTGATGCTAGGGGTCTTTGGTTAGCCCACCGCTCTAGCCCGCGATAGGGTCTTTTTTGATTCCCTCTGGGTTTACACCCTCGCCCCTTCCCTTTCTTCAACCAATTTCCCCTACTAGACTCACTACAGTCATGTTTCCCTTAATCGTACGCAACTCATTGAGATTACTTTCAACAATTCTACATTCTTCCACTGCTTCATTAAGTTCTTGGAACTGCTAGGAAATTAGCTTTTCTTTAATATCAGGCCTCAATCCTCGGATGAGCATTTCAGCAGTCCAGCTCTCATCATCCTAGTATCTCAGGTTAGTGGAATTATGAGATAACTGGGTCAAATGGGTAAGGTACTCATCAAAACTTTCGTCACTGCCCTATTGTATAGCTAGAAATTCTGACTAGCGATTCTGATAGAACAGGGAAAATATTTCTCATTAAACTTTTCTTGAAATATTTTTTTCCAAGTCACTAGAAAATTTCTGGCCTGCATAGTCATTTCAGTTTTTTTCCACCATCCATTACCCTCACCTCATAAATGGTCAGTTGTGCCATTTTGTCAGTCGAGCACTCGAGAACTTGGAATATTTTCTCTAACCTTATCATCCAATCTTTGGCTGCTTGTGGGTAAAAAAAACCCATGAAATACTGGTGGTTGGTGTTTGCAAGATTTGGCTACCAATACCGAGTCGTTTCTTCCACCCTATTATTCTCGTTGTTATTGCTGTTCATTTCCAGATTGGGAGAATCTCTCACTTTGTTCCCCCTCATTGATTGCTGCTTGTTCCCTATCTTGATTTTTTTTAGTTCTCAACTCGTGTACTTCCGCCTAGGATTTTGTTCCGGTGGATTTTGTTATCAGGAATTCTATTTAGGTCGATTCGTTTTAGGCATATGTTCTTGCCTAGTGGGCCTACTCCGTACTCTGCCTCGTTTTTTGAGCCATCTTTAATTTTTATTATAATATAGCAAAGAAGAGGTAGATATTATTATAGGGGTATTTTGGTCAATTCACATAATACATATCGCAGATACATTTAAACATCATAAATTCACAGGTCCAGAAATTACAAATAGTTATTTAACTATACAATTACATTCACGCACAAAATACTACATTGTTAGTTCTCTATGTGTTTTGATAATAACTGACAATTGTAAACACAAGTTAAAGTTTGTCTTTGGTAAGTTTTTCAACTTATCACAAAAGGCAAACTCGAAGTTTTGGTTTCAAAACTCTAGTTTTGGCTTTGACAGAAGTGCTCATTTTCAATGAACAAAGCAAAACTCAAGTTTCCAAAGGGAAACTCGAGTTTTGGGCTTACTGAGAGCACTCAGCTTTTTCACCTTGAGACAACTCGAGTTTTGACTTAGAAACTCAAGTTTTGCATCATACGAGACTTCTCATTGTTTTCTAATGAAGACAAAACTCGAGTCTTGATTTCAAAACTCGAGTTTTAGCCTTACTGAGAGTCTCTAATATTTTGTACATATGCAAACTCGTTTCGACTGAAAACTCTGCATCTCACTTTGCCATAAGTTTTCTCTAAGTTATGAGAAAACTCGAGTTTTGATTTGAAAACTCGAGTTTGGACTTGGCTCAGATTTCACAATGTTTTCATTCTTAAATGAAAACTCGAGTTTTGTTTTGGAAACTCGAGTTTTGGCCAAGCCGAGAGCTTGGACCTTTTTCAAGATTTTGAAAACTCAAGTTTTCTCTGAAAACTCGAGTTTAGACTTGGCTCAGCTTTCTCAATGTTTTCATACTTAAGTGGAAACTCGAGTTTTGATATGGAAACTTGAGTTTTGGCCAACCCAAGAGCATTACAGTTTTTCAATGTTTTGAAAACTCCAGTTTTGAATGAAAACTCAAGTTTTGTTGTTTTGGACTAAAACTTATACTTCTCATTAAAAGTCCAAAACTCGAGTTTGGTTTTGGAAACTCGAGTTTTGCGTTTCATTCAAAAATGTGTTCCAAAGCTCAAATCACGACATTCCTCTCTCGATGGAGGAACTCGAGTCTTGTTATGGAAACTCGAGTTTTGCCTTAAGTGCACAGATTGCAAACTCGAGTTTAGGAGAACAAACTCGAGTTTCAAATAAGTGTTTGAAAATCAAATTTGACGAATTTGTGAAACCTTCTTTTTTGATCTTAATCCTTCCTATTATCATTCTTCTATATTCCTAGCTATGTTTAACCACTTTGTTAGTAAGTTTTAGATGATTTAGAAGATGGTTATTGAAGGTTAGAAGTTAAAGCAAAAAGTGATGTCTGTTAGTTCTCTATGTGTTTTGATGATAATTAACAATTGTAAACATACATTGAAGTTTGTCTTTGGTAAGTTGAAAAACTTATCAAAGCCAAACTCGAGTATTGGTCTCAATACTCGAGTATTGACTTGACAGAGAGTTTCTCAAAAACCATTACAAAAAGCAATACTCAAGTATTGGACACAATACTCAAGTATTGGACTTACAGAGAGCACTCCAAGTTTTTCACTCTGAGCCAAACTCGAGTATTGATATGAATACTCGAGTATAGAACACACAGAGACAATTTCAACATTGACTTGAGATCTCAATACTCAAGTATTCAATTGAATACTCGAGTATTGGTCATACGAGAGTCATCAAGTTTCTCATCTTTTGAAAACTCGAGTGTTGGTTTTGAATACTCGAGTATTGGATTTCCACAAAGTTTTCATACTTAACACTTGTTTATGAATACTCAATTATCCATTTGAAAACTCAAGTATTGACTTGACATCAATCTATCAAAGTTTTCAAACTCCTTGAATACTCGAGTATTGGTATAGACACTCGAGTATTGGACTGACAGAAAGACTACAAGTTTTATGCATATATTGAATACTCAAGTATTGACTTGGGAAAGACTTCACAAAGTTTTTCAAAATGAATGCATACTCGAGTATTGAGTTGGAAACTCGAGTATTGGGCATACGAGAGCTTTGCTCTTTGTCAATGATTTGAACACTCAAGTACCGAAAACAATACTCAAGTATTGAGGTTTTTGAACTTAAACTTATTTTCATATCAAAAGTTCAAAACTCGAGTATGGATTTGGATACTCGAGTATTGACCTTATTTCAATGTTAAGGTCCAAAGTCAAATCTCGATGATTCCTCTCTAGAAGAAGAATACTCAAGTATCAAGATGGATACTCGTATTGACTTAAGTGCACAAGACAAACTCGAGTATTGATACACATACTCGAGTATTGAACGCTAAGTTTGAAAATCAAATCGATGAATTTGTGAAACCTTCTTGTTTGATCTTAATACTTCCTATGATTAATCTCTAATGTTTCTAGATATGTTTAACCACTTTATTGATGATTTTCAGACAGATTAGAGAATGAACATTGAAGGTTTAAAGCAAAAGCAAAAGTGATGTCAGCACATTAAATGCAAACCCAGAAAGTTGCATACTTTTGGGAAATCCATCTGTACATGCCTACAAAGAATTAAAGAATGATTTCTACATCCAGCAGCTACTATTCCAACGGACAAATTCGACAGAGAGTCAACTCTGAACATCTGCCCAGCTGGGTTAAGTGCAGATTAGAGCGAGAAGAAGACCTTACCTTGCCCAGAACTTTGGTTAATCAAGGCAACGATAATAATGAAGATTACAACGGTCAATTAATGCTCTCTTAGTATAAATAGAGATGCATTCAAGTCTTCTCAATAACTACAACAACCGAAAACGAAATACATTCAAGTCTAGCATTTATTCTTTCGCTTTTCAACCGTATTGTATATTTTGATACTTTGTACTTCAGTGATTATTCTTATCTACTCTTAGAGAGAGTTTCTACTTAAAAAACATTTATTGTAAAGAATCACAAGTCAGGGGACTTGGTGATTTGGGAGTTCATTGATTACAACTTGTAAGGGGGAGTGAGTTCTAGAGAGAGAACTACTCTTTGAGTACGAGTGTGTAATCTTTGTGATAGTGGAAAATCCCGAGTCTCGGGACCGGATGTAGGTCAAGTTGTTAGGACCGAACCAAGATAAATCTCTGTGTCCAGCTGCTCTTCCCTTTACTCTGCCCAACTTTGTTTTTGCTATCTAAAAACAAAGCTGATTACAAAAGTTTTTAAAATACCCAATTCACCCCCCATCTTGGGTATATAGCTCCACTTTCAATGTAAGCACATTAAATGCAAAACCCAGAAAGTTGCATACTTTTGGGTAATCCTTCTACACACGTTTACAAAGGATTAATGTTTGCTTTCCACTTCCAGTAGCTACCATTCCAACGGATTAATATTCAAGGAGTCAACTCTGAACTTCTATACAACTGGATTAAGTGAAGATTAGAGAGAGAAGAAGACCAAAGCCTAACCTAATCCTTGTCTAATGAAGGCAACATTTATATTAAAGATTACAACGGTCATTTAATGCTCTCTTGGTATAAATAGAGCAACATTCAATTCTTCTCAACTAACACATCAGCTGAAAACGAATTGCACTCAAAATTCTTCAACTACTTTCGCCACTTGTAAAGTATCTTCGATACATTAAGCTTCAGTGTTTATCATTATCCACTCTTAGAGAGAGTTCATTTATTGTAAATCATTCATTGTAAGAATCTCAAGTCAGGGGACTTGGAGATTGGGTTCATTGATTGCAACTTGTAAGGGTGAGTAAGTTCTAGTGAGAGAATTACTCTTGAGTATAGAGTGTGTAATCATTGAGATAGTAGAAAATCCCAGAGAGTCTAGGGACTGGACATAGGTCAAGAGATTGGACCGAACCAATATAAATTTCATGTGTCTTGTTCTTCGTCTTTATACTCTCTATTCACCTCTGTTTTCATCATCCAAAACAGAGCACTTCGAAAAAGATTTTATAATCCCCAATTCACCCCCTCTTGGTGATTAAGCTCCACTTTCATACATGTCATTGTTTTTGCAAAGACTTCCTTGGGAGGTCACCCATCATACCATTTCGTTGGCTCGAGCAAGATTAATTGAATTACACTATAACAAAATATGGGTGCTGGGTACTAACTGCTATTGTCTATTGCCCCCAAACAGTTGTGCAATATTATATTGGCAGCAAAATACAGGTTACAGTCATTTAATGTTATTCATAATCAATGTACATATATTGGTCTACATAGTCCTTAATATGATGAATAAATATGTGAAACTCATTGTTGAGAATATCCTTTATATTTGATTCTTCTTCCTATTCAAGAAATATGCATTTGAGAAGAAGTTCATTATGGTACGAATGCACAAGTGGTCTGGGAGATGCAGATTCAGTTCTCGTCAACATCGGTATAAAGCCTTTATGGCCCTCAAGTACTGCTGGTACTGTGTGATAGGAATATGCATCACCAACATAGCATGATCATAGATGTTCTTAATGTTCTAGCACAAATCTGGATGTGGCATCAATTCATACTCAACTAGCACGAACCTCGAAACAAAATTTGCTACAAATTCAGCATCTAAGAGTTCCAACATGTGTTCATTGTCTCCCACTGATGATGTTTGAGATCGAAGAGTAGGTCCGAAGGTGTATGTGGGTGGTGGTAGTAGTACTCTCTACCTTGGGGTAATCATTATCTAGCACCGGCCAGAGTGCGAAAGGATTATTCGCCTCCAGAGTCCGAAAGTTGATTATTCGTTCCTCTTTTATAAGGTCTTATACCCGACTAGGCAAAAGGTGATAATAGCCCATCCAACAAAATCCAACCAACCAAACACTAACAGGGTTTACTAATGGAGGCGATGTACTTCTTCGATTAATTCTACACTATAGGATTTTATAATCTTCTCTTCCTTGACCTTCAAGAATTAAGTGAGATCGTGATCTATCATATATTAGTCCATCACAAAATAGAAATTAAAATATTAAAAATTTAAGCTCAATAATCTTATAATTAATTTAGATTTATGTTATTTTGTTAAATGGCATAGCCCTTGTAATTACAATATTTATAAGAGTAATACATCGAGTTTTAGTGAGTAACAATTAATTTAGATTTATGTTATTTTGTTAAATGGCGTAGCCCTTGTAATTACAATATATAAAATAGTACGCTAATAACTAAAAACATTCTTGGTAATGTACAGTAATACATAAATAGTTCTCAAATACAATGATCCATTACATCAATGCCAGAATATATAGTCTCATAACAAAATCACCAAAATAAAACTGAAATTCTACAACTCCAACCATCGTCCAAACAATAGCCTCAGTATTCTGCACTCGCTACCCTTCCTTTGGAACCTTGTCCGCCAATATGACCATGTCCGAATCATGAGCTCTTGGAAATAGCTGGGATTCAATTTCAATCCCAGAGTAATAATTAATCTCGTGCACAATGTATATACAACATATGATGGTTAATTACAATCATAACGACTTAACTATAAAAAATCAATAATTATAAAGCATATGCAGCAACAATAGGTAACACAAGACTACACGCAATAGCTAACATGTCCCTAGCATGATTATATGCAATGTTCACAATGTTTGAAGGACTTAATATGTCCCAGGCAATATTAACTGCGAATCGTAGGACTCGAGATGTCCTGAGTCTCAATGCTAGGTAAAAATCCATAACAACCAAATACATTATAGACTTCGCAACCCGAGTACTATCGGTCCTTCAGTCCTATAGCTTAACGGTATTCACTATATGGTTTACAATTAAGGTATAAACATGCATACATAGTATGAGAGATTAGAGTTACTACCTGATTGTTTAGTCCGAGCCAATCTCAAGAACCTTGCTTGTCTCGACAACTACATGTTCGTATTAAAATACATTATGGACAATGGTCAATACTCACTCTAACTCTTCACATCCTAAATGTCATCTAGTGCAATGTAACTGTATGAAACTATTGGACTTAAACCATGAACACCAAGTGTTGGGATCCGTACACATAGCGGATTAAAATTTACGAATCCCGTCCGAGGATCACTCAATAGCATTTAAATTAAGGCTAAAGGAATCCGAATATTACCTGCGCGCTGAAACGGTCCGGGTCTCGTTCTATTTAAACTGGTGGGCTACCTTCCGATCAGCAGAATCTGACTTTATGATCGTCCTCCTCTACCGGTATCAACACGAATAATCCCCGAACACGATTGCAGCAGCGTGCTAACGCCTTCTGAGTTGTGCGTCTATATCTCTTTTTCTCTAGGATTTTCTCGCGGCTTTCTAATACGCTCGATAAAAGTTCCGTAGGTTTTTTTTAAACCCGATCAGTTAATATATAAAATTAATCCTCATTAATTTTGAATTCTGAATATGGATTAAAATATATTAATTAAATCTATCTCATAGATCTAATCTAATGTATTTATTTAATCCGAATTAAAAGCCAGATTTGAAATTCAAATTTTGAATCTAGATTAAAAAATATATTAATTAAATATATCTAATAGATCTAATTTAATCTATTTATTTAATCCAAATTAAAAACCTTCGATTTAATTTATCTCTATAAATTAAATCCGAGAAATAATATCTATCTATTTAATTAAATATGAGACACTATATCTCAATTTAAATTAAATAGATATATGATATCTTTATTCGAAAATTAAATGAGATACAATATCTCTATTTGTTTTAGATATTTAATTTATCAAATAAATTAAATACAAAACAAATATTATATAATAATATTATAATCTCCATTAAATAATATTAGTATATTATTTTCGAAATTAATATATATATATATATACACACATATATCCTAGATTAAATTCAAGATTCATTAAATCTCAGATGTATCTAAGATTCAATGAATCTGGACACTTTTGCTCGTGTTGGGTTATTCTTGTGTGCGACCTTGCAGGCACATATGAGATTGGCAGTGGGCCAATACTGTACTAGCCCACAAGTCGGAAGCGGCCCCTAGTAAGACATTGCGACTACCCAATTCACATGGGGATCGATGACACGATACAACCTATCATATAACCATGTCACGTCCTTTTGTCATGTGATAATTTGGTCAAGGATGAGGCATGGATAATGTCAACTTCCTTTTCTTGACCATTACTTTCTCGATTCTCGAGTAGTCTAATAAGTGAAATGGAAACTCCTTTCCATCATAGTATGACCATACATTTCTTAGACTCACTCATTGAGGGGTCCAGTATTATCTCTCTGCAAATGTGAGGGACAAATTCCATCTTGACCATTCATATTCCTCCGCATGAAAACCACTGATCCTGATCCCAGCCTTTATCTTCACCCGGTCAAAGGTGACTTTTGAATAGGTCAAAGACCAGTGACTCATCATGTAGGAATCCATGATGATTTCAGGTCATAGGGCGTCGTGACGTGGTTATACATGAGATAAGCTTATGACTAAATCCTTGCAGCTTTCTCATTGTGGGTCGGTCTAGCACCTGTACTCTTACAAGTGCCCATGACTTTGATTCGTATCTCCATACCTCATCAAAGTCATACTGGTCTTATCTCATCTTCTATCCCGCGTAGATAACCGACCAGGTATGGCCCAATAAGAAGTCATTGGTAATTAAGCAAGTGTTTTAGGACACGTGTCATAAAAAGGGAGAGCAAATTGACATGCAGCCTTGTTATAAGTAAGGAGTTGAGATGTGGCGCGATCTTACTCAAAGCTTGACATGTGGCATTACATGCAAGAAGACACTTGTCTTCTTTTCCCTTATCACGTGACACTTGGCTCAAACCTGACAAACATGCAAATCGAGACAACATTGCAAACCAAACACGCAAATCGAGACAATGACACCGGAACCCAAACATGCAAACTGAGACAACAACACCGGAACAAGCAAATCGAGACAATACTGGAACCCAAAACACGCAAAACAAGACAATACATAAACACATACCAAGATGCCACATGGCGCCTTGCATGCAATGTTACACCCCTACCGGCCTCGCCCTTCCGGGTGGCGGGTTAGAGTGATCCTTTTCGCTTATTATCTTTCCTTAGTTAATTTTTCCCTTTAAACATATATCAGAGTGCGCACGACAGAGCATTTGATCGGTTTGGACAACTTCCAATATACTGGTAAATGTACATACAAAAACATAAAGTAATCCCCGAGGGTAAGGGTACAATCGTCCAAGACAAATATTGGGCAATAAGAAAGTTCATACGGTCATAAAAATTACAATGAGGCAAGGACTTCCATAAGTCTTCAATCTTCGTCTTCATTGCTCTTACGCGTATCCTTTCCACAGTCCAACCGGCCTACCGCCTTACACCTGTATCTTTCAAGTGAGTCTGGAGTTCAAGGTTGAACCCCAGAGTAACTGTTAGACTCATATACAATATGTATACAGTGCATGCCATGCCAATCACAATCAGGAAGTACAAATAAACCTGCCTCTGTCACAACATACTGACATGTAGCAACTCCACAGGACCGCCAGGTCAAGACAAGCCCCTCGGAACAGCGTGCAAACAGGCCTTAGTAGTCAGGGAGCGACCCCGACCCCTAGCCTAGGGCCTCAGTGGACACCTATAAACACACAGTCATATAGGCTCCACCTACCCCACATACCTCGGTACTGCAACAACACCCTAAGGACACACAGTCCAATAGGTACCGCTGCCCGAAAACCACTAGCCATTATCATCTACAACTATCGTTCCTCATCATAAGACCGAAAACCTGTGGCTATCGAGGTTCTAACTATCAATCACACACCTCCTAGGGGATATCCAAGGTCAAGATCTTTCCCCTAGGCTGATACAGCAACTATCAACCTCAAAGTATCCCATATCATATACATGGGTACTATGCCTCAAAGCATTCAGATCAATCAAATGCCTAAAGAATCTCTCATATCGGATCATTAGGTTCACCAACCTAATTCTAAAACCTCAACAAACCCAATAATCATGCTACGATCATCATGATTCATAACCTATTCAATCACTATCCTCAAACAACCTCAGATCGATAATCATCAAATTCACAATCGACTCCTAGAACCTCAATATCAATTAGGCTAAGGAATCATATTACCTTAATAACACCCAAAATACAAACTAGGATCATAATTCATCTTCCTAGTCTAAACCTCGAAACATTTGATTACTGCCACACTATTCACGAGGTTCTAATTTCTATCTCAATCCTCAATCATACCCACACGATTCAGTATCGATCAATCATCACAGGGTTCTTACCCTCAGGTACTAGAACCTTAGTTCAACCTTATTCACATTTAAGATCAGATTCAAGCCTAGTCTCAACCACATCCTAACATCCTGATCGCATCTCTAGGGATCACTATAAGTCAAAACTTAAGGTACTAAAGCCTCAAACAAAGGAATCTCAAATTTCTATAATACTTCCCAAGGGGTCACCCATCCCGAGATTTCCCTTGTCCAAGCACGCTTAACTTCTGGGTGCCCATCTTTTTCGGGGTACTCATACTAGTACCAACCGTTCGCCTCGTCCAAAACCAGATACTAGCTTCTTCATACACTTCCCTTCTAGTTTTGTTGCAAGAAATTGGTCCCTGATTTCCATATCAGAGGACCCAAGGTTGGCACCAAAACTCAAACTCTGTGCTACCTCCGCTATCACCAGAGTCTTATCTTACCGGAGCACAACCCTCTTCCTTAGGGTATATATCCTTGATGCTCCATTTGCCCATCTGTACCCTTAACTATACCATTTACTAGTACCGTCCAAACCATGCTCTGATACCAAACTGTTACACCCCTACCGGCCTCGCCCTTCCGGGTGGCGGGTTAGAGGGATCCTTTTCGCTTATTATCTTTCCTTAGTTAATTTTTCCCTTTAAACATATATCAGAGTGCGCACGACAGAGCATTTGATCGGTTTGGACAACTTCCAATATACTGGTAAATGTACATACAAAAACATACAGTAATCCCCGAGGGTAAGGGTACAATCGTCCAAGACAAATATTGGGCAATAAGAAAGTTCATACAGTCATAAAAATTACAAAGAGGCAAGGACTTCCATAAGTCTTCAATCTTCATCTTCATTGCTCTTACGCGTATCCTTTCCATAGTCCAACCGGCCTACCGCCTTACACCTGTATCTTTCAAGCCAGTTTGGAGTTCAAGGTTAAACCCCAGAGTAACTGTTAGACTCATATACAATATGTATACAGTGCATGCCATGCCAATCACAATCAGGAAGTACAAATAAACCTGCCTCTGTCACAACATACTGACATGTAGCAACTCCGCATGACCGTCTGGTCAAGACAAGCCCCTCAGAAAGTAGTCAGGGAGCGACCCCGACCCCTAGCCTAGGGCCTCAGTGGACACCTATAAACACACAGTCATATAGGCTCCACCTACCCCACATACCTCGGTACTGCAACAACGCCCTAAGGACACACAGTCCAATAGGTACCGCAGCCCGATCCTACATGCCCTCAGTACTGTAGCTAAAATCCTAAGGACATACAGTCCAATAGGTACTACAGCCAGATCTCGGTACTGTAGCAGAGGCACTACAGCCCGATCTCGGTACTGCATCAGAAACCTAAGGACACGCAATCCAATAAGCACTATAGCCCGATCTCCTACATCATGATAAAACACTCATGCAAAAGCAACATAGAGTATGCAAGTCAACAGTTACTACCTGGCACGCCTTGCAAAATAATGAACTCTTCCCTTGACGTTTGGAAATATGATCCACACATGCAAACACCCTAGATACAGCAAGAACAGCAAGCTTTAAGTCATATGAACACACTTTGGTTCAAGTTCCATAAAATTCGCACAGCACCAGAATTTTCCAGAAACGCTGACCCAACTTCTCTGATTTTTAATAAATTCTAGAAATATCATATTGACATGAAATCAGTGGCATTGAAACCATTATGATGTCTATTTTACCATAAAAAATAATCCCAATATCTTCTGGGTTCATATCCTTTTCTCATTTGCAAAACCGAGCCACTGGTCTAGAGAAACGTCCAGGTTTTTAGGTCATTTTCAACTTAAAATATCTCTTGGTTGGAAACTCCAAATGACACAAAATATTATATCATAATCATCCTCAGGATGTATAATTTGACCATGTAAAATTTTAGAGCCAAAGGAGTTCATTTACTATTTCAAAACCACCGATGTTCATTCACTGCCCAGAAACCGCAAGAACCGACAGATTTTCGTATAAGAAAGACTTAGGGTTTTAAAATTCAGAAGGAGGTGATCCAACTTAACCCTACAAAAAAATTCCCTCTGGACTCATTGGAGACCTTAAAAATATGAAAAACCCACTGCATAATCATGAAACACCACAGGGCAGAAGTGAAGAGAACTTAGTTGCCGGTTCAGGGACTTACCTCGGGATGTCGGTTGCGTATGAGCTTCTTCACCTCCTGAACCCAGACCTTGCTGCCCAATCCTTCCTCCCTCACCTTGAGCACGAAATAGGCAGCAGAAAATGGCCAAGGGAGTGTCCTATTTATAGGCCCCCGGTTCCAAATTTTGCCCCTATATATTTTTAGTTGTAGGTTTTAGGGTTAGGGGTAAATTGGTCATTTTGCCTTGTTCATCTTCCAAAGCATGGGGCCCACAAAATCAGATCTTCTAGAAGCCTTCTAGGGTCATCCATGTGCAGAAAATAACTCATTCCAAGGCTAAAAATGGAGTTCCAGTTTTGCCCCTAGGTGGCCTTAGTTGTAGGTTTAAGATGTAGGGGCAAAATAGTCATTTTGCGTCGTTCTTCTTCCAAGGCAGTGGGGTCCACAAAATCTGCCCAAGATATGCCATAATTAGTCATAATTACTTGTCCTTCACCTTGTCACATCAGATTCAAATATGTGGTCCAGATTATTTTATTCTTTTTCTCTCTTCATGATGACTTGATGTGACATTCTCTCTCTTCATAATTACATAGCAAGATATTTTCTCTCTCCTATGAGCCCACTGGAATTTCATCCCTATCAGTATCTTGGGCCTAGGCCCGACTCTGAAAAGTCCTACCCGCCCCGCTCAGCTCCCGGTTGCCGGTCCCACCTTACCTCGTAATGCGTGTCCTTCAACTAGACTTGTGTGGGCCCGGATCATCAGTCACTTTTCCTGGACCACAAGTGCATGGGGCATGCTACCTTGGGGATCAAGAAACCTTTATTCCAGTACCCCAGATCCACCTCGTAATGTGTGCTACTCGGTAGTCCAACGTAGCACTAATACTACTAACTTTTCCTTCCCCTCTGGGTCCATATACACCTTTTCTCTCTCTTCCCTTCTTGTTTGCTTCAAAAACGCAGGGCTCCCATGACTACCCTGAAAATGCCGTATACTTACTTGTACTGGCATATTTTTGCTCAACTAAGTGTCCTATACCTCAGGACATAGTTGGCGTGGCATCTTTTCCGGCTAGACTTACACCATATACATTTTTTGTGCCCATTTTACATTAGCACCTTAGTTCCACGGCTTCAGCATACTAGGTCTACCAACCCGTATGGCTGAGTTGCTTAGTCCCAGAGAGGCTTCCTATGCCTCGACCTTCCTGGGACTCTTCCCAAACTGGGCCTAGTCGTCCGCCTATTGCAGGCTTATTTTCACTTCTCAGGGTCCAAAATTTGGGGTGTTACATGCAACCCACAAGACACATGGCATCATGACTCAAAGACAACACACACTAATATGCAAAAATATGACACCTATCTCTTGTGCAAGGATAACATTTGACAACACAAATTTAAATCAAATTTTCCTTTTATTTCTCTTCCAAACCATAGCCTAACACACCTACATATTCACTAAATCATATTTTAATATTTCCTTTCATTCTCTCTAAATGTCGTGAACACAAAACACACACACACATCCATTAATATTCAATGTAAAATCCTCCTCTCACTTAAATCATACGCATCCTATCTCTCTCATTACATAAATCAATTTCCTCTCAAGCCTCTCAACTTCCTCATGGCTTCATCCTCCTCCTCATCAACTTCAATTAGTATTTCACCTCCAAGGTTGGTTTGAAGGAAGAAGAAGAACAAAAAGTTCAAGGCTGAGGATTGAGCAAGGATTAGTGTGGTAAAAGAGACCACAAGCTCAAGAACAAGATTATTGGTAAGAACACTCACACTCTCTTCAAATTTTTGAAATTTTCTTTAAAACCCAGATCTGGAAAATCGTGGTAAACACCAAGAAATAGTTGGAATTTAGGAAATCTAAGATCACCGTCATTTTCCTTATGAACAATTGTGTGGGAAAATATTTTTGGTGAATTTTTAAAGGTGTTTTTACACATGAAATACAGAGCTCAAAGAAAGAGGCAAATCTGCCAGTTTTGAACAATTGAACCCAGGTAGCTTGTGGGCGCGTTTTGACTGGATTAATGTCCTTTAAAAATTCTGAAAATATTCCAGGAGATAGAATACATCCATATCTTTAAAATGATGGGTAGTGGGTAATAAATTCTAAAAAATGACCATTCGACCTGCAAATCAAAACTGGGCAGAAACTTTGAATATGTGAATTGATTGGGTTAAAGTACTTAGAATGGGGTGAAATTTTACAGGCATACAGAGGACCCACTGATTGTTTAGAAAATGCAAATTTTGTATTTTTTGAAGCCCTGGTTAGTGATTTATCAATTTTTAAAGTCAACTGATGTGTTTGGAAAACTCACTGAGCAGTCTGTATTATTTTTAAAACTGGGAACTATTGGTGTTTCGATAAATCCAGAAACATTCCAGATTGGTAGAGGATTGATCAAGCTTTTAGGCATCTTGGAATCCTCATGAAAAATAAGGAGGGTAAGTGAGTTTTCACGCAATTCCGAGAGGTTGAAAAGTGTGCATTCTTTTAACCTCATGTAGGCCGAAATCGCCTATGTGGCCGTTTAGGGACGAAACAGAGGAATCTCCCAACAATTTTAGGCATTTTGGAATCCTCATGGAAAATTAGGGGTGTACGTGAGTTTCCACGCAATTCCGAGATTGAAACGTTTGCGCTCTTTGACATCATGTAGGCCGAAATCGCCAATGTGGCCGCTCAGGGCCGAAACGAAGGAATATCCCAACAATTTTAGGCATTCTGGAATCTTCATGAAAAATAAGGGGCGCATGTGAGTTTTCATGCAATAACGTTGAAAAGTTTGCGTTTTGTTTGACCTCAAGGAGGTCAAAATTGCCCGTGTGACCGTTCAGGACAAAAAGGGCTGAATCTCCCAACAATTTAAGGCAATCTGAATTCGATGAAAAAAAAGGAGGGTATGTGAGGTTTCACGCGATTCCGAGATGTTGAAAAGTTTGCGCTCCTTGACCTCAAGCAGCCGAAATGGCCTATGTGGCCGTTCAGAGACGAAACGAAGGAATCTCACAACAATTTTAGGCATTCTGGAATGCTCATGGAAAATAAGGGGCGTACGTGAGTTTTCACGCAATTTCGAGACGTTGAAAAGTTTGCGTTCCTCTGACCTCATGCAGGCCGAAAGCACCTATGTGGCCGTTCAACACCGAAACAATAGAATCCCCCAACAATTTTAGGCATCAGGGTGCGGGTACGGGAGTTTTCATGCAATTCGAGAGGTTTAAAGTTTGCGTTCTTTTGACCTCATGTAAGCCGAAATCACCTATGTAGCCGTTCAGGGACGAAATGGAGGAATCTGAAAGTGGAGCAAATCACCAAGAGGGGGTTGAATTGAGGATTTTAAAATTCTTTTATGAGTGCTCTATTTTTTAATACTAAAAATAGGGTATAACAGAGTAAGTGAAGAAGAAGCAAGGCACAAGGAATTTATACTGGTTCGGTCCAACCTTTTGACCTACGTCCAGTCCCCAGACACTCTGGGATTTTTTACGACACAAACTCAAGTTTTTTTTATCCAAAGAGGAGTTTGTAACTTTGCTTAGAAGCCTAAACTTGAGTTTACAAATCCTAACTCGAGTTTACTTCATCCGAGAAGAACATCATGAAATATGGGCACATTTTGAAATATGAGCAAAACTCGAGTTCATTAGTGACTAACTCGAGTTTTGGACCTTTTTATGGTGAAAACATATTTAAGTCAAAAAGCTCAAAACTGGAGTTTTTAATGTAAATTGGAGTTTTCAAAAACACTGAAATCGAGCAAGGCTCTTTGCTTGATATAAACTTGAGTTGATAGATACAAACTTGAGTTTCCTTTAAAAACTTAAAATCTTTGAAAACTTTCTATCAAGGGAAAACTATAGTTTTCTAAACAAACTCGAGTTTTCACAAAGGGGTTAAAAACATGAAAGCTCCTGGTCACACGCAAACTCGAGTTTACAAACACAAACTTGAGTTTCCTCAAAACTTTGGAAAACTTAGAAATATCTTGGCTAAGTGCAAACTGGAGTTTCCATATCAAAACTAGAGTTTGCTTAAGTTCAAAACATTGGAGACTCTCTGTATGACCAAAACTCGAGTTTAATTTCACAAACTGGGGTTTTGTTTACTTTAGAAAGTATTGAAGAGTCTCTGTATGGTGCAAACTCGAGTTTCTAACAATAAACTCAAGTTAGTCTTAATGTGAAAAACTTGGAGTGCTCTCTGTATGTTATAAACTCGAGTTTGCCTACACAAACTGGCGTTTTCTTAGTTCCTTAAAATTGAGCTACTCTCTGTCAAGTCCAAACTCAAGTTTTCAAACCAAAACTCGAGTTTGCCTTTGTCAGTAAGTTTTTCAACTTACCAAAGAAAAACTTCATCTTGCGTTTACAATTGCCAGTTATCATCATAACACAGAGAACTAACAAAATCTCCCAACAAGTTTAGGCATTCTGGAATCCTTACGGAAAATTAGGGGTGTACGTGAGTTTTCACGCAATTCCGAGACATTGAAATGTTTGCGGTCTTAGACATCATGTAGGCCGAAATCGCCAATGTGGCCGTTCAGGGCCGAGACGGAGGAATCTCCCAACAATTTTAGGCATTCTGGAATCCTCATGAAAAATAAGGAGCGTATGTGAGTTTTCACACAATTTCAAGATGTTGAAAAGTTTGCATTCTTTTGACCTCAAGGAGGCCGAAATCGCCTGTGTGACCATTCAGGACAAAAATAGTTGAATCTCCCAACAATTTTAGGCAATCTAGAATCCTGATGAAAAAAAAAGGAGGGTACGTGAGGTTTCACGCAATTCTGAGACGTTGAAAAGTTTGCGTTTTTGACCTCGGGTATGCCGAAATCGCTTATGTGTCGTTCAGGGACGAAACAGAAGAATCTCCCAACAATTTTAGGCATTTTGGAATCCTCATGAAAAAATGGTTTTTGAACACTTTGCACTAATATTTGAAAAACTTCAACTCAAAGGAACTTCATCTTTCAAATTATCTAAAAAGATCATTTACAAGTGTTGTCATCATCAAAAAGGGGAGAATGTTAGTTCTCAATGTGTTTTGATGATTAACAACAATTGTAAACATGTGTTGAAGCTTCGCAAAATCTGTGAAAAACCATTTATCGCTTGCTTACTCGAGTAAAGGACTCGTTAAAGAATTGCCCAATTGAGTTTTACACGCACTTACTCGAGTAAGGAGAAAATATACTCGAGTAAAGGTCATCCGAAAGCAAATGTGTTTTTCAAAAGGAACTTACTCGAGTAAAGGTTCACATACTCGAGTAAAGGTCAACCCGAGAGCAAATGTGTTTTTTCAAATTAAGACTTACTCGAGTAAAGGTTTGCTTACTCGAGTAAAGGCCATCCAGAGAGCAATCAATCTTTTCAAGATGAATCAATACTGGAGTATAGAAATATATACTCGAGTATTGGACTTACCGAGAGCAAATGAACTTTTGAACTTGAGTGTATACTCGAGTAAAGAATTTGATTACTCGAGTAAAGGGTCTTACAGAAAGTTCCCAAGTTTCATTAAACCCGTGCTTACTCGAGTAAGAGTTCCCATACTCGAGTAAAGAACTCTTCAAATGATTTTCAACTTAACTCATGCTCGTGCTTACTCCAAGGTATGAATTTGTTTACTCGAGTAAAGAGCATTCTTCACTTAGAGTTTTCAAGCAAATAGTTGCTTACTCGAGTAAACCATTAACTTACTCGAGTAAAGACATTGGTCTCAAAAGTTCAAGTCTCGATGGTTTGCTTCGGAAGTCGCTTACTCGAGTATCCTTTTGGATATCTTGCGGTAAAGACTCTTTCACACATGACTTACTCGAGTAACGAAGAACATACTCGAGTAAACAACGCCGAAACCAATTTTTGAATTATACGAATTTGAATATCACTCTTGTTTGATCTAATTGCTTTCATGAATCATTCACTTATGTTCCCGAGATAAGTTTAACAAGTTTATTGAGTGAATTTCGTTAGCACGATGAAGATTATTGAAGGTCAAAGCCATAAAGCAAAAAGTGTGCAGTGCATTTAATGCACTTCTGCAAATCAACCTTCTTTTGGTTAACCCACTTGAGCACGCATTCTCAACGGTCAAGAATGCTTTCTTCATCAAGTAAACTCTTCTCCAACGGGCAAATCCTCAGGAGTTCCACCTCAGATCATATTAGCACCTGGATTAGTTGGAGGTTAGAGAGAGAAGATGACCGGAGACTTAATGCTAATCACCTACAACGGTTGGATTCACCATTCAACGGTCATTTAATGTTCTCTACCTATAAATAGAGTGCATTAACTTCTTCTCAAGCTGACACACTTACTAAGAGCGAAAATTCATTGATTGTTATTTATTGTGTTCACTTACATCCATATTGTATCAATCGATACTTGCACTTCGATCATTTTATCTCGCTCTAAGAGAGTTCTATCTCGTAAATCATTTATTGATTGAGATAACCATAAGTCGGGGGACTTAGTGGTTGGGTGTATTGATTACAACTTGTAAGGGGAGTGAGTTCTAGAGAGAGAACTACTCTTGAGTACGAGTGTGTAATCGGTTTGTGAGTATAGTGGATTGAAAATCCCAAGTGTAGCTTGGGACTGGATGTAGGTCAAAGATAAGACTGAAC
This sequence comes from Acacia acuminata, assembly GCA_019022655.1. Lineage (NCBI taxonomy): Eukaryota > Viridiplantae > Streptophyta > Magnoliopsida > Fabales > Fabaceae > Acacia > Acacia acuminata. Next base: position 351,019 of record JAFJYI010000367.1, on the reverse strand, counting down.
CAGGATAATTTCTATTGTGCAAGCTTTCCTTCCCTTCCTCCTCTGTCTATCTCTCGGTTTCATTACTTCAAAACAGAGCATATTTCTAAAAGTTTTTAAAATACCCAATTCACCCCCTCTTGGGTATATAGCTCCATTTACATTTGGTATCAGAGCAAGGTCTTCTCTTAAGAGCTTAACAACTCGAGAAGGATCATTATGGAAGGTATCTTACCTGATGGAGCTTCTATCAACAGGCCACCCGGTTTCAATGGAGAGCATTACTCCTTCTGGAAAGCAAAATTCAAAGTCTTTGTGAATGCTACGAGTATGGGCTGTGGAGAGTATTTGAAAGAGGAAATTATGAGCCATCAACCGTTGAAGATGGAGTTAGAGTTCCTAAGCTTGAAGAAGAATATGATGAGAATGACGAAGAAGTGTCACACTCAACAACGGCAAGGCTGTCCTACTTCTTCAAAGTGCTCTTAGCCAACAAGAGTACTTTCGTATTTGCAATCTATCTTCTGCAAAACAAATGTGGGATGCTCTGGAGATAGCTCATGAAGGAACAGTGAGTAAAGCAAAACAGAGTCAATACTCTCATGACCGAATATGACCTTCTACGAATGAAGCATGGTGAATCCATTGGTGAGTTCCGGCTAAGGTTCACCCATCTCATCAATCAACTTGCTGCCTTGGGAAAAGAATATGACCAACCACCAAGTAAGGAAGATCTTGAATATCCTTAACAAGGAATGGGAAGCAAAGGTCACGGCTATTGAAGAGGCTCGAGGAGAGTCAATGACGTCGATGCTGCTCTATTCGGAAGTCTCTTTGAATATGAGGCTAAACTCAAGTTCAAGAAGGGACTTGATGAAGCTCATGGCAAGAACAAAGGAATTTCCCTCAAGGCTGCAAGAGAAGTTAGAGACTCGAGATGGGGAAAATGAGAATGAAGACGAAGATGAAGAAATTGGCATCTTTGGTCCGAAGATTCAAGAAGTTCTACAAGAAGGACCAAGGCTTTAAGAAGTTTCACAAGGGTAGCTCCAGTTATGAGGCAAAGAAGCCAATCATCTGCTACGAATGTCGAAGCCCGGCCACATCAAGTCTAAATGCCCTCACCGAACGACAAAAATAAAGAAAAGAAGAAGTTCAAGCAAATGCAAGAAGAAAGCTTATGTCTCCAAAGATCTGGGGTGATAGCTCATCGATGAAGATGATGAGGATGAGGAAGAAAAGCCAATATATGCCTAGTTGCTTTGAAGAAGAAGAGCAACGTGCTAAACTTGAAGAGGTATATGATTGCAAACCTCCTTATGATGATCTGTTTGATGAATATATGACTGTGCAATTTGAATTTGAAAAACTTGCTGAAAAATATTTCAAACTGAAAAACAAATCTTACTCTTGAATCTCAAGTTGAAAAGTTGTCTTCTTCGAAAAATACTATTTGTAAAGATTGTCCCGATCTGAAGAAAAAGAATTCATATCTTACAAAGGCACTTGAGAAATTCACTAGAGGAAGTGAAATGCTCAATGTCATTTTGAAACAAGAACGTTTTATAAATGATAGATCGTGGCATTGGTTACAGACCAGATTTTGATAGAAAGAAAGGCAAGAAGAAGAGTGGTCAGAAAACATACATGAACTATTTTACAAAATCAGTTCACTCTTCAAATCCCTTTGCACATTGCAATTACTGTAATAAGAAGGGTCATTCTACTTCATCTTGCTTTCATAAAAAGGAAAGAAAAATTAAACCAGTGGGAAATTATCAATGGGTACCAAAAGGAACTTATGTTCCTAAGGTCAAAACTAACTCCAAAGGACCCAAGAAAAGATGGGTACCTAAGGCTTGATCCCTTGAAAATTGCAGGTTTGTCTTAGAGCATCAAGACCCAACAAGTGGTACATTGATAGTGGGTGCTCAAGACACATGACCGGAGATGAATCAAAATTTCTCTCAATCAAATCAAAGGATGGTGGTAGAGTCACATTTGGAGGAGACCAATCGGGTAAAATTGCTGGAATTGGTGAGATAGGAAACAATGAAGGTCCTCTCATCAAAGATGTCTACCTTGTAGAAGGATTGTGTCACAACCTCCTAAGTGTGAGCCAAAGCACCGACAAGGGTAACTTAGTTATCTTTGATTCAAATGAATGTTTGATTGTTAGAAAGGATTTAGTCCCCATTGACGATTTGAAAACTAAAGCCTTATTTAGAGCACCTAGAGATGGAAATTGTTATACTCTTAACCTCTCTAGCAATGCTTCAGTTTTCTGAAAATTGTTTTGTTAGTAACTTGAATGAGAGTTGGCTATGGCATAAACGATTAGCTCATGTTAATATGTTTCAACTTGACAAGTTGCTTTGAAAAAGGATTTGGTCATTGGTATTCCTAAATTGAATTTCAAAAATGATATAGTATGTGATGCTTGTCAAAAAGGAAAACAAACCAAATCTTCTTTTAAAGCAAAAAATGAGATTTCAACTAGTAGACCTCTTCAATTACTTCATATGGATCTAGTTGGACCGGTAGAGTAAAAAGTCTTGGTGGAAATCTTTACACCTTGGTCATAGTTGATGATTACTCTAGATTTGCTTGACGATATTTTTGTCATCTAAAGATGAAACATTTGATCGTTTGTTACCTTTGCCAAAAAGGTCCAGAACGAGAAAGGCTTTGCAATTTCGTGTATAAGGACCGATCATGGTGGCGAATTTGAAAACAACGCCTTCGGGAGTTACGTGACAATGTGGGGATTGATCACAACTTCTCAGCTCAAGGACTCCTCAACAAAACGGTGTGGTTGAGAGGAAGAATAGAGTCCTCACCGAGATGGCAAGGGCAATGTTAAATGAAAACAACACTTCTCAAGTGTTTTGGGCTGATGCGATGAGTACGGCTTGCTACATCTCCAACCGAGCCTATTTGAGGAAGAAACCGAACAAGACCCCATATGAACTCTACAAGGAAAGGAAGCCAAATCTCAGCCACCTACATGTCTTTGGATGCAAGTGCTATGTGCACAACAATGGTAAAGAGAATCTTGGTAAATTCGATTCCAAAGCCGATATAGGTATCTTCATTGGTTATTCAAATAGGAGTAGAGCCTATAGAATCTTTAATACTCGCACACGTATTGTTGAAGAGTCAATACATGTTGTTTTCTCGTGAATCCAAATCGATAAAGCCTTGGACAATGAAGAAGAAAATGTTTTCAAGAATCAATTCTTTTCGAAAACTACTCCTACTTCTACGAAAATTCTGAAAATGTTTTTGAGGCCGATCCCCAAAATAATATTGAAAATCCTGATCAAACTCAACCTAGAGCTTGGAAATTTATTAGAAATCATCCTTTAGACCAAGTTATAGGTGATATTAATCAGGGAGTAAGAACCAGAAATAGTACTTTGAATGAAGTAACATTCTCTCGCATTTATATCTCATATAGAACCCTCTAAGATTGATGAAGCCCTTTCGGATAATGATTGGGTGTTAGCAATGCAAGAGGAGTTACATCAATTTGATAGAAATCAAGTTTGGGATTTGGTACCTAGGCCCAAAGACCATCCGGTCATTGGCACCAAATGGGTATTCAAGAACAAACGTGATGAGTCTGCAATCATTGTCCGCAACAAGGCAAGATTGGTTGCCAAAGGCTATAATCAAGAAGAAGGAATTGATTATGAAGAAACTTATGCTCCAAAGTGGCAAGATTGGAAGCCATAAGAGTACTTCTAGCCTTTGCATGTGTAAAAGGTTTTAAACTATATCAAATGGATGTGAAAAGTGCTTTTCTCGAATGGTTTTATACAAGAGGAAGTTTATGTAGAACAACCTCCCGGTTTTGAAAATGAACATTGTCCAGATCATGTGTATCGCCTCAAAAAGGCTCTATATGGCCGAAACAAGCTCCTAGAGCTTGGTATGAGCGATTAAGCAAATTCCTCCTTGATCAAGGTTTTGTTAGAGGAAAAGCGAGATACAACTCTCTTCATAAAGAGTAATAAGCTTAATGAAATTCTAATGGTTCAAATATATGTGGATGATATCATTTTTGGTGCTTCTAATGATGCTTTGTGTGAAGAGTTTTCAAAGACTATGCGGGAGAGTTTGAGATGTCTATGATGGGAGAGCTCAACTATTTTCTTGGATTGCAAATCAAGCAAAGAAAAGATGGGATATTTATCTCCCAAACCAAATATCTCGAATGATTTGTCAAGAAATTTGGAATGGACCAATGCAATGGTGCGACACTCCCATGAGCTCAACCGCTTCATTGGATGCTGATGAGAAGGGCAAAGATTTCAACATCACAAAGTATAGAGGAATGATTGGATCACTACTCTATCTCACAAAGCCCGACTGGACATCCAATTCGGTGTTGGGATGTGTGCAAGATTCCAATCTGCTCCAAAAGAGTCCCATGCTTGAACATGTGAAGAGGATATTCGATATCTCTCGGACACGAAGACTCTTGGACTATGGTTTCCCAAAGGTCAACCGGAACACTTGGTGGCATACTCGCAGATTCGGATCATGCCGGCTACAAGACAGATAGAAAGAGCACAAGTGGCCAATGCGAATTCTTTGGCAACTCACTTGTCTCTGGTTTAGCAAGAAGCAAACATCTGTGGCCGTGTCCTCTACCGAAGCTGAATATGTGGCTGCCTCAAGTTGTTGTGCTCAAGTGCTATGGTTGAAGCAACAACTTGCTGACTTGGGAGTTTACCTGAAGGAGATTCCAATTTTGTGTGACAACACAAGCACAATAAGCTTGGCCAAGAATCCGATGCAACACACAAGAACCAAGCATATTGATGTAAGGCATCACTTCATTCGGGATCATGTCCGGAAAGAGATGTCAAAGTGATGTTCATCCCAACTCATCTCCAACTTGCCGACATCTTCACAAAGCCTCTAGCAAAGGAACCTTTCAACTTCATAAGAAGAGAATTGGGAATGGTAAATCCCAATGAATTGTAAGCATTTCTCATCCAATTTAATGTTAGTTGTGTGTTTGATGATTAATCCTTACTAACTTAAGCATCGGAGTGTGTAGAAATTGTTTTTGCAGGGGTTTTCGATGTTTCGAGAGTTGCTTACTCGAGTAAACAACATTGTACTCGAGTAAACACGATGCAGAAAGCAAATTCAGAGGTTCAGAAATGCTTTACTCGAGTATGGCAGAGGTTACTCGAGTATTCAAGAGGCAGAGAGCGCATTGCTGAGAACAACGAAAGGTTTACTCGAGTATGTTGAAACTTACTCGAGTATAGACCGAACAAAGCCAAACCCGAAGACATGGCGAAACCTACTCGAGTATGTTAGTGGCTTACTCGAGTATGGCCATCGGCTCTTCAAAAATTCACGCGACATTTTTGAAGTCCAGTCGATTTACTTCCATCTTTACTCGAGTATGTAAATGAAAGTATTGTTTACTCGAGTAAGAAAGAACTTACTCGAGTATGGGCGTCCATCTATATATACTTTGAAACAACGTGTTCTTGCATACTCGCATCTTTACTCCGCAAAGCCCTAGGAGACGCGACTTTCTCTCTTCCTCTTCCTCTCTCAGAATCACACAAACCCTCATAAATCCTCTTAAAACTTTACCAAACCTCGTCTAATCCTTCCTAGTCTCATTTTCGTCGAACCCTAACCGATCAAATGTCTAAGGAAGCTTCTCAATCCTCCCAACCGATTCCTCCACGAGCTCCAAGGAGCAAAACGATTCCAAGGAAGTTGAAGAGCGGCATTGATACAAGGATCCCCGGAGTGGGTATTGTGATTGAAGATAATCCATCCTCGAACCCCAAGAGAGGAGATTCGACGTCAAAAGACCCGGTTCCTTCCTCGCCCACAAAAAGAAAGCGTACGGCCGAGTCAAGCCAAGCCAAAAGACCAAGAACCGTTGTTCACGAAAGGCGCGACCAAGAGGGCCATCCCCGCTTCGGGTCTATTTCTACGGTAGAAGTTACGGGCTCCTCCTCGACATCGCGACGAAGAAGATGAGCACGAAGGTGTTCCATCTATCATCGAAAATGCAGTTGAAGAGATCAAACTTCACAAGGATCCGCCTCCGGGTTTCAAAGTCACCTCGGTTCCTCTTCCTCCCGGCCACAATGCCATGTTCGTGAGCAATACTCAACCCGAGGATTTTGTCCCGTTGTCTCGCCAATCTTGAACAAGTTCACCAGGAATGCAATATTGATCTATCGCCGTGGCTCAGACCTTATGACTCCTTTATTTCCATCGAGGCCGCCTACTTTCCGGAGTTGGTGAGAATGTTCTATTTCAACATGAAGGCCGATCACATCCTGGACTCGAGGACGAGCCGTTGAAGAAAGGCTCACCACATCTCGTGCGGGGAGTCACTTTCACCATCTCTCGCTGCAATCCTCAACCGGATGCGAAGGTTGTTGATCCCCGAGGCTTCTACACCCCGATATGGCAATGAAGAAGTGTATAGGACACTTTTGCTCACTCAAGACGTACCTGATAATCAGAGAGCTCATCTATCCTTCAAACCGTCTGACATGCCTAACCTGCACCGTGTACTTTGGTTTGTGTATACACGGAATTTTGTCCAGAAGGGAGGTAGTTATTCTCACTTCACGAAGAAGGATTACCGCTTTTTCACTGCCTTTGTCAAGCAACATCCCTTCAATATTGGGCAGTGGGTCTTCAAGGAAATGAGCAACTTCAAGTTCACCTCCCGAAAAGGATCGTATATGCCCTTCGCTTCTTTGGTATCTCGATCTTATTTTACCATAAGATATGGTATGTGGGCCCTCCCCGCGTCAATGAAGTTTATCCCCTCCTTTGGCCGGACTCAACTCAAGTTTATGCAGATAAACCTTGAACCGAAGGATCCTGTCGGTCAAGGGCTCCTCGAGATCTCGACACGTGCATCTCAATCGCCTGCGCACGAGGCTCGATCCGCTCCTCCTCCTCCACCGGATTTTGAGGCTAGAGTTAAAGCCATTGTGGACACTTCCATTGCTTCTCACTTTGTCAGAATGCAATTTGAATTTGGCAAGCTAGGAGCTGATCTCAAGCTTGGTCTAAATGAGGTGATTGCTGGTCAGAATGAGGTTATTACCAAGTTGGACAAACTCAAGAATGACACCGAAAAGAGCGGGATGAGATTTTTGATCGGTCATCGACTTGGACTCTCGGATTGGTTCTATCATGGATATTGCTTCGAAGCCGGGACAAGGTCAACAAATTGATCCAAAGCACTTTGATCTTGGTTCTTCATCCTCAACCACATTTGGGTTCACGACGGTCCATCCTCATCCTCTCCCGTACACGAGACCCGGCCACCGTGAGATTCACATGTCCCCACCTTCATCACCTCCCTTTTCATTTCCCAAATCCACCTCACACCACTTCCCCGCCTCCGCTTCCACTCCTACCCCGTAATTCCATCTTCTCCTATCACTCCCACCACAAGAGATCCTACGACACCTTTCCATCTCCATCTACTCCATCTACTGAGAAATTCCCCACCCCTTCTCCTTATGCAGCTCACCAGGACCCTACCTTTGATCCATCCACTGCCATGGTCCTCTGGACCCCTCCTTTTGTTATCCTTGATCCCGAATATGTTGATGATGACAAAGGGGGAGAAGAAGAGAAAGATTTATAGAGTATAGGGTCTAGGTTGTAGTGTCTAACCTGCATTACATCTTGTTGATTCTGCATTTTTTTTGTTTCATTCTCTGATATCAGTGTTATCAGTGTATTTGTCATTTCTGATATCAGTAAAATATTGTATGAAGCTTGCTTAATGATTCTATTCTCAGTTGATTATGTGTTCAATTACATATTTGCTGCCATTCTCTGAGTATTACTGATTAACATGCACATTCAAATGGTTTTTGAACACTTTGCACTAATATTTGAAAAACTTCAACTCAAAGGAACTTCATCTTTCAAATTATCTAAAAAGATCATTTACAAGTGTTGTCATCATCAAAAAGGGGAGAATGTTAGTTCTCAATGTGTTTTGATGATTAACAACAATTGTAAACATGTGTTGAAGCTTCTCTCAAAATCTGTGAAAAACCATTTATCGTTGCTTACTCGAGTAAAGGAAAGCTTACTCGAGTAAAGGACTCGTTAAAGAATTGCCCAAATTGAGTTTTACACGCACTTACTCGAGTAAGGAGAAAATATACTCGAGTAAAGGTCATCCGAAAAGCAAATGTGTTTTTCAAAAGGAACTTACTCGAGTAAAGGTTCACATACTCGAGTAAAGGTCAACCCGAGAGCAAATGTGTTTTTTCAAATTAAGACTTACTCGAGTAAAGGTTTGCTTACTCGAGTAAAGGCCATCCGAGAGCAATCAATCTTTTCAAGATGAATCAATACTCGGAGTATAGAAATATATACTCGAGTATTGGACTTACCGAGAGCAAATGAACTTTTGAACTTGAGTGTATACTCGAGTAAAGAATTTGATTACTCGAGTAAAGGGTCTTACAGAAAGTTCCCAAGTTTCATTAAACCCGTGCTTACTCGAGTAAGAGTTCCCATACTCGAGTAAAGAACTCTTCAAATGATTTTCAACTTAACTCATGCTCGTGCTTACTCCAAGTATGAATTTGTTTACTCGAGTAAAGAGCATTCTTCACTTAGAGTTTTCAAGCAAATAGTTGCTTACTCGAGTAAACCATTAACTTACTCGAGTAAAGACATTGGTCTCAAAAGTTCAAGTCTCGATGGTTTGCTTCGGAAGTCGCTTACTCGAGTATCCTTTTGGATACCGCAAAGAAAGACTCTTTCACACAAGGACTTACTCGAGTAACGAAGAACATACTCGAGTAAACAACGCTGAAACCAATTTTTGAATTATACGAATTTGAATATCACTCTTGTTTGATCTAATTGCTTTCATGAATCATTCACTTATGTTCCCGATAAGTTTAACAAGTTTATTGAGTGAATTTCAGTTAGCACAGATGAAGATTATTGAAGGTCAAAGCCATAAAGCAAAAAGTGTGCAGAGCATTTAATGCACTTCTGCAAATCAACCTTCTTTTGGTTAACCCACCTGAGCACGCATTCTCAACGGTCAAGAATGCTTTCTTCATCAAGTAAACTCTTCTCCAACGGGCAAATCCTCGAGTTCCACCTCGATCATATTAGCACTGGATTAGTTGGAGGTTAGAGAGAGAAGATGACCGTACTTAATGCTAATCACCTACAACGGTTGGATTCACCATTCAACGGTCATTTAATGTTCTCTACCTATAAATAGAGTGCATTAACTTCTTCTCAAGCTGACACACTTACTAAGAGCGAAAATTCATTGATTGTTATTTATTGTGTTCAAATTTACATCCATATTGTATCAATCGATACTTGCACTTCGATCATTTTATCTCGCTCTAAGAGAGAGTTCTATCTCGTAAATCATTTATTGATTGAGATAACCATAAGTCGGGGGACTTAGTGGTTGGGTGTATTGATTACAACTTGTAAGGGGGAGTGAGTTCTAGAGAGAGAACTACTCTTGAGTACGAGTGTGTAATCGTTTGTGAGTATAGTGGATTGAAAATCCCAAGTGTAGCTTGGGACTGGATGTAGGTCAAAGATAAGACCGAACCAGGATAATTTCTATTGTGCAAGCTTTCCTTCCCTTCCTCCTCTCGTCTATCTCTCGGTTTCATTACTTCAAAACAGCATATTTCTAAAAGTTTTTAAAATACCCAATTCACCCCCCTCTTGGGTATATAGCTCCATTTACAGGGTGTACGTGAGTTTCCTAGCAATTTCAAGACATTGAAAAGTTTGCGCTCTTTGACATCATGTAGGCCAAAATCACCTATGTAGCCATTCAGGGCCGAAACGGAGGAATCTCCCAACAATTTTAGGCATTCTGGAATCCTCATGGAAAATTAGGGGTGTACGTGAGTTTCCTAGCAATTTCAAGACATTGAAAAGTTTGCGCTCTTTGACATCATGTAGGCCAAAATCACCTATGTAGCCATTCAGGGCAGAAACAGAGGAATCTCCCAACAATTTTAGGCATTCTGGAATCCTCATGGAAAATTAGGGGTGTACGTGAGTTTCCACGCAATTCTGAGACGTTTAAAAGTTTACGTTCTTTTGACATCAAGCAGGCCGAAATCGCCTATGTGGTTGTTCAGGGCCGAAACGGAGGAATCTCCCAACAATTTTTGGCATTCTGGAATCCTCATGAAAAATAAGGAGCGTATGTGAGTTTTCACGCCATTTCAAGACGTTGAAAAGTTTGCATTCTTTTGACCTCAAGCAGTGTTACACCCCTACCAGCCTCGCCCTTTCGAGTCCTCACCACCCATCAATGCATGGTGTTCTTCGACTTATTGTTACTCTAGATGGTGAGGATGTTATTGATTGTGAACCAATATTGGGTTATTTATATAGAGGGATGGAAAAAATTGCAGAAAACCGAACAATTGTACAATATCTGCCTTACGTAACACATTGGGATTATTTAGCTACTATGTTCACAGAAGCAATAACCGTAAATGGACCGGAACAGTTAGGAAATATTCAAGTACCTAAAAGAGCTAGCTATATTCGAATAATTATGTTGGAGACGTTGAGTCATATAGCTTCTCACCTACTATGGCTGGGACCTTTTATGGCAGATATTGGTGCACAAACCCCCTTCTTCTATATTTTCATAGAAAAAGAATTAATATATGATCTATTCAAAGTTGCCACAAGTATAGATCCGATATGATCCGATTGATTGCGTAAAGCCCGTGGTAGCAACAGAACCGAGGAGAGTATACAGAAAAGACAGTTCTATTTCTATTCTATTAGTATTAGATTGTATTAGTTAGTGATCTCGGCTCAGTGAGTCCTTTCTTTTGTGATGAACTGTTGGCACCAGTCCTACATTTTGTCTCTATGGACCGAGGAGAAAGGGAGCTCGACGGGAAGAGGATTGTAACATGAGAGAAGCAAGGAGGTCAACCTCTTTCAAATATAAAACATGGGTTCTGGCAAGGCAATGTGGTTGGACTCTCATGTCGATTCGAATGAATCATCCTTTGCACGGAGGTAAATCTTTGCCTGCTAGGCAAGAGGATAGCAAGTTACAAATACTGTCTTGGTAGGACATGTATTTCTATTACTATGAAATTCATAAATGAAGTAGTTAATGGTGTTGGGATCCGTACATGCAGCGGATTAAAATATTCTATGAATCCCATCCGGAGGATCGCTCAACCATTGCTAAAATCAAGGTTTAAGAACCGAATATTACCTATAGTGAACTCGTCCACGTCTCGTTCTCTTTGAACAGTGGGCTACCTTCTCGATCAGCAGAAGTCGACTCCTCGAATCAGCTTCCTCTACTGGTATCCACACGAATAAACACCGAACACGGATGTGGCAGTGTGCTAGCGCGTCGAACTGTGTGTCTCTCTCTTTCTTGCTCTAGGGTTTCTCGCGGCTCTCTAATACGCTAGACAAAAAGTCCTGTAGGTTTTTCTAAAGCAGATCGGCGTATTATATTCAAAATTAATCTTCATTAATTTTGAATTTCAAATTTCAAATCTGGATTAAAAATACATTAATTAAATCTATCTGTCAGATCTAATGTAACGTATTTAATCCGCATTAAAAGGCTGATCTGAAATTCAAATTTTGAATATGGATTAAAATATATTAATTAAATCTATCTAATAGATCTAATCTGATATATTTATTTAATCCAAATCAAAAGCCTTCGATTTAATTTATCTCTATAAATTAAATCCGAGAAATGATATCTATCTCTTTTAATTAAATCTGAGATACTATATCTCAATTTAAATTAAATGGATATATGATATCTTTATTCGAAAATTAAATGAGATACAATATCTCTATTTGTTTTAGATATTTAATTTATCAAATAAATTAAACATAAAACAAATATTATATAATAATATTATAATCTCTATCAATAATATTAACATATATTAATTTCAAATTTAATATATATATATTCACACATTTATATATATATCCTAGATTAAATTCAAGATTCATTAAATCTTAAATTAATCTAAGATTCAATGAATCTGACACTTTTGCTCGTCTTGGGTTATTCTTATGTGCGACCTCGTTGCCCACATGATATTGGCGGTGGGCCAATACTGTACTAGCCCACAAGTTGCAAACGGCCTCTAGCAAGACATTGCGACTACCCAATTCACATAGGGATCGATGACACGATACAACCTATCGTACAAACATGTCACGTCCCTTTTGTCACCCGATAATTTGGTCAAATATGAGGTATGGATAATGTCAACATCCTTTTCTTGAGGATTGGGAATTGGGTGGAAACTCACCCACCCTCCTCAATTCTCATGAGGATTCCAGAATGCCTAAACTTGTTGCGAGATACCTTCATTTGTGCCCTGAACGGCCACATGGGCCATTTGGGCCAACTTGAGGCAGAAGAACATGAACTTTTTTCAACGTCTCGGAATTGGGTGGAAACTCACCCACCCTCCTCCTTTCTCATGAGGATTCCAGAATGCCTAAACTCTTTGCGAGATTCCTCTGTTTGGGCCCTGAACGGCCAAATAGGCCATTTGGGCCAACTTGAGGCAGAAGAGCACGAACTTTTTTTAACATCTCGGAATTGTGTGGAAACTCACCCACCCTCCTCATTTCTCATGAGGATTCCAGAAAGCCTAAACTTGTTGCGAGATTCCTCCGTTTGGGCCCTAAACAGCCACAGAGGCCATTTGGGCGAACTTGAGGCAGAAGAACTCAAACTTTTTTCAACGTCTTGGGATTGGGTGGAAACTCACCCACCCTCCTCATTTCTCATGAGGATTCCGGAAAAGCCTAAACTTGTTGTGAGGCCCCGAATGGCCACATAGGCCATTTGGGCCACCTTGAGGAGAAGAACACGAACTTTTTTTAGCGTCTCAGAATTGCGTGGAAACTCACCCTCCCTCCTCAATTCTCATGAGGATTCTAGAATTCCTAAACTTGTTGCGAAACTCCTCCGTTTGAGCCCTGAACGGCCACATAGGCCATTTGGGCCACCTTGAGCGAGAAGAACACGAACTTTTTTCAACGTCTTGGAATGGGGCGGAAACTCACCCACCCTCCTCATTTCTCATGAGGGTTCCAAATTCCTAAACTTGTTGCGACATTCCTCCGTTTGGGCTCCGAATCATTTGGGAAAACAAGAGCCAGAAGAACATGAACTTTTTTCAACGTCTCGGAATTGCATGGAAACTCACCCACCCTCCTCATTTCTCATGAGGATTCCAGAATGCCTAAACTTGTTTCGATATTCCTCTGTTTGGGCGCTAACCATTTGGGACAACTTGAGTCAAAAGAACACGAACTTTTTTCAACGTCTCGGAATTGCGAGGAAACTCACCCCCTTCCTCATTTCTCATGAGGATTCCACAATGCCTAAACTTGTTGCAAGGCCCTGAACGGCCACATAGGCCATTTGGGCCACCTTGAGGGAGAAGAACATGAACTTTTTTCAACGTCTCAGAATTGCGTGGAAACTCACCCTCCCTCCTCATTGATCATGAGGATTCCAGAATGCCTAAACTTGTTGTGAGATTCCTCCGTTTGGGCCCTGAACGGCCACATAAGCCATTTGGGCCACCTTAAGGGAGAAGGACACGAACTTTTTTCAACGTCTCGGAATGGGGTGGAAAATCACCCATCCTCCTCATTTCTCATCAGGATTCTAGAATGCCTAAACTTGGGCTCCGAACCATTTGGGAAAACTTAAGCCAGAAGAACACGAAATTTTTTCAATGTATCGGAATATGGTGGAAACTCACCCACCCTCCTCATTTCTCATGAGGATTCCGAATGCCTAAACTCCTTGCGAGATTCGTCCGTTTGGGCCCTGAACCTTTTGGGACAACTTTAGGCAGAAGAATACGAACTTTTTTCAACCTCTCGGAATTGCGCGGAAACTCACCCATCCTCCTCATTTGTTATGAGGATTCCATAATGCCTAAACTTGTTGCGAGATTCCTCCGTTTGGGCCCTGAACAATATGGGACAACTTGAGGCAGAAGAACACGAACTTTTTTTAACGTCTCGGAATTGCGTGGAAACTCACCCACCCTCCTCATTTGTGACGACGATTCCAGAATGCCTAAACTTGTTGCGAGATTCCTCCGTTGGAACCTAAATAGCCACATAGGCCATTTGGGCCACCTTGAGGCACAAGAACACGAACTTTTTTCAACGTCCCATAATTTATTGGAAACTCACCCACCCTCCTCATTTCACATGAGGATTCTAGAATGCCTAAACTTGTTGCGAGATTCCTCCGTTTCGTCCCTGAATCATTTGGGGCAACTTGAGGCAGAAGAACATGAACTTTTTTCTACATCTCGGAATTGCGAGGAAACTCACGCACCCTCGTCATTTCTCATGAGGATTCCAGAATGCCTGAACTTGTTGAGAGATTCCTCCGTTTGGGCCCTGAACGGCCACATAGGCCATTTGGGCCACCTTGAGGGAGAAGAACACGAACTTTTTTCAACGTCTCAAAATGGGGTGGAAACTCACCCACCCTCCTCATTTGTCATGAGGATTCCACAATGCCTAAACTTGTTGTGAGCCCTCGAAAGGCCTCATAGGCCATTTGGGACAACTTGAGAAAGAAGAACACGAACTTTTTTCAACGTCTCAGAATTACGAGGAAACTCACCCACCCTCCTCATTTCTCATGAGGATTGCACAATGCCTAAACTTGTTGCGAGGCCCTGAAAGGCCTCATAGGCCATTTGGGCCAACTTGTAGCAGAAGAACACGAACTTTTTCAACGTCTTGGAACTCCATGGAAGCTCACCCACCCTCCTCAATTGTCAAGAGGATTCCAGAATGACCGAACTTGTTGCGAGATTCCTCCGTTTGGGCCCTGAACAATGTGGGACAACTTGAGGCAGAAGAACACGAACTTTTTTTAACGTCTCGGAATTGCGTGGAAACTCACCTACCCTCCTCATTTGTTATGAGGATTCCAGAATGCCTAAACTTGTCGTGAGATTCCTACGTTGGAACCTAAACGGCCATATAGGCCATTTGGGCCACCTAGAGGCAAAAGAACACGAACTTTTTTCAACGTCTCAGAATTTATTGGAAACTCACTTACCCTCCTCATTTCTTATGAGGATTCAAGAATGCTTAAACTTGTTTCGAGATTCCCCCATTTGGGCCCTGAACCATTTGGGACAACTTGAGGCAGAAGAACATGAATTTTTTTCAACGTCTCGGAATTGCGAGGAAACTAAAGCACCCTCTTCATTTTTCATGAGGATTCCAGAATGCCTAAACTTGTTGCGAGGCCCTGAAAGGCCTCATATGCCATTTGGGCCAACTTGAGGCAGAAGAAGACAAACTTTTTTCAACGTCTCAGAATTGCGTGGAAACTCACCCTCCCTCCTCATTTCTCATGAGGATTCCACAATGCCTAAACTTGTTGCGAGGCCCTGAAAGGCCTCATAGGCCTTTTGGGCCAACTTGAGGCAGAAGAAGACGAACTTTTTTCAACGTCTCGGAATTGCGTGGAAACTCACCCTCCCTCCTCAATTCTCATGAGGATTCCAGAATACCTAAACTTGTTGCGAGATTCCTCTGTTTGGGCCCTGAACAGCCACATAAGCCATTTCGGCCAACTTGAGGCAGAAGAACACGAACTTTTTTCAACGTCTCGGAATTGCGTGGAAACTCGCCCACCCTCCTCAATTCTCAAGAGCATTCCAGAATGCCTGAACTTTTTGCGAGATTCCTCTATTTAAGCCCTGAACAATATGGGACAACTTGAGGAAGAAGAACAAGAACTTTTTTTAACGTTGCGGAATTGCGCGGAAACTCACCCACCCTCATTTGTTATGAGGATTCCAGAATGCCTAAACTTGTTGCGAGATTCCTCCTTTTCGTCTCTGAACCATATGGGACAACTTGAGGCAGGCGAACACGAACTTTTTTCAACGTCTAGGAATTGCGAAGAAACTCACGCACCCTCGTCATTTCTCATGAGGATTCCAGAATGCCTAAACTTGTGCGAGATTCCTCCGTTTGAGCGCCGAACGGCGACTAAGCCATTTGGGCAAGCTTGAGGGAGAAGAACACGAACTTTTTTTCAACGTCTCGGAATGGGGTGGAAACTCACCCACCCTCCTCATTTCTCATGAGGATTCCACAATGCTTAAACTTGTTGTGAGGCCCTGAAAGGCCTCATAGGCCATTTGGGCCAACTTGAGGAAGAAGAAGACGAACTTTTTTTAACGTCTCGAAATTGCCTGGAAACTCACCCTCCCTCCTCAATTCTTATGAGGATTCCAGAATGCCTAAACTTGTTGCGAGATTCCTCCGTTTGGGCCCTGAACGGCCACATAGGCCATTTGGGCCACCTTGAGGGAGAAGAACACGAACTTTTTTCAACGTCTTGGATTGGGGTGGAAACTCACCCACCCTCCTCATTTCGCAAGAGCATTCCAGAATGCCTAAAATTGTTGCGAGATTCCTCCGTTTGGGCTCCAAACCATTTGGAAAAACATGAGCCAGAAGAACACGAACTTTTTTTAACGTCTCGAAATTTCGTGGAAACTCACCCACCCTCCTCATTTCTCATGAGGATTCCAGAATGCCTAAACTTCTTGCGAGATTCCTCCGTTAGGCCCTAAACGGCCACATAGGCGGCCTATAGGCCATTTGGGCCACCTTGAGGTAGAAGAACACGAACTTTTTTCAACGTCTCGGAATTGATTGGAAAGTCACCCACCCTCCTCATTTGTCATGAGGATTCTAGAATGCCTAGACTTGTGCCGAGATTCCTTTGTTTGGGCCCTGAACCATTTGGGATAACTTGAGGCAGAAGAACACGAACTTTTTTCAATGTCTCGGAATTGCAAGGAAACTCACCCACCCTCTTCATTTCTCATGAGGATTCCACAATGCCTAAACTTGTTGCGAGGCCCTGAAAAGCCTCATAGGCCATTTGGGCCAACTTGAGGCAGAAGAACACGAACTTTTTTCAACATCTCGGAATGGTGTGGAAACTCACCCACCCTCCTTATTTCTTATGAGGATTCCACAATGCTTAAACTTGTTTCGAGATTCCCCTGTTTGGGCCCTGAACCATTTAGGAAAACTTGAGGCAAAAGAACACGAACTTTTTTTAACGTCCCGGAATTGCGTGGAAACTCACCCACCCTCCTCATTTGTTATGAGGATTCCACAATGCCTAAACTTGTTGCGAGATTCCTTCGTTAGAACCTAAACGGCCACATAGGCCATTTAGGCCACCTTGAGGCAAAAGAACACGAACTTTTTTCAATGTCTCAGAATTTATTGGAAACTCACCCACCCTCTTCATTTCTGATGAGGATTCCAGAATTCCTAAACTTGTTTTGAGATTCCCCCGTTTGGGCCCCGAACCACTTGGGACAACTTGAGGCAGAAGAACACGAACTTTTTTCAACGTCTCGGAATTGGGAGGAAACTCAGGCACCCTCTTCATTTCTCATGAGGATTCCAGAATGCCTAAACTTGTTGCGAGATTCGTCCGTTTGGGCCCTGAACGGCCACATAGGCCATTTGGGCCAGCTTGAGGGAGAAGAACACGAAGTTTTTTCAACGTCTCGGAATGGGGTGGAAACTCACCCACCCTCCTCATTTCTCATGAGGATTCTAGAATGCCTAACTTGTTGCAAGGTTCCTCCGTTTCGTCCTTGAACCATTTGGGACAACTTGAGGCAGAAGAACACGAACTTTTTTCAACATCTCAAAATTGCGAGGAAACTCACGCACCCTCGTCATTTCTCATGAGGATTCCAGAATGCTTAAACTTGTTGCGAGATTCCTCCATTTGGGCCCTGAATGGCCACTAGGCCATTTGGGCCAGCTTGAGGGAGAAGAACACGAAGTTTTTTCTACGTCTTGGAATGGGGTGGAAACTCACCCATCCTCCTCATTTGTCATGAGGATTCCACAATGCCTAAACTTGTTGCGAGGCCCTGAAAGGCCTCATTGGCCATTTGGGCCAACTTGAGGCAGAAGAAGATGAATTTTTTTCAACATCTCGGAATTGCGTGGAAACTCACCCTCCCTCCCCAATTCTCATGAGGATTCCAGAATGCCTAAACTTGTTGCGAGATTCCTCCGTTTGGGCTCCGAACCATTTGGGAAAACATGAGCCAGAAGAACACGAACTTTTTTTAACATCTCGGAATTTAGTGGAAGCTCACCCACCCTCCTTATTTCTCATGAGGATTCCAGAATGCCTAAACTTCTTGCGAGATTCCTCTGTTGGGCCCTAAACGGCCACATAGGCCATTTGGGCCACCTTGAGGCGAGAAGAACACAAACTTTTTCAACGTCTTGGAATTGATTGGAAAGTCACCCACCCTCCTCATTTGTCATGAGGATTCTAGAATGCCTAAACTTGTTGCGAGATTCCTTCGTTTGGGCCCTGAACAATTTGGGATAACTTCTGGCAGAAGAACATGAACTTTTTTCAACGTCTCGGAATTGCGAGGAAACTCACCCACCCTCCTCATTTCTCATGAGGATTCCACAATGCCTAAACTTGTTGCGAGGCCTTGAAACACCTCATAGGCCATTTGGGCCAACTTGAGCGAAGAACACGAACTTTTTCAACATCTCGGAATGGTGTGGAAACTCACCCACCCTCCTTATTTCTTATGAGGATTCCACAATGCTTAAACTTGTTTTAAGATTCCCCGTTTGGGCCCCGAACCATTTAGGAAAACTTGAGGCAGAAGAACACGAACTTTTTTTAACGTCTCGGAATTGCGTGGAAACTCACCCACCCTCCTCATTTGTTAAGAGGATTCAGGAAGGCCTAAACTTGTTGCGAGATTCCTCCTTTGGGACCTAAACGGCCACATAGGCCATTTGGGCCAACTTGAGGCAGAAGAACACGAACTTTTTTCAACGTCTCAGAATTTATTGGAAACTCACCCACCTCTTCATTTCGATGAGGATTCCAGAATTCCTAAACTTGTTTCGAGATTGCCCCGTTTGGGCCCTGAACCATTTGGGACAACTTGAGGTAGAAGAACACGAACTTTTTTCAATGTCTCGGAATTGCGAGGAAACTCAGGCACCCTCTTCATTTCTCATGAGGATTCCAAAATGCCTAAACTTGTTGCGAGATTCGTCCGTTGGGGCCCTGAACGGCCACATAGGCCATTTGGGCCAGCTTGAGGGAGAAGAACATGAACTTTTTTTAACGTCTCGGAATGGGGTGGAAACTCACCCACCCTCCTCATTTCTCATGAGGATTCCACAATGCCTAAACTTCTTGCGAGGCCCTGAAAGGCCTCATAGGCCATTTGGGCCAACTTGAGCCAGAAGAACACGAACTTTTTTAACGTCTCGGAATTGTGTGGAAACTCACCCACCATCCTCATTTATGATGAGGATTTCAGAATGCCTAAACTTGTTTCGAGATTCCCCCGTTTGGGCCCTGAACCATTTAGGACAACTTGAGGCAAAGAACACGAACTTTTTCAACGTCTCAGAATTGTGAGGAAACTCACCCACCCTCCTCATTTCTCATGAGGATTCCACAATGCATAAACTTGTTGCGAGGCCCTGATAGGCGTCAAAGGCCATTTGGGCCAACTTGAGGCAGAAGAACATTAACTTTTTTTAACGTCTCGGAATTGCGTGGAAACTCACCCTCCCTCCTCAATTCTCATGGGGATTCCAGAATGCCTAAACTTGTTGCAAGATTCCTCCGTTTGGGCCCTGAACGGCCACATAGGCCATTGGGCCAACTGGAGGTAGAAGAACATGTAATTTCTTAAACGTCTCGGAATTGGGTGGAGACTCACCCACCCTCCTCATTTCCCATGAGGATTCCAGAATGCCTAAACTTGTTGTGAGATTCCTCCGTTTGGGCTCGAACCATTTGGGAAAACATGAGCCAGAAGAACACGAACTTTTTTTAACGTCTCAAAATTTTGTGGAAGCTCACCCACCCTCCTCATTTCTCATAAGGATTCCAGAATGCCTAAACTTCTTGTAAGATTCCTCCATTGGGCCCTCAATAGCCACATAGGCCATTTGGGCCACCTTGAGGCAGAAGAACACGAAATTTTTTTGTCGTCTCGGAATTGATTGGAAAGTCCCCCACTGATATGATTCCCAAAAGAAAAGGATGATTGGATCAACTAGGAATGGAATTTCGCACCAGAAATTCAGCCTCTAACACGTCTTGATAAGAACAGAACGTATCTCACACTGTAGACCTTTGAAACACAATTTTGGCTCAAGAATCACCGAAAAAGGATAAGGGAATCTGGAGATACGAAACCAAGAAATATAGAACGAAAATTGAAGTTTATGGATTATAGGTAGGCACCACAACTCCAAAGAATTGATCAAGCACAAGAAAGGTACGTCTAGTGTGGTTGCATATGCATTCTCAAGAAGGTATGCTCTGTTCTCTACTCTTGAAACTAAGTTCATTGGCTTTGATCATATTAAGGCATTGTATGAGCATGATCTAGACTTTGCAATAATCTATAAAACTTGTGTGCATGCTGCTCAAAATGGATTTTTTAGGCATAATGATTACTTGTTTAAAGAAAAGAGATTGTGTGTTCCTAAAGGTTCCATTAGGGAATTACTTGTGAGGGAGGCACACGAGGGGGGACTAATGGGACATTTTAAGATCCAAAAGACTCCAGACATGTTGCATGAACATTTTTATTGGCCACACATGAAGCGTGATGTAGAAAAATTGTGTGAAAGATGCATTGTATGTAAGCAGTCTAAGTCTAAATTATTGCCTCATGGGTTGTATACTCCTTTGCCTATTCCAAATTTCCCTTGGATTGATATTTCTATGGATTGTGTGTTAGGGCTACCTCGGTGATATGGTCCCCGAAAGAAAAGGATGATTGGATCAACTAGGAAATGAATTTCGCACCGGAAATTCAGCCTCCAGCGCGTCCTGAAAGAACAGAACGTATCTCATGCTACAGACATCGGATTTGAGTGATTCCAAAACGAGGTGAAAGATGGCTTTCTGAAACACGATTTTGACTCAAGAAACACCGAAAAAGGATAAGGGAATCCAGAGATACGAAACCATGAAATTTCATACAAAAATTGAAGTTTATGGATTATAGGTAGGCGCCACAATTCCAAAGAATTGATAAGCCCAAGAACGCCACAAGGATTGATGCCCTTGATAAGTTCAGAGATTCTCAAAAGAACCCTAGAGAAGCTTGTCTCTCACCAAAAAGGTTAACTTTTAATTCAAATCTGCCGTCCCAAAAGCTATGGTGTTCCCTTATATAGTGGACAACATCCATATTAAGTTTAACCTAAATATGCTTACACACAAAGCCAAATAAGCCAGCCCAATAAGCCTTATTACAAAAGTTTAACTAAATGTAAGAAAGATAAAACTAAGTGCAGAATTTGGGCCAAGTAAATTGAAGCCTTCATGCATATCCATTGAGGCTTATTCTTCAAGGTCTTCAATCCGAATTAAGTGTATCATTTCGGCCTCTTCTTCCTTTATACTTGGGCTTGTCTCAAGTAAGGTGGTCACCAAGAGATTTAGGGCCTTTTTAGCCTTTTTTGCTTTTGCTCTTGTCATTGGGCCTCCAAGACCTTGTATGTCCTCCAAGTTTGTTGCCTTGGTCATGCCGCCTCCTATGTCCTCATCATTCCCTCCTTCTTGAAGAATTTGTCCTCAAATTATAATCCCCTTCTTCGCATCAAAAAGGGACAAATCAGCCACATTAAAAGTAGCGCTTACACCATACTCACTAGGGAGATCTATTTTATAGGCATTATCATTAATCTTGGATAGCACTTGGAAAGGACCATCTCCCCTTTGTTGAAGTTTGGATTTCCTTTGGGTAGGAAACCTCTCTTTTCTCAAATGAACCCAAACCCAATCACCTGGGTCAAACACTACCTTTTTCCTTCCTTTGTTCGCTTGCTTGACGTAACTCTCTACCGTTTTTCAATGTTTGCCTTTACCTTCTCATGTAGTTTCCGCACATATTCAGTCTTACTCTTACCATCTTTATGCTGAAAAATAGACTTGTTAGGCAATGAAGCTCCTGGAATTAGATCAATTTGATGTTCTATGCCTCTTAGAGGTGGTAGTCCGTGAGGTACCTCTTTAGGAAAAACATCTATAAATTCCTGCAACAAATTAGAAACCTCATTTGGAAGAGAGTTAGAAGGACTTGCATTTGTAAAATTATTCTCTTTACTCAAAAGTAAGAGCATTGGCTTTTTCAAATGCATTGCCTTTTTCACCTATTTTTCTTTTATAAACAAGTTTGTTGCTTTTCTCTCTTTTTCTCTTTTTTTTCTTGCTCTCTTCCACTCTCTTTTCTCTCTTGCTTTCTTTTTTCTCTCATTTTTAAATTATCCTCACTAACTTCTCTTGGTGTCAAAGGTGCAAGAGTAGTCTTGCGTTCTTTATGTACAAAAGAGAACTTGTCGGTGTAACCATCATGCATAACTTTCGTATCATATTGCCAAGGTCTCCCAAGAAGCAAATGACAAGCCTCCATTGGTACCACATCTTATAAAACTGTATCATCATACTTTCCTAGAGAGAAGTTCACCTCCACTTGTTTGCTTACGGTCACTTCACCATCCTCACTAAGCCATTGAAGCTTGTATGGCAACGGGTGAGGTTTGGTTTCCATGCCCAATTTAGACACCATTCTAGCACTTGCAACATTGGTACATGATATGATCCCCGAAAGAAAAGGATGATTGGATCAACTAGGAAAGGAATTTCACACCGAAATTTAGCCTCCAGGCGTGTCTTTGAAAGAACGAACGTAACTCACGCTACGCACCTCGGATTTGAGTGATTCCAAAACAAGGTGAAAGATGGCTTTCTGAAACACGATTTTGACTCAAGAAACACCGAAAAAGGATAAGGGAATTCAGAGATACGAAACCAAGAAATTTCAAACGAAAACTGAAGTTTACGGATTATAGGTAGGTGCCACAATTCCAAAGAATTGATAAGCCCAAGAACGCCACAAGGATTGTTGCCCTCGATAAGTTCAGAGATTCTCAAAGAACCTTAGAGAAGCTTGTCTCTCACCAAAAAGGTTAACTTCTAATTCAAATCTACCATCCCAAAAGCTATGGTGTTCCCTTATATAGTGGACAACATCCATATTAAGTTTAACCTAAATATGCTTACACACAAAGCCCAATAAGCCTTATTAGAAAAGTTTAACTAAATGTAAGAAAGATAAAACTAAGCGCAAAATTTGGGCCAAGTAAATTGAAGCCTTCATGCATATCCATTGAGGCTTATTCTTCAAGGTCTTCAATCGAATTAAGTGTATCATTTCGGCCTCTTCTTCCTTTAGACTTGGGCTTGTCTCAAGTAAGGTGGTCACCAAGAGATTTAGGGCCTTTTTAGCCTTTTTTTGCTTTTGCTCTTGTCATTGGGCCTCCAAGACCTTGTATGTCCTCCAAGTTTGTTGCCTTGTTCATGCCGCCTCCTATGTCCTCATCTGTACAACTCCCTCCATCAATAATTAAAGAACATACCTTTCCTTGGATAAGGCATCTAGTATGAAAGATGTTCTCTCTTTGACTATCATCCATGTCTTTTGCTTGGCTACCCAACATCCTTCTTACCATAAACAAATCTCCTTCTGGAATTATTTCTTCAATATACTCATATTCATCATCATGTGAGGCAGAATATGAAGAAGACTCACTAGTAAGCTCTCCATCCTCTTTAAGTAACATTGTCTTCTTAGTTGGACATTCTGAAGCTATGTGACCTCTCCCCAAACACTTGAAGCATTTTATTTCACTACTACTTGTCTTTTTAGGGATCTCATTGGATTTAGTTTGAGTCCTTTGAGGTGTAGCAGTGGGATTGCTTGATGAAGAACCTCCCTCCTTCTTATTTCTATCCTTCCAGCTTGAAGAATTAAAATTTGAAGAGTTTTTCCTCATGACACCCTTTCTCTTGAGTTGTTGTTCTACCTTACTAGCTTGTTGCACTAAACCCTCCAACTCCACATAATTTTGCAACTCCACAACATCCCTTATATCACTATTCAGCCCATGCAAGAAACGTGCCATAGTAGCCTCCCGTTCTTCACTAATATTTGCTTTAATCAAGGACACCTCCATCTCGTTATAATACTCATCTACACTCTTGTTACCTTGTGTGAGTCTTTGAAGTTTATTGTGAAGGTCTCGATGATAATGGGAAGGAACAAATCTTCTTCTCATTAGCCTTTTCATCTCCACACAACTATCCACCAATGGTTCTTCATATCTCACCCTCTCCCTTTGCAATTGGTCCCACCAAATGAGAGCATAATCACTAAACTCCATGGCTGCCACCTTCATTTTCTTCTCTTCGCATAATTGTGACATGCAAATAAGTGCTCAATCTTCATTTCCCACTCTAAATAGGCCTCCGGATCACTTTTTCCTTTAAAAGATTGTATATTAAGCTTCACTCCCTTAATTCTATCCTCTCTAGCATCATTCTCATTATCTCTTCTTCTCCTTCTTTCATCCCTCCCTCTCTGTCTATCTTCATCATGATTCCCCTAATTTTCTATTCTCTCCATCTCTCATACAACTCCTCTGTGTGTTCTATATCATCCTTTGCATTTGAGTTGTAATGGCTTTAATTAGCAATCTGTTATCTCCTATAGGAGGAGGAATACCTTCACCACCTGTACCTACCATAATTCAAGGACAAGAACAAAAGTAATATGACCTCACCACTCGCTCACGTGTGTACACTCTAAAAAATGTATCACTCGTGTTTGTTGCTCTCTGTAAGGCTTTTGTGTAGTGCTCTCTTGCCTTTTACCACTCAATAGCTCTCTTTAAGTTCTTAACAGAATCTCCAAGAACACTCAAAGGTACAATCCCAAACTCAAGAATTGGTGGTGACTCACAATACAAATTGGAAAAGATGTCAAAGAAGACAAGACAATGAAAACCCAAAACAATTTGGAGGAATTATTCAAAGAAGACACTTTGGACTTGATTCACAAGTAGTAGTGTGTGTAATGGAATATAGCAAGGTGCTGTATAGTTTTTTTTTTGCGTTTCTCTCTCTTTTTTTTTATAACACCTGATTCTTCAACAAAAGAAATTTGTGATTTTGGAATCAGACTTAGAAATTGTACTAATTTAGAACTAAATTATATAGAATTCCCCACAAATTGAGCTACTACGTATCACACTAACAATACACTATTCAAGAAACATGAATTGAAAGGATTACGATTCAAGAACAATGATGAACAAGGGATGAACACCAAGAACCAAGTGCAGAAATATGTGAACTGAACAAGAAATTGAAAGAAACAACAACCAGAAGATTGAAAGAACTGTTGGAAATTATGCCCTAGGGCAAGTCATTGTTCTCCATTAAGTTATCACTTCATTCGCATATTTACAGTGATAACTGATCCCTAGATATATCTTATAGATGATATCCTAAATGTCCCCGATCGGTCATCTACGCGGGAGCCAAGATGAGGTAAGACCGATATGACTTTGATGACGTATGGAGATACGAATCAAAGTCATGGGCACTGTAAGAGTACAAGGTGCTTGGACCGACCCACTATGAGAAAGCTGCATGGATTTAGTCATAAGCTTATCTCATTTATAACCGCGTCACAACGCCCTATGACCTGAGACCATCATGGATTCCTACATGATGAGTCACTGACCTTTGACCTAGTCAAAAGTCACCTTTGACCGGGTGATGATAAAGGCTGGGATCGGGATCAGTGGTTTTCATGCGGAGGAGTGTGAATGGTCAAGATGGAATTTGTCCCTCACATTTGTAGAGAGATAATACTGGGCCCCTCGATGAGTGAGTCTAAGAAATGTACGGCCGTACTGTGATGGAAAGGAGTTTCCATTTTCACTTATTAGACAACTCGAGAATCGAGAAAGTAGTGGTCAAGAAAAGGAAGTTGACATTATCCATGCCTCATCCTTGACCAAATTATCGCGTGCAAAAGAGACGTGACATGGTTGTACGATAGGTTGTATCGTGTCATCGATCCCCATGTGAATTGGGTAGTCGCAATGTCTTGCTAGAGGCCGCTTGCGACTTGTGGGCTAACAAAGTGTTGGCCCACTGCCAATCTCATATGGGCCTGCAGGGTCGCACACAAGAATAACTCAACACGAGCAAATGTGTCCAGATTCATTGAATCTTAGATACATCTAAGATTTAATGAATACTGAATTTAATCTAGGATATATATATATATATATATATATGTATGTATATATATATATATATATTAAATTCGAAATTAATATATGTTAATATTATTAATAGAGATTATAATATTAATATATATAATATTTGTTTTGTATTTAATTTATTTGATAAATTAAATATCTAAAACAAATTGAGATATTGTATCTCATTTAATTTTTGAATAAAGATATCGTATATCTGTTTAATATTAAATTGAGATATGGTATCTCAAATTTAAATTAAATAGATAGATATTATTTCTCGGATTTAATTTATAGAGATAAATTAAATCGAAGGCTTTTAATTTGGATTGAATAAATGGATTTGATTAGATCTATTAGATGGATTTAATTAACACATTTATTTTAATCCAGTTCCAAATTCGAATTTCAAATCGGCTTTTAATGCGGATTAAATACGTTACATCGATTTGATTGATGTAATTAATGTATTTTAATCCATATTTGAAATTTGAATTTCAAAATTAATGAGGATTAATTTTATATAATGCGCCGAACGGGTTTGGAAAACTCACGGGACATTTTGTCGAGCGCATTCGAAAGCCGCGAGAAAAACCCTAGAGTGAAAAATCAAGAGAGACGCACAAGAGGCGCTAGCGCACGCCGTAGCCATGTTCGGGAGTTGTTCGTGTGGATACCGGTGGAGGAAGACGATCCTATAAGTCGTCTTCTGCTGATCGAGGAGGTAGCCCACCTGTTCAACGAAGAACAAGCCGCAAACGAATTCTCCTAAGGTAATTTCGGATTCCCTAGCCTTGTTTAAACGCACCTGAGTGATCTTCGGGATTGGATCCGTAAGTTTTTTTTAATCCGCTGCGTTGTACGGATTCCAACAAGAACAAATTAGGAACAAACAACAACGACTAAAATGGAATTGCACAATTCAAAAATCAAAGACACAAATTTTAGGGACTAGGGTTACCAAATGTGTAACCAGATTGGATGTAAACAATCGAGAAAAGATAACCCAATTCCAATCCTAGACCCTTTGCTCGATACCAGATGATATGATTCCCAAAAGAAAAGGATGGTTGGATCAACTAGGAATGGAGATTCGCACCGGAAATTCAGCCTCCAAAGATGTCCTAATAAGAACGAAACGTATCTCACGCTACGATGACCTCGGATTTGAGTGCTTCCAAAACGGGGTGAAAGATGGCTTTCTGAAACACGATTTTGGCACAAGAAACACCGAAAAAGGATAAGGGAATCTGGAGACACGAAACCAAGAAATTTAGAACAAAAACGAAGTTTATGGATTATAGGTAGGCGCGGAGCCTCCCCCAATTTGGGGCTGAAACGCCTGAATTTCGGAAGAGCGTCTACCACTATGGATAACTTGTGGAAAATGGATTGATCAGGGGGATTTACGTGCAAATCCGATCCCTGTGGAGCAAATGCCTCTTGATAGAGAAAAAACGCGATCAAAAGGAGCCTAGAGCAATTTGCAGGCCGAAACACGTGAATTTTGGAAAAGCATCTCGCCATTTTATATTCCTTGTGGAAAATGGATTGAGTAGGGGGCTTCCCGTGCAAATCCGAGCCGTGTGGAGTAATTGCCCCTTGGAAGCGAAAAACCACCCTCAAAACGAGCCTCGGCCATTTTGGGGGGCAAAACGCCAGATCTTCGGAAAAGCGTCTACCGCAGTGGATTCCTTGTGGAAAATGGATTGAGGAGGGGGATTTCCTTGAAAATCCGAGCCAGGTGGAGCAATTGCCCCTTGAATGCGACAAAACGCCCTCAAAACGAGCCTCGAGCATTTCGGGGGCTGAAACTCATGAATTTCGGAAGAGCGTCTGCCATTTTTTATACCTTGTGCAAAATGGATTCAGGAGGGGGCTTCTCGTCCAAATCCGAGCCCTGTGGAGCAATTGCTATGTAAAAGTGAAAAACCGCCCCCAAAATGAGCCTCGGCCAATTTGCGGGTCGAAACGCCTGAATTTTGGAAAAGCGTCTACCACTGTGGATTCCTTGTGGAAAATGCACTGAGGAGGGGGATTTTTGCGCAAATTCGAGCCCTGTGAAGCAATTACCGCTTGAAAGGGAAAAGCCACGATCAAAACCAGCCTCGAGCAATTTGGGTGCCAAAACACATGAATTTGGGAAAAGCGTCTACCATTTTATATTCCCTGTGGAAAGTGGATTGAGAAAGGGGCTTCCCATGCAAATCCGAGCCCTGTGGAGAAATTGCCCCTTGGAAGCGAAAAAACTGTCGTAAAAAAAGGCCTCAGCCACTTTCGTGGACGAAACGCCTGAATTTCGGAGAAGCGTCTACCACCGTGGACTCCTTATGGAAAATGTATTGAGGAAGGGGTTTCCTTCAAAATCCGAGACGTGTGGAGCAATTGCTCCTTAAAAGCGACAAACCGCCCTCAAAACGAGCCTCAAGCATTTTGGGGGCCGAAACCCGTGAATTTCGAAAGAGCGTCAACCATTTTATATTCCTTGTGGAAAATGGATTGAGGAGGGGGCATCCCGTGCAAATCCGAGCCCTGTGGAACAAATGCCCCTTGAAAGCGAGAAACTGCCCTCAGAAGGAGCCTCGCCCAATTTGGCGGCGAAACGCCCGAATTTCGAAATAGCGTCTACCACTATTGATAACTTGTGGAAAATGGATTGAGCAGGGGGATTTACGTGCAAATCCGATCCCTGTGGAGCAAATGCCTCTTGATAGCGAAAAAATGCGCTCAAAAGGAGCCTTGAACAATTTGAAGGCCGAAACACGTGAATTTTGGAAAAGCATCTACCATTTTATATTCATTGTGGAAAATGGATTGAGTAGGGGGCTTCCCGTGAAAATCCGAGCCCTGTGGAGCAATTGACCCTTGGAAGCGAACAACCGCCCTCAAAACAAGCCTCGGCCATTTTGGGGGACAAAACGCCTGAACTTCGGAAAAGCGTCTACCACTGTGGATTCCTTGTGGAAAATGCACTCAGGAGGAGGATTTCCGTGCAAATCCGAGCCTTTGAAGCGATTCTACCGCTTGAAAGGGAAAAACCGCGGTCAAAAACCAAATTCGAGCAATTTGGGTGCCCAAACACATGAATTTGGGAAAAGCATCTACCATTTTATATTCCTTGTAGAAAACGGATTGAGAAGGGGGCTTCCCGTGCAAATCCGAGCCCTGTTGAGAAATTGCCCCTTGAAAGCGAAAAACCGCCCTCAAAACAAGCCTCGGCCAATTTGGTGGATGAAACGCCTGAATTTCAGAGAAGCGTCTACCACCGTGGATTCCTTATGGAAAATGTATTGAGGAGGGGGGTTTCCTTCAAAATCTGAGACGTGTGGAGCAATTGCTCCTTGAAAGAGACAAACCACCCTCAAAACGAGCCTCAAGCAAATTGGGGCCGAAACCCGTGAATTTCGAAAAAGCGTCAACCATTTTATATTCCTTATGGAAAATGGATTGAGGAGGGGGCATCCCGTGCAAATCCGAGCCCTGTGGAGCAATTGCCCCTTGAAAGTGAGAAACTGCCCTTAAAAGGAGCCTCACCCAATTTGGGGGCCGAAACACCTGAATTTCGAAAGAGCGTCTACCACTATGGATAACTTGTGGAAAATGGACTAAGCAAGGGGATTTACGTGCAAATCTGATCCCTGTTGAGCAAATGCCTCTTGATAGCAAAAAAAACACGCTCAAAAGGAGCCTTGAACTATTTGAAGGCCGAAACACATGAATTTTGGAAAAGCATCTACCATTTTATATTCATTGTGGAAAATGGATTGAGTAGGGGGCTTCCGTGAAAATTCGAGCCCCGTGGAGCAATTACCCCTTGGAAGCGAAAAACCGCCCTCAAAACGAGCCTCGGCCATTTTGGGGGACAAAACGCCCGACCTTCGAAAAAAGCGTCTACCGTAGAGGATTCCTTGTGGAAAATGGATTGAGGAGGGGGATTTCCTTGAAAATCCGAGCCGTGTGGAGCAATTGCCCCTTGAATGCGACAAAACGCCCTGAAAACAAGCCTCGAGCAATTTGGGGGCTGAAACTCATGAATTTCGGAAGAGCGTCTCCATTTTATATTCCTTGTGAAAAATGGATTCAGGAGGGGGTTTCTGGTCCAAATCTGAGCCCTCTGGAGCAATTGATCTGTAAAAGCGAAAAACCGCCCCCAAAACGAGCCTCGGCCAACTTGCAGGTTGAAAAGCCTGAATTTCGGAAAAGCGTCTACCACTTTGGATTCCTTGTGGAAAATGCACTGAAGAGGGGGATTTCTGTGCAAATCCGAGCCCTGTGAAGCAATTACCGCTTGAAAGGGAAAAACCGCAATCAAAACCAGCCTCGAGCAATTTGGGTGCCCAAACACATGAATTTGGGAAAACCGTCTACCATTTTATATTCCTTGTGGAAAACGGATTGAGAAGGGGGCTTCTCGTGCAAATCCGAGCCCTGTGGAGAAATTGCCCCTTGAAAGCGAAAAACCGCCCTCAAAACAAGCCTCGGCCAATTTGGTGGACGAAACGCCTGAATTTTGGAGAAGCGTCTACGATTTGGGATTCCTTATGGAAAATGTTTTGAGGAGGGGGTTTCCTTCAAAATCCGAGACATGTGGAGCAATTTCTCCTTGAAAGCGACAAACCGCCCTCAAAACGAGCCTCGAAGCAAATTGGGGCCGAAACCCGTGAATTTCGAAAGAGCGTCAACCATTTTATATTCCTTGTGGAAAATGGATTGAGGAGGGGGCATCCTGTGCAAATCCGAGCCCTGTGGAGCAATTGCCCCTTGAAAGCGAGAAACTGCCCTCAGAAGGAGGCTCACCCACTTTGGGGGCCAAAACGCCTGAATTTCGCAAGAGCGTCTACCACTATGGATAACTTGTGGAAAATGGATTGAGCAGGGGGATTTACGTGCAAATCCGATCCCTGTGGAGCAAATGCCTCTTGGAAGCGAAAAACCGCCCTCAAAATGAGCCTCGGCCATTTTGGGGGACAAAACACCCGACCTTCGGAAAAGCGTCTACCGTAGAGGATTCCTTGTGGAAAATGGATTGAGGAGGGGGATTTCCTTGAAAATCCGAGCCCTGTGGGGGAATTTCCCGTTGAAAGCGAGAAACTGTCCTAAAAAACAGCCCTCAAAACCAGCCTCGGCCAATTTGGTCGACGAAACGCCTAAATTTCACAGAAGTGTCTACCACTGTGGATTCCTTATGGAAAATGTATTGAGGAGGGGGGTTTCCTTCAAAATCCGAGCCGTGTGGAGCAATTGCTCCTTGAAAGCGACAAACTGCCATGAAAACGAGCATCGAGCAATTTGGGGGCCGAAACCCGTGAATTTCGAAAGAGCGTCAACCATTTTATATTCCTTGTGCAAAATAGATTGAGGAGGGGGCCTCCCGTGCAAATCCAAGCCCTGTGGAGCAATTGCTCTTTGAAAGTGAAAAACCGCCCTCAAAAGGAGCCCCGGCCAATTTGTGGGTCGAAACGCCTGAATTTCAGAAAAATCGTCTACCACTTTGGATTCCTTGTGGAAAATGGATTGAGGAGGGGTATTTCCATGAAAATCTGAGCCCTGCGGAGCAATTACCCCTTGAAAGGGAGAAACCGCCCTCAAAAGGAGCCTCGCCTAATTTGGGGGCGAAACGCCTGAATTTCAGAAGAGCGTCTACCACTATGGATAACTTGTGGAAAATGGATTGAGCAGGGGGATTTACGTGCAAATCCGATCCCTGTGGAGCAAATGCCTCTTTATAGCGAAAAAACGCACTGAAAAGGAGCCTCGAGTAATTTGCAGGCCGAAACACGTGAATTTTGGAAAAGCATATACCATTTTATATTCGTTGTGGAAAATGGACTCAGTAGGGGGTTTCCCGTGCATATCCGAGCCCTGTGGAGCAATTGCCCTTTGGAAGTGAAAACGGCCCTCAAAACTAGCCTCGGCCATTATGGGGGACAAAACGCCTGAACTTTGGAAAAGCGTCTACCACAGTGGATTCCTTGTGGAAAATGGATTGAGGAGGGGGATTTCCTTGAAAATTTGAGCCGTGTGGAGCAATTGCACCTTGAATGCGACAAAACGCACTCAAAACGAGACTCGAGCAATTTGGAGGCCGAAACTCGTGAATTTCGGATGAGGTCTGCCATTTTATATTCCTTGTGGAAAATGGATTGAGGAGGGGGCCTCCAGTGCAAATCCGAGACCTATGGAGGAATTGCTCTTTGAAAGAGAAAAAACGCCCTCAAAATGAGCCCCGGCCAATTTGTGGGTCAAAACGCCTGAATTTCGGAAAAGCGTCTACCACTTTCGATTCCTTGTGGAAAATGGATTGAGGAGGGGGATTTCCGTGAAAATCCGAGCCCTGTGGGGGAATTGCCCGTTGAAAGCGAGAAACCGTCCTCAAAAGGAGCCTCGCCCATTTGGGGGCCGAAACGCCCGAATTTCGAAAGAGCGTCTACCACTATGGATAACTTGTGGAAAATGGATTGAGCAGGGGGATTTACGTGCAAATCCGATCCCTTTTGAGCAAATGCCTCTTGATAACGAAAAATGAGCTCAAAAGGAGCCTCGAGCAATTTGCAGGTCGAAACACATGAATTTTGGAAAAGCATCTACCATTTTATATTCCTTGTGGAAAATGGATTGAGATGGGGGCTTCTCGTGCAAATCCGAGCCCCGTGGAGCAATTGCTCTTTAAAAGTGAAAAACCGCCCTCAAAATGAGCCTTGGCCAATTTGCGGGTCGAAACGCCCGAATTTTGGAAAAGCGTCTACAAGTGTGGATTCGTTGTGGAAATTGCACGAGGAGGGGGATTTCCGTGCAAATCCGAGCTCTGTGAAGCAATTACCGCTTGAAAGGGAAAGACCACGGTCAAAACCAGCCTCGAGCAATTTGGAGGCCCAAACACATGAATTTGGAACAAGTGTCTCCCATTTTATATTCCTTGTGGAAAATGGATTGAGGAGGGGCCTTTCCGTGCAAATGCGAGCCCCGAGAAGCAATTGCCCCTTGAAGCGAAAAATCCGCGATCAAAATGAGCCTCCGACATTTTGGGCGATGAAACGCCTGAATTTTGGAAAAGCGTCCACCACTGTGGATTCCTTTTGGAAAATGGATTGGGGAGGGGGATTTCCATGAAAATCCGAGCCCTCTGGAGCAATTACCGTTGAAAAGGAATAACCGCGGTCAAAACCAGCCTCGAGCAATTCGGGGGCCGAAACCCGTGAATTTTGGAAGAGCGTCTACCAATTTATATTCCTTGTGGAAAATGGATTGAGAAGGGGGCCTCCCGTGCAAATCCGAGCCCTGTAGAGAAATTGCCCCTTGAAAGCGAACAACCGCCCTCAAAACGAACCCCGGCCAATTTGGTGGACGAAATGCCTGAATTTCGGAGAAGCGTCTACCACTTTGGATTCCTTATGGAAAATGTATGGAGGAGGGGGTTTCCGTGAAAATCCGAGCCCCGTGGAGGAATTACCCCTTGAAAGCGAGAAACCGCCCTCAAAAGAGCCTTGCCCAATTTGGGGGCCGAAACGCTTGAATTTCGGAAGAGCGTCTGCCACTATGGATAACCTGTGGAAAATGGATTGAGCAGGGGGATTTATGTGCAAATCCTATCCCTGTGGAGCAAATGCCTCTTGATAGCGAAAAAACACGCTCAAAAGGAGCCTCGAGCAATTTGCAGGCCGAAACACGTGAATTTTGGAAAAGCATCTACCATTTTATATTCCTTGTGGAAAATGGATTGAGTAGGGGGCTTCCCGTGAAAATCCGAGCCCTGTGGAGCAATTGCCCCTTGGAAGTGAAAAATCGCCCTCAAAACGAGCCTCGGCCATTTTGGGGGACAAAACGCCTGATCTTCGGAAGAACGTCTGCCATTTTATATTCCTTGTGGAAAATGGAATGAGGAGGGGGCGTCTCGTGCAAATCCGAGCCGTGTGGAGAAATTGCCCCTTGGAACGAAAAACCGCCCTCAAAACGAGCCTCAGTCATTTTGGGGGACAAAACGCCTGAACTTCGGAAAAGCGTCTACCACAGTGGATTCCTTTTGGAAAATGGATTGAGGAGGGGGATTTCCTTGAAAATCCGAGCCGTGTGGAGCAGTTGCCCCTTGAATGCTACAAAACGCCCTCAAAACGAGCCTCAACTAATTTGGGGGCCGAAACACGTGAATTTCGGAAGAGCGTCTGCCATTTTATATCCTTGTGGAAAATGGATTGAGGAAGGGGCTTGTCGTGCAAATCCGAGCCCTGTGGAGCAATTGCTCTTTAAAAGCGAAAAACCGCCCTCAAAACGAGCCTCGGCCAATATACAGGTCGAAACGCCTGAATTTCAGAAAAGCGTTGACTACTGTGGATTCCTTGTGGAAAATGCACTAAGG
The DNA here is from genome assembly GCA_019022655.1 of Acacia acuminata. Classification (NCBI taxonomy): domain Eukaryota; kingdom Viridiplantae; phylum Streptophyta; class Magnoliopsida; order Fabales; family Fabaceae; genus Acacia; species Acacia acuminata. Next base: position 316,410 of record JAFJYI010000367.1, on the reverse strand, counting down.
GGGGATTTCCGTGCAAATCCGAGCCCTGTGAAGCAATTACCGCTTGAAAGGGAAAAACCGCGGTCAAAACCAGCCTCGAGCAATTCGGGGGCCCAAACACGTGAATTTGGGAAAAACGTCTACATTTTTAATATTCCTTGTGGAAAATGGACTTAGAAGGGGGCTTCTCGAGAAAAACCGAGCCCCGCAGAGAAATTTCCCTAGAAAGTGAAAAACCGCCCTCAAAACAAGTCTCGACCAATTTGGTGGACGAAATGCCCGAATTTCGAGAAGCGTCTACCACCGTGGATTCCTTATGGAAAATTTATTGAGGAGAGGGTTTCCTTCAAAATCCGAGCCGTGTGGAGCAATTGCTCCTTGAAAGCTACAAACCGCCCTCAAAACGAGCCTCGAGCAATTTGGGGGCCGAAACCCGTGAATTTCAAAAGTGCATCAACCATTTTATATTCCTTGTGGAAAATGGATTAAGGAGGGGGCCTCCCGTGCAAATCCGAGCCCTGTGGAGCAATTTCTCTTTGAAAGCGAAAAATCACCCTCAAAATGAGGCGCGGCCAATTTGTGGGTCGAAACGGCTAAATTTAAGAAAAGGCGTCTACCACTTTGGATTCCTTGCGAAAAATGGATTGAGGAGGGGGATTTCCGTGAAAATCCGAGCCCTGTGGAGCAATTGCCCCTTGAAAGCGAGAAACCGCCCTCAAAAGGAGCCTCACCCAATTTGGGGGCCGAAACGCCTAAATTTCGGAAGAGCGTCTACCACTATGGATAACTTGTGGAAAATGGATTGAGCAGGGGGATTTACATGCAAATCCGATCCCTGTGGAGCAAATGCCTCTTGATAGCGAAAAAACACGCTCAGAAGGAGCCTCGAGCAATTTGCAGGCCGAAACACTTGAATTTTGGGAAAAGCATCTACCATTTTATATTCCTTGTGGAAAATGGATTGAGCAGGGGGATTTACGTGCAAATCTGATCCCTGTGGAGCAAATGCTGGTCTTGAATGCAATTCTACCTATATAAATGCAATCTTTATTGTATATCATATAATATCTAAATTAATTATGCTATGATCACATCAAACATAATTAAGAAAAACTCGTGACACAACATGGCTCATCTAACCTAGAGTCCTCTCAAGCCAATGAAGGGACTTCTCTAAATAATAAAAGAAAATACATATAGAGAAACCTCTTTTAACATTCGAGGGGAGTGAGATGAGAAGAGAATGTACATCAAGATCATTTAGAGAGAGAGGCACGACTCGCAGGCCATATTTGAAAGTGAAGCTATATACCCAAGAAGGGGGGTGAATTGGGTATTTAAAAAAAACCTTTGTAATCTGCTCTGTTTTTAGGCAACAAGAACAGAGATGGACAGAGTAAAGGGGAAGAGCAGCTGGACACTGAGATTTATACCGGTTCGGTCCTAACAACTTGACCTACATCCAAATCCTAGGACCGTCTCGGGATTTTCCACTATCACAAAGATTACACACTCGTACTCAAAGAGTAGTTCTCTCTCTAGAACTCACTCCCCCTTACAAGTTGTAATCAATGAACTCCCAAATCACCAAGTCCCTTGACTTGTGATTCTTTACAATAAATGTTTTTCAAGTAGAAACTCTCTCTAAGAGTAGATAAGAATAATCACTGAAGTACAAAGTATCAAAAGATACAATACAGTTGAAAACTAAAAGAATAAATGCTAGACTTGAATGTATTTCGTTTTCAGTTGTTGTTGTTGAGAAGACTTGAATGCATCTCTATTTATACTAAGAGAGCATTAATTGACCGTTGTAATCTTCATTATTACTGTTGCCTTGATTAACAAAAGTTCTGGGCAAGGTAAGGTCTTCTTCTCTCTCTAATCTATACTTAATCCAGCTGGGTAGAATATCAGAGTTGACTCTCTGCAAATTAGTCCATTGGAATAGCAGCTACTAGATGTAGAAATCATTCTTTAATCCCTTGTAGGCGTGTGCAGATAGATTACCCAAAAGAATGCAACTTTCTGGGTTTGCATTTAATGTGCTGACATCACTTTTGCTTTTGCTTTAAACCTTCAATGTACATTCTCTAATCATGTCAAACTTAGCAATAAAGTGATTAAACATGTCTAGGAACATTAGAGAATAATCATAGGAAGTATTAGGATCAAACAAGAAGGTATAGCAAAATCGTCAGATTTGATATTCAAACTTAGCGTTCAATACTCGAGTATGTGTATCAATACTCGAGTTTGTCACTTGTGCACTTAAGTCAATACTTGAGTATTCATTTTGATACTTGAGTATTCTTCTTCCGAGAAGAATCATCGAGATTTGACTTTGGACCTTAAAATTGAAATAGGGTCAATACTTGAGTATCCAAATCCATACTCAAGTTTTGAACTTTTGATATGAAAATAAGTTTGAGTTCAAAACCTCATTACTTGAGTATTGATTCCAATACTTGAGTGTTCAAGTCATTGACAAAGGGCAAAGCTTTCTGTATGCCCAATACTCGAGTTTTTAGCTCAATACTCGAGCATGCATTCATTTTGAAAAACTTTGTGAAGTCTTTCCCAAGTCAATACTTGAGTATTGAGATGAATACTTGAGTATTCAATATATGCATAAAACTTGTAGTCTTTCTGTCAGTTCAATACTCGAGTATGTGTATCAATACTCGAGTATTCAAGATGTTTGAAAAACTTTGATAAATTGATGTCAAGTCAATACTTGAGTTTTCAAATGAATACTTGAGTTTTCATAAAAGAGTGTTAAGTGTGAAAGCTTTATGAAAAACCAATACTCGAGTATGCAGAATCAATACTCAAGTTTCCATAAGATGGAAAAACTTGATGACTCTTTGTATGACCAATACTTGAGTATTCAATTAAATACTTGAGTATTGAGATCTTAAGTCAATATTGAAATTGTCTCGTGTGTTCCATACTCGAGTATTCATATCCATACTCGAGTTTGGCTCGGGTGAAAAACTTGGAGTGCTCTTCGTAAGTCCAATACTCGAGTATTGTGTCCAATACTTGAGTATTGCTTTGTGTAATTGATTTGAGCAACTCTTTGTCAAGTCAATACTCGAGTATTGAGACCAATACTCAAGTTTTGTCTTGACAGTAAGTTTTTCAACTTACCAAAGACAAAATCATATCTTGTGTTTACAAATGGCGATTATCATCAAAACCTCGTAGAGAACTAACAATATTTAAATTACAACACTTGTAAAATCTCTAGAGCCATGTTGTTCACCATACCCAAACAACACTTTGAAAGGTAAATTAATATATATATATTAATTCATGATAAATATCTCTAATTTTATATTATATTATATAATACATATATAATATGCCATGATTTAATTAATCGTGCTACGAACAATCAGCTGGTCCCTACGGCGGTCCCAAAAAGGCGTCGACTAACGTGATTTCGCGTGGATGAAGAAGGCCGTCCCTAACGCGTTGATTTGAACGTCCGAACGCAGCCATGTCTAACATGACCATCGTCAAATCTGGACAGCCCAGAAAAATGACGTTGAGGGATGAACCCTAACATCCTCACGAATCCAGACATGTTCGACTCAGCCTTCAACCCACGTCGAGTATGACCATCGTCTCTGAACGTTTCAGAATCCGATCAATACGCGAACAGCAGGCCGTCCGAGAATCACCAACGTTCGATCACCATCAAAGTGTCTGATGATTTCGACCCCAACATTTCCAACGTGATCGATTTTCCAAACGTCCCAGCGCAATCGAGTTTCCAAATGTTTCAGAAACGCGACCTAGGTTCGATTGGATCATCGATTCAGTCTAATCATTGACGTCCTGAACAATTCAGAACAACTAGATGAAACGGTCGCGGCACCATGCTAGAGAACCGACTGAAACCCTAACGCAAACTTAGACATAAAACATCAAGATTCGATTTCGTTTTCATATATATCAGACATATATAATAATCAAACAAAGAAGCCTGATTTAAACGCATGTTGAGTTGGCTTTGATACCACTGTTGGAATCCGTGCAACGTAGCGGATTAAAAAACTTACGAATCCCGTCCCGAGGATCACTCAGGTGCGTTTAAACCAAGGCTAGCGAATCCGGATATTACCTTTGGAGAATTCGTCCGCGTCTTGTTCTTCCTTGAACAAAGTGGGCTACCTCCTCGATCGAAGAGGACGACTCTTAGAATCATCTTCCTCTCTCGGTATCCACACGAACAATCCTCTAACACGGCTACGGCAGCATGCTAGCGCCTCTTGTGCGTCTCTCTCTATTTTTCACTCTAGGGTTTTTCTCGCGGCTTTCTGAATACGCTCGAATAAAACTCCCGTAGGTTTTCTCAAACCCGGACAACGTATTATATAAAATTAATCCGCATTAATTTTGAATTTTGAATTTCAAATATGGATTAAAATACATTAATTAAATCAATCATTAGATCTAATGTAACGCATTTAATCCACATTAAAATTTGAATCTGAATTAAAATATATTAATTAAATCTATCTAATAGATTTAATCGATATATTTATTTAATCCAAATCAAAAGCCTTCGATTTAATTTATCTCTATAAATTAAATCCGAGAAATGATATCTATCTATTTAATTAAATCTGAGATACTATATCTCAATTTAAATTAAATAGATATATATGATATCTTTATTCGAAAATTAAATGAGATACAATATCTCTATTTGTTTTAGATATTTAATTTATCAAATAAATTAAATACAAAACAAATAATATATAATAATATTATAATCTCTATTTATAATATTACTATATATATTAATTTCGAATTTATACATACATATATATATATATTCACCCCAGATTAAATTAAGTATTCATTAAATCTCAGATTAATCTAAGATTCAATGAACCTAGACACTTTGCTCGTGTTGGGTTATTCTTGTGTGCGACCCTGCAGGCCCATATGAGATTGGCAGTGGGCCAATACTGTACCATCCCACAAGTCGCAAGCGGCCTCTAGCAAGACATTGCGACTACCCAATTACATGGGGATCGATGACACGATACAACCTATCGTACAACCATGTCATGTCCCTTTTGTCACGCGATAATTTGGTCAAGGATGAGGCATGGATAATGTTAACTTCCTTTTCTTGACCAGTACTTTCTCGATTCTCGAGTAGTCTAATAAGTGAAATGGAAACTACTTTCAATCACAGTATGGCCATACATTTCTTAGGAATCACTGATCCCAATCCCAGCCTTTATCATCACCCAGTCAAAGGTGACTTTTGACTAGGTCAAAGACCAGTGACTCATCATGTAGGAATCCATGATGATCTCAGGTCATAGGGCGTCATGACGCGGTTATACATGAGATAAGTTTATGACTAGATCCATGTAGCTTTCTCATACTGGGTCGGTCCAGCATTTTGTACTCTTACAAGTGCCCATGAATTTGATTGTATCTCCATACCTCATCAAAGTCATACTGGTCTTATTTCATCTTCGCTCCCGCGTAGATGACCGACCAGGGACATTTAGGATAATCTCTAAGATATATCCAGGGATGCAGTTATCAATACAAACATATAAACGAAAATGATAACAAAAAGAGAATACTTTAAATAACTTAAATATCCAAAGTACAATGAATTGCCACTATGGCATAATTTCCAACAGTAGCTCTGTCTGCTTGCCATTGATGACTGTTCATGGCCATGCACTCTGTTGGTCGATTTCCTTGATGGCAAGTGAACCAGTCGAACAAGTAATAAAGTGTAAGTAGAGTATCGTCCCACAGAGACTGAGATACCGAGGAATGACGCACCGATGCTATGACAGCTGTGAAAATAGAAAATAGATATAATTGGTTGAGGGTTTTCATAACTATGCTACTAGCAAATGTAAACAAAAGATCTATGAACGAGAGAAGATATCAGTGAGAAGTCAGGCTGGACTCAGAATCATCCTTAAGTGCTTCAATCCCCCAGTTGCTCTACCCCAATTCTATAGCATCTACACCGTATGCGCTTCCGCAATTGCTATAAGCATAGACACCGACCGCAAAGCTATTTAGTTAACCCACCACTATAATCTACCGAAGCTTCGTGTCCGATACATTTGATACTAACTATACTCCTTCCATATTCCTATGGCAACTTTCTAGTCGACCCGCATTACGCTCGGGGTGTAATAGTTATGAGAGGTAGACCCATTCCCGAAGCCTAAAATAATAGGTCACGCCGTGCACGGGTGGCCTAGCAGAAATTGTTTTTCAGAGGTCTAACCCCAACTCCTTGCCAGTAAGCTGGAGCCACAGATCTAGCCCTTAACTTCTGTTAACCAACTAGTAATAAGCACACTGATATGCAAACCAAATTTATTGAATTAAGAAACTGCAACTGGGTTCATTCAACACTTAAAGAGTCATCCTCGTCCAGCCATATAAAGTTTAGTTCATGACTGACGAGGGTCACACAAAGTAGACACTAACGAATGACCCATGATCATTAAAACAAAGATAAAAAGAACTAAAAACATAAATCTTGATGGAATTTCGACGGTGTGGTTGAGGTCCCGTCACGTCACCACTCCACGTCTTCTTTGTTCCTTCGCACCGCAGGGAAGGATCTTTGGGGCGGTCCTAGAAGTATCGTGCTCTTGTGAAATCTCTCACTCTTCTCTTGAGTCTACGAAAGTCTAGAATCTTCGACTTTTAGGGCTCTCTCCGTTTCCTTTTATAATCAGTCTTTTCTTGCGGCTTAAGTCACAACGAGCTGGGCCTTTCCTAATTTGTCGGAATCTATCATATCTTTGGATCCGAGTAGATTGCTTCTATTGATTCTGCGGGATTCTCCAAATCTTTCGCCCGATCCTCCACATCTTCTATTCCGTTACCTTGCCAACCTATCTGTCAATATCGCCCTTTATTTTATTCCTGAAATCACCTAGGTAAAAAGGTCAGAAAACATATCGCATAGCATTGCTTCCTCTACTTTGCTATAGCAATCAAGATGCCTTGTATTGCACTTCGAATCGCTGTCAGAATGCTATAGCATCGTATCAGCCTTGCTATACCATTTCCGTTAAAAACACAGTAAATTGTTCCATTCTCAGCACATGCAAATGATTTCTACTCCTTAGTCCATATATCATGAATGTATGCCTTTTTGCTTAGATTATCTATGGTTAAGCTTGGATTTAACATTTAATTCAGCCTATTAGTATAGGGAAAACATGGTATTATTTGTGCTCATCACACTCCAATAAGTTGTGAGCCTCTTCATAGGACTTCATTAGGATGGGTCCTCCCGAGGAGGCGTCTGCAATTGGTCGAGTTTGTCCATCGAGACCTCTGTAAAATGTTTCTAACTAGACCCATTCACACAGTCCGTGCTGTGGACATCTTCTGAGGAGGTCCTTGAATCTGTCCCAAGCTTCGTAGGTAGATTCACTAGATTTTTGTTGGAAGTTGGTGATGTCCCCTCTGAATTGAGCGTTCTTACTAGGTGGAAAAAATTTGAGCAAGAACTTACTTCCCAGATCATTCCATGTGGTGATGGAATTAGCAGGTAAGTTGTTAAGCCACGTGTGAGCCTTGTCCCTTAGTGAGAATGAGAATAATTTAATATGGACGGCATCGGGCGGTATTCCTAAGATGACAAAAGAATCACATACCTCCATGAAGGTCTTGAGGTGAAGGTGCGGATCTTCGGATGGAAGTCCTCCAAATTGCCCTACATTCAAGATCGAATCATGACACCTTTAATTTCAAAGTGTCCAGCATTGAAGGTTGGTGGTGTGATGGCCGAGTTCAGCTTGTTTAGATTTGGAATCCCGAATTCCATGATGGCTTTGTTCACATAGGGGTTTGGAGGTGGAGGGACCTGATTATCCCTGTTTATTACTATGCGCTCTCGTTGATCCTGCTTGTGGTTGACAAGTATATCCGCCATGCTTCCTGGGTCAAAAGATTGACTTCTTCGCTTCTGCCTTCTGCGCCTTTGCTTGTAGGTGCGTTCGATTTCAGGATCGTAAGGCTCTAGGTTGGTTGGAGGTGAGTTGTGCATACACTACAGAATATACCTGCAAATTAAGAACAGAGAAACATGTTCTTTTTACTAGGTAAATCACAACTGTTAAGCAAAGGGGCGTCGTCACTATGGGTATCAGCAGTCCCCGGCAACGACGCCAAAAACTTGTTGGTCAATTTCCTTGATGGCAAGTGAACCAGTCGAACAAGTAATAAAGTGTAAGTAGAGTATCGTCCCACATAGACTGAGATACCAAAGAATGACGCTCGATTGCTATGATAGTTGTGCAAACAGAAAGTAAATATATTTGGTTTGAGGGGTTTTTGTGGTTATGCTAATAGCAGAAATAAACAGAATGAATTAAACTTGAGAAGATATCAGTAAGAAGTTAGGCTGGACTCATAATCACCCTTAAGTGCATCAATCCCCCAGTTGCTCTACCCATTGCTATAGTATCTATACTGCACAGTTTTCGCAATGCTACAGCATAGCTACTAACTACAAAGCTATTTGGTTAACCCACCATGATAGTCTACCGCGTCCGATACATATGACGCTAACTATACTCCTTCCATATTCCTATGGCAACTTTCTAGTTAGATATGCTTTACACCCAGGGTGTTATGGTTATGAGAGGTGGACTCATTCCTGAAGCCTACAATAATAGATCAAGTAGTGCACGAGCCGCCTATCAAACACTCAAGCATCGAGGTCTAACCTCGACTCCTTACCCGATGGCGAGGCCACAAATCTAGCCCCTAGCTTCGATAATCAACTAGTAATTAATGCATTGATAAACAAACCAAATTTATTAGATTAAGAACTTACAACTGGGTTCATTTAACACTTTAAGGAATCATCCTCGTCCAGCCATATGAAAATCAGTTCATGACTGACGAGGGAAACACAAAACAGACACTAACAGAATGCCTCATGATCTAAGTACTAAAATAAAAGGGAAAACAGAAAGCTTTGACGGAGTTCCAACAGTGTGGATGCAGCCCTGCCATGTCACCACTCCACATCCTCTTCTCTCTGTCGTACTGCAGGGAAGGATGTGGGGTTGTCCTGGAAATCTCGTGCTCTTGTGAAATCTCTCACTCTTCTCTTGAGTTTACCGAATGTAGAATCTCGTTCTAGGGCTTTCCAACTCTCTTTTAGGGCTATCTTCTTGTTTCCTTATATAACCAGCCTTTCTTGTGGCGTACGTTTTAGCAAGTTGGGCTTTCCAAATCTGTCGCGATCTATCACACCTTTTGATCCGAGTTGATTGATTCTGCTGATCCTCCAGGATTCTTCAAATCTTTTAGTTTTGATCCTCCGCATCTTCTATTCCATTATGTTAGCAATCTACCTGTCATTATCTCCTTTCTAAAATCACTTAGATAAAAAGGTCAGAAAACATGCCGCATAGCATTGCGTCCTCTACTTTGCTATAGCTTTCATGATGCGTTGTATTGCACTTCGAGTTGTCGTCTTAATACTATAGCATCGTATCAACTTGCTATACGTTCTTTCTTAAAAACCATGTAAATTGTTCTTCCTAGCACAAGTTTAGGATGTAAATAGTTTCTGTCCTTCAATTCCCTATATCATGAATATATGCCTTTTTGCCTAGATTATCTGCAGTTAAGCTCGTATTTACCATTCAATACAGTCATGAAATATAAGGAAAACATGGTATGATTTGTGCTCATCAACTACAAATGAGGGATGAGGTGGAACTTTATGTGAAGACTTGTCTTGTATGCCAACAAGACAAGATAGTGAGCCAACAACTTATAGGACTGTTGGAGCCTCTCCCTATACCAAGGCAACCATGGGAAAGTGATTCCATGGACTTTATCTCAGCTTTACCAAAGTTTGAGGGGTGTGGCTCTATCATGGTGGTGGTAGATCAATTCTCAAAATATGCAACATTTATACCTGCCCTTACGGATTGTACAGCAGAAGAAGCGGCTAGGCTATTTTTCAAGAATGTGGTGAAATATTAGGGGGCTACCTAAGACAATCATTAGTGACAGAGACCCTCGTTTCACTAGCAAACTATGGATTGAGTTGTCCAAGCTCCTGGGCGCTGAGCTACACTTCTCCACAAGTTTTCACCCTAAGACCGATGGACAAACAGAAAGGGTGAATTCTTTGTTGGAATGCTGCTTATAGCACTTTGTGAGTGCCAACCAAAAGGACTGGGCCAAGCTTCTTGATGTGGCTCAATTCTCTTACAACTTATAGAAGAGTGAGGCAACGAGAAGCAGTCCCTTTGAAGTGGTGATCGGACAACAACCACTAACTCCTCATGCCCTTGCCACTACCTATAAGGGCAAGAGTCCAGGGGCCTACCACACGGCCAAATCTTGGCAAGAACAAGCCGAAGTAACAAGATCCTTCCTTGTCAAGGCAACCAAGAGAATGAAAAGTTTGCAGATAGGAAGAGGCGAGCTTCTGAGTACCAAGTGGGGGATATGGCTATGGTGAAGCTTCTTCCTCAACAATTTAAAGTGTTCCGAAAGGTATACAAGGGTCTTATCTGCAAGTACGAAGGCCCGTACAAGACCGTGGGGAAGGTAGGAAAGGTTTCCTAAAAGCTGGATCTACCCCCAAACTTGAAGATTCATCATGTCTTCCACGTTAGTATGCTCAAGCCGTTCCATGAAGACATGGATGATCCTGATCAAGCCATCTCGACGAGAGCGCCTCCAACCATGATAAAGTCATCCGATCGAGAGGTGGAAGAGGTGCTAGCTGATCGAGTGGTACGGCAACGAGGGGTACCATCAAGTACCCAATACTTAATCAAATGGAAAGAATTTCCAGAGAGTGAAGCCACATGGGAACCTAAGGAGGATATTTGGCAATTCGAAGACCACCTACACCCGTACAGAGACAAGTCAGTGACGAGGACGTCACCGGATTAGGTGGGGGAGAGTGTCACGCATCGTAGGGAACACAAGATATTTTGGGCTCAAGACACTCCAAATGAGGTTTCTAGAGAATTCCACATTGTTCTAGATACTTGTACATAATACTAGAATTGTATAGAGAACTCTAGAAACTCTAATAGCTAGATATTTCTAAGGAAGGTTCTAGAGAGCTATTCTCCACCGTAGGATCCTTTTGATCATAGCCATCCATTAAGGAGGTAGATGCCTATAAATAGGAGGTGCCACCCTCATTTGTAACCATCCAAGAGCAATACTAGTCATTGTATTCTAAAGCTTATCTCTCAAAGTTTACTTCTCTCTCTAAAAATTCTCTTTGTCTTTGTGATCTTTCCCTACTTGTGAGGGCTCTGCTGACTTAGCCAAGATTAAGGGAGTGATCGAGCTAAGGCTGGCATGGTTTTTGGAGGACTTTGTCTAAGACCGTGACATAATGCTACTTTTTTCAAGCAAATGGTTGGAAGTTTAATGTATCTCACTTCCACAAGGCCCGACATCATGCATGATGTTAGTCTTATTAGTCAATATATGGAAAATCCAATTAATAAACATCTCTTAGCTCTGCAAAGAGAATTTTTTGTTATTTAAAAGGTATAATTGATTTTGGAGTTTTTTATAGGGCTAACCTAAAAGGTAAGTTTTGTGGCTTTTCTGATGTTGACTATGCTGGAGATCTGGATGATAGAAAAAACACATCGGACTTTGTTTTTATGATGAGTGGTGGAGTTATTTCTTTAGTCTTCAAAGAAACAATCAATTGTTATTTTGTCAACTACAAAAGCTGAATTTGTTGTTGCAACAGCCTTCTCGTGTTGAGCAATATGGTTAAGAAGATTGCTTGTCAATAAAAAGGTCCAATGACAATATATTGCAACAATGTTTCAGCAATTAAAATTTCCAAAAAATCAAACATTGCATGCACGAAGCAATCATATTGATATAAGATATCATTTTCTGTGTGACCTTTGCAATGATGGTGTTATTGATTTGATGTTTTGTAGAAGTAAAAATCAACTAGCTGACATTTTGATCAAACCACTCAAACAAGTTTTGTTCATGCAGCTAAGAAAAATGCTTGAAATGTATTTTATGGAAGATTTTGTTTAAGGAAGGGATTAACCCTTGTTCTCTTAAACTTAACATTTGCAAACATTAGTTTAAGGGAGGGATTGTTGGTAAATTCATTTTGTTGTTATGTTTCTTAGCTTGATTACCACTCCAAATCAGTTACCCATTTATTATGCATGTTAGGAGTTACCCACTTATGTATGTTTGGATAAGTTATTATCACACTTTCAGTTTCATGGCATGAGTTTCATTGCCCCACACCATGATGTTATGCATATTTACGTTGTTAGTCATGTTTAATGTTTAGTCATGGGTTACTTTTCTATCACTTAACTGTATATCATGTAATATGCCTATTTAAAACACTACTACAAAATATAGATTTTACTATCTAAAAAAAACATCCACTTTTTTAAAAGGAAGTAAAAAACAAAGGCGGTGGCATTTTTAAAATTATTTAGGTCAATGGAATGGGCTTTAGCATCCCTTTTTACGAAACGGATGCCTAAAGTATGTGTTTTGGCGTCCCTATGTGAAAAATGAACACCATAGGCTTTGGCTTTGGCATCCATTCTTAAAAAGGGACACCAAAACCTTTGTTTTAGCTTCTGTTTATTCTAATGGACACCAAAGACCATTTACATACCAGCCCATAGAGTCGATATCCCATAATCTCATCTTCCTCTCTTCTCTCTTTTGTTGTGAGCTTTGCCACGATTCGTCTCCGCCTTTTCAATTGCACAACTGAGCACTATTGTGGCCTCCTCTTCCTTACTCTCTCGGTCAGCCTCTCGTCTTTATCATTCTACTTTTTTGTTGTAATTTTTTTAATTGAGATTTGGGGTTTGTCAATCTTTTTCTTTGGTTGGTTTTTAATTTTTGAAGGAGGGATGGCTTCATCACACACAAAGCATTCTGTCCTCCCTCCTCCCTCCCTCTCCACCATTGCTCCTCCCTCTCTCTCTTTCCGCCTACACCATCGGTCCTTCGTCTGCAGGAATAGGTTTTGATTATAAGGAATATGGATTTCTCCTAATTTAGGATAGTTTGACTTCCTTTTAGATTGCAATACTAATTCTCAAAAAACCTTCATCTGAGATGAGGATATCACTTGTACTGATTTTCGTGTGTTGCATGATAGTTATGGAGGTGTGAGAAGCCTAAGCTTCTTCAGATCTAGAAGTGGAGCTCATGACGACATTGCCGGTGGAGCACGCCGGTGAATCAGCACCGACTGACTCTCAAAGATCTATTCCGATGTCATGTTTGCCGAAAACATACCAGCTTGTGGATGACCTAATTTCCTAGAATGAAGATGGAACCAATTTCATAGTTTGGGCACCCTTCAAATTCGCTCGTGATTTGCTTCCAATTTATAATACTTATGGCATCCCTTTTACAGTCAGACTTATGGTGTCCCTTTTAGCAGATGTTGTTCACAAGTTTTACTACGTTATTCACATAGGTGTCCCCCTATAAAGGAACGTAGAAAGGGCCTAAAAACATATATTAAAAGGTTTTTCTTTAGTAGTGAGAGGCTTAGTACGATGAATAAAGATATTCTCCCATTTTTTTATATTTTCTCTCTACTTTATTTTTAACAAGAAGATCTCCAAGAAGCTCCTCAATTGTGCCAGCCATGAAAGCACCGAAGGAAGTTGAATGGAGGAGATAGAAATGGTACTCCCTCCGGTTCTTAATATAAGATATGTTTATCTAATTTGATTAGATTAAGAAAGTTAGTTAATATGACATGTATTTTTCTAAAATACTCTAGTCATCTTCCTTAATTCTCTCATTCCTCCATCTCTTTGATTATTGTTGAGGGAGCATCAATATAATGGGGTAAATAAGAAAATTATTACTCCCTCCGATCCTAATTATAAGAACACTCTTATAATTAGGACCGAAGGTAGTAACAATTATAAAAACTATGTCTTATATTTAGATCAAGATTAACTCCCAAAATATGTCTTACATTAAGGACGAGAGGGAGTAGAAAATGATGGTCTTGAGTCTGTCAATGGAGAAGACTATAGGGCCTGTTTGGGTTGGCGGTAGGAACGGTGGCTTAAAAGCTATCTGACTTTTATAAAAGCCCGGTAGGAAAAAAGTCAGATATTTGTGTTTGGATTGTCAGTTTGGCTTTATGCAGAAGTGACTTTTTTCTTAACTATAAGTGTTTGGATTATTATTTGAAAAGTGAGTTGAGATGAAAAATGACTAAAAAGGACATGAGTCTTATTAGATACTAAATATATTAATATTAGTTATATATATTGTAATAAATATAAAGATAAAAATTTATATTTATATTTAAAACTGAAAAAGGAATAATAAATGTATTTATTATTTAAAAATATATTTATATTTAAACTGAAAAAAGGATTATTTTTTTTAGCTTCTCCCATTGCCTAATCTCATTAATCCCAACAGCCTTCACGTGACAAGGCTGACACAATTCCAAAAACGCCAGCTAATATAATGCAAAAACGCTCTGATTTGGTGAGTTGAGCATAATGGGAGTTTTTGGGAAAAGCCCATTAAGTCTAATGCCAACCCAAACTACCTACATTGGGCTTTTTTGTCACAGCTCATCCTAATGGACTAAAACGCTGCAAATGGGGTGTTAATGTGCAAACCAAACAGGCACAAGATGGTGGTGGTGAGAGTTGGTGATAAGTGTCGGTGTAGATCAGAAATGAGGAAGGAGATTTGGGTCGAGTTGCTCCATTTCTATCAAAACACAGTGTGCTTATGTGTAATGTTCGTCGCAGTGAACATGAGACTTCTTTGTTTTCAAGTTCTTCCGGTCATTTGTTCTTCGATCCATTCTTCTCAAGGTCCCTAGAATATAAAACAAGTCCAAGCAACATCAAAATGTCCCAAGAAAATAATTCATTCAAGAGTAATTGCAAAAACATATTAAATATCTATGCCCTTTTATTTTATTTAATTACATATGTAATCACTCTTTGATCCAAATTAATAATAAATTATACAATAATTCCCAGATAACATGGTAAAAACCCTTAGAATGATGTGAAATATCATAGTAAAATTGGGTTAGATAAATATATATACAAATTTAAATCGCATGAAAGTACTCCCTCTAGTATAAAATATAGAGTATATTCTAGAAGAAATTATTTGACTTTATATAAGTCACCTATAGTTATTAATTGCATTTTTTTTTCAATTTTATTATATTTATTGATAGCAGGCATTAGATAAAAGGACAGTTGAGGACAGAAGTAAGACAAGTTTAAATAGGGGTAACCATTTTTAATTAACTCCAATAGATTCAATGGGATAACCATTTTCCTTTGATTTTAGCGAGAGGGTTAAAACTGACTTATATATTTTTGGGTTAATTTACCAATGTGCCGTGCTATCCCATTGAGAGGGAGAGATATCCAGACACTTATAAGGCATCTTTCATTCCCCTTCCTAACCGATATGTGACATAATACTCTACCCACCTTTGGGCCCAGCGTCCTCATTGACACATCAACTAATATCGACTCGAGCCTAACTTTGATACCAATTGTAACATTTCAGCGCCTCTCTCTCGATATTGTCAGCTTTGGGGGCCCATCACCCCTTCACGGCTTTAAAACACGTTGAGAGTGAGAGTTATCTATCTAGACACTTATGAGGCATTTTTTGTTCCCTTCCCCAACCTTTTGAGTTGGGGGCACTTTGGTATTTTCAAATCAATAACTCTTTAAAATATACATAAAGCTAACGCGCCTACGCCGCTGGCATGCATAGACACAACGGTCACTTGTTCCCATTTGGGACCCGTGATGGATTGTTATAAACTTTTTTTTTAACTCAAGTCATATTCGTGTATATTAAGATAATTGTTTAAGACTGGTCAAGATAAAAAAAATTGTCATAGAATTAAATTAATTTTTATTATCATTCTTGTTAATTATATATAACTCATCATCTTATTATTTTTTCTCTTTTAATTAATACTTTATCCCTTTTCATATTAGTGGTTACAAAACCAACAAACTGTTGTCAGCGGCTTCATCCTATAAGGAGAAGAAACCTCATCAAATCACCTTTTTGTTTTTTGTTTTTTGTTTGTGTGTGTGTGTGGAGAAAATCATTGTAATTAATCTGCTACTTTCTTAAAATGCCTAAGTAGTCTCATTTGAATACCAAATATTACTCTTAATTTAAAGCATTATTGGAATCTTGAATAGACAAGTATTATAAAACATGAAAATCAACATAGTTGTTGTGACCGATAATATGAAACTGATTAAGAGAGATGTGTACATTACTTTTTTTTTTTTTTTTTTAATATAGTACATATATGAAATAATATTCAATACTCGTCCATCACCAAACCTATTTGCTAACTAATAAAAGGAACCAAGAACACTATACAAAATGTTCAATATATAGAACCACAGAAAGAGTGTGTGTGTATTCATTGTTAACCTCAAAATAGAAAACAAATTAGAAGTGTTTATAGAATTTTTAATCTTGCTTGTCGTCCTTTAATTAAGTTGGTCGTTTCTTACAAATTTTCCAATCCTCTTAACCTTTTCACACTTCAGTTCCCTTCAAAATAAAGTATGATTATACAACTTTTTGGTAATGTGTTCGAAACAACTACAAGAAAAATATTCAATCTCAAATTTTTTATTGTATTTTGTCATTTTTATTCGATGATAATAAATCATGATGATAGTACTTCTTTCGGTTCCAAATGTAGAGCTTAAATAACTAATTTAAAGATATTAACAAAATTACTTAAGTTAATTATTTATAATAAATATGTATGTTTTCCTGAAAACCCACATTTAATTATTACCCAATGGAAACACGTTTTAATATATGTAATCAATAGGGATAACTTGAGAAAAATATTTACAAATTTGAGAGGTAAAAATTATTAATGTCTTATATTAATAATTAAAAAAAAAAATCTCAACTAGTCCATACATTTAAAACTGGAGTAGTAATTAATTTTCAATTCAAATAGATGGTGGCATTTGTTGCATGAAGTTTTTGTTTTCTGACAAAGAGATACCTTTTCTTTGTGGAGTTTGAAATGAGCTACGCGTTTAAATTTTTATATATATATTTCATTTTCATATTTTGACAAAGTCTTTAAAAGATTAAATATTGTAGCAATCGTCTCGAAGAGCTTGTCTTTTATGTGTTGTTCTCTTATAGTCACAAAAGTCACTAAGATTTGTTTACACACATTACCATACTTGTTGGTAGGCTGTTTTGTATATTAATGTGATTTTGAATTATATATCATACATAACGTTCACAAGAAAACATATATAAAAGGAAACTTCAAGATGTTAATGAGCTGTACAATACATTAAGCAATTAATTCATATTTAGATTTTACAACAATCATATGGAACAAGAAGTCAAAAAGTGTATACACAAAATTATTTAAAAATAATATGAAAAATATGTGACTGTTCTATCTATATATATCTAAATATATATATCTTCCCTTCATCTCTTCGATCACTATTCTGTAGGAGCGTCCTCGTCTTCTCTTAAATTAGAATCATATTTTTCTTCGAAGTGAACAGATCTCATAATTCTTCAGGTAAGTGATTTTCAATTCCTTCATCGAACTCAAAGTACAGATTTGCTTTGTTAATTTTAATAGCTAGCTTCATTATAGTTTTTTCCTTAATCTTTCAAGGTTTAATAATTAACTTCAATAAAAAATTCTGAAGTCTTCAATGGTGGATTATTGCTTTGCATTTTGATTCTTGTTTTTTGTTTTTCGTTTTTCGTGTTGCTCAACTTGCTTTTATTTTGTGTTTGTCTTGATTCAATAAATCCCCCAAAAAAAATGTCGTTCCCGTTTTTGATTTCATCACTCGCGCGATTCAATGCTATTTGACATTACTGAAGAATTCAGATAATTGAATATTTACTGTATAACGCATTATTGGAGAAGAATGATCTTAAGCTTCATTTATGGATAGCAAATCTGCTTTCAAAGGCTGGTAGACTACACTTCAATTCTGGTTCTGGATTTTAACACCAAAAGAAGCTTTATTAATTGAGTTCTGACTTGACTTGAACCTGAACTAGACTGTAGAAGCAGATCTCACATGGTTTTGTTACCAATTGAAAGAATATTTAATCCAATTTTTTTAATTTGGTGCAAAAGATGGTCTGCGAATCTAGATTTAATACTCTCTCAATTGTCTTTTGTTATAGACATTTTGTGGGCATGACATGTTCTCTTTTTATAAAAGACTTTTTAGAGGTTATCTCAATTTTTTTCCCATTTTCCCCCTCATTTAATTAATTACTCATATTATCCATACCATTCTACTTGGTTCCCACGCATTCTCTCTCTTACACACAAATGAGGGTATTTTTGACAAAAAAAGTTGCTTTTTTTTAACATCTTTATTATCCCCAACAAATTTTAACCAATTTTTGGAGCAACGCTATTCAAGTAAGTATTTCCCATAAAAAAGGACGGAAGACGTAGTGAATTGTTTAGGATGGTATTGAAGTGATCCCAAACCAATTTCTAGGCATGAAAAACCTTTAAGCCTAAATTAAATGGAAAAAAAATGATGTTTAGCATAATAGTTTCAGGGACAACTCACAACTGACTTTTCTGCCCAAAAGCCACTTTGAAGTTGAATTAACTTTTTCTAACTTATAAAATTCTAGCTTTCAACTTTTAATTTTTTTCATATTTAGACATGTAAAAGTAACTTTTGAATGTATCATTAAAATAACTTTTTGTCAAATTGATTTTATTATTAAAGCCTCATTCAAATATAAATCACGTTAGATTAAAAGACTTTTACACTAACTTTAATTTGTAAAAGTTGGTTGAGATAAAATCAATTTTGTTGATTAATATTATTAATCCAAACGTGCCCTTAACATATGAAATTTGTTGATATTTAGGAATATCATATAATGAGTGCATCATCATCAAGAGAAGTATTTTCTTCGTTGGATGATTACATAATAGAAGAAAGAAAGAGATCGTTGAGAGGTCGCTATTATTTTGGCCTCATATTCTTCTTCATCAATCTCCTTGCTTGGTTTGTTCGTGACTATGCCCAGCCCTTTTTATCTAATTCACTTCATTGTAAGTCCTTTTTTCTTTTATTTTCTTTTCTCAAAATAATTATAACAATTTGATAACAATTTTTTTTAAATGAAAAAATTAATTATTAATGAAAACGTGTTTTGGTATCTAAAGTACACATTTCATGGGAAACCATTCCTTTAATAGAAATCTTATGTAGATAAAGTGAATTTTGATATCATATTTAGAATGAAATCAAATACCTATATTATACGAGTAACTCTTATATTTAGAACTAGAAGAAGTATATTTTAACATTTTTTTTTTTTTTTTCATTTTTCTTTCAACCACAGATGTTAAAGCATGTGGAATTGGAGGACAAGATTGTTTTCATACCTTGGGAGTCCTTCGCGTGAGTTTAGGATGTTACGTATCTTTTTGTCTATTGGTGGGCATTAATTCAGCATATATTTAAATTTTCATTAAAAAATATTGAGATCAGAATCTTATTTATTATATAACATACACGAAGCATTTTCTTAAATGAAAAGTTATATTACTCTTAAGGTTTTTTTAATATAACTTTCTAATATCAAGTATATTATCAAATCTGGGTCAAGTGTGTTACCAAATCCAATTGAAATAACTCTCGAGTCTTTCTTAAAAGTATTTTATGTATTTATATAAAGTTTTCACTGTAAGCTTATAGCTTGGACCAAGATATTCAACCAATTTGTATGGAAACTCTCTAATTTGAGAAAGGTAAATGAATATTTTAAACATAATTATGAAATAATTTTTATTCTCTAATTTATGTTGGAACAATGATACTACTTTGTTATTTCAAGTACTATTTTATGTTAAAAAAATAAAATTATTAATTAAAGTGTATCACACATAACGAATTCCTTGCCTACAACAATATTCATAAATCACTAGATTTCAATTGTATAGTGGAATTTTACCATGGCGTGTCCTACTTTCAGGTCTCTTTTTTAAAATATAATAATATATATATTAACGAAGTAAACATAACAAGATTATTCTTCCAAAATATAATTCTAAAAATATTATATTTTCTTAGAGAATTCAAATTATATATTACCCTATGAAGAGTGATTTTTTGACTTGATTGTTTATATTTAAATACTCATCTGATCCTATATATAAGACAAAATTTTGTACTACAAAAGTTTGTCCTATATTTAAGACCAGAAAGGTAGTATTTAAGTGATAGAGTGATTTGACTTGCAATGATTTATAGGTAATTTAAGTCGAGTATTAAACTTCATTTTCTGACTACAAATATTATATGTAGCGGCTCATAAAAGGGAGAAAATAAAATAAAATTTTACCCGATCGACCCATCCAAAATTATAGACCAAATTGATTTACTGATATATATAATATGGCGATCCGGGGTTCAATTTTAATGCCAAAGTGGATCCTTGACAAATTATTTAGATATTTTTCACAATAATGTTTGTGAGTACAGTGGAAACAAGAAAATTATATGAAGGTAGAAATTCATGGCATTGTGGATGGTGGGCATTCAAATTTATTTTATTGCTTCTATCATTCGCACTCTCATTCTTCTTACCTTCCCAAATTGTTCAAATATATGGTATGTTCCAATTCATTTTCTTCCTTATCTTTTATTATGATTAATATTATTTATTTTTCATGAGTCCCTATATTTTAAAAAGGGAAAATCCCTTTAAGATCTCAATGGATCAAGAAAATGTAAAAAAAAAAAGTCACAGAAAAAATTATGATGTAAAATAGGTTCTAAGGAGTTGTTAAAAACTAAAGATTGAGTTGTTAAAACCTACAGATGGACTTATCAATCCTCTACTAAAGAAGTTGTCAACGTGACCTTTTTTACATTTTTCTCTAAGACTTTTTTACATTTTTTTAGTCCATTGAGATGTTAAAGAGATTTTTCCTTTTAAAAATATACAACTAGACCAAACAGAATACAATTTGTTATGTAATCAGTTAGTCTCATTTTCACAACCAAATAAAATAAAATAATAATAAAAAATAGTTATCTCATTTTAAAAGTTCATTCAACGTCTACATTTTGTTTCACCTCTGTGCGTTTTCTTTTCACTGCATGCGATCTAAAACAAGATGATTTGAGAAGTCAAATCATTGCTCATACAATTAATTATATATAGGAAGATTTTCTGAAAAATTCCCTAGACATTAGACAACCTGTCTTAAATAGGCGTATCTCTTTTTCTTATATGTGCAATATTTCTTCATTTGTGTGCACCTAAAATTCTTAGGTATCGTTGGGTGATAAATGTTGTAACGAGGGATTTATAAGTAATTGTTTCTTATATATTTTGTTAAATTATTTTGATGTTTTCATTACTTTTTTTATTAACTATTGTTGTTTTATTAGGAAAAATGAATTTTCCATACATTTTGGGCCATGAGTCTAACAAAAAACATCTTGATTTGAATCGGGTCGGACCTTAAGCCCCGATAAAACTTGGCCCATGAAACATGAACTCAAAGGAACAAAGAGTTTAGCTCATAAATATCTCTTCGTTATTTTCTTGAAAAAATTGATTGAGTAAGAACAAGGGCATTGTAATTATGTTGCAGGTGAAATTGCTCGTGTTGGAGCGGGGTAAGCTTCAAGTCCTTCATTTAAAATAATTGTGATATTGGAAACGGAAAGTAAATTAAAATTATGAAAATAAACAGCAATAATATATTATCAATCACATCATTATTAATGTATGTGTACTTTTTATTTGTTATTGCTTCAGAATTTTTCTCCTGT
The DNA here is from genome assembly GCA_019022655.1 of Acacia acuminata. NCBI lineage: Eukaryota > Viridiplantae > Streptophyta > Magnoliopsida > Fabales > Fabaceae > Acacia > Acacia acuminata. Next base: position 294,529 of record JAFJYI010000367.1, on the reverse strand, counting down.
TACAACTTGTGAGTGTGATCCATTTTATCACATGGTGGAATAAATTCTGGACTCCGCATGAAGAAATAAAAAAAAGGTAGATATGTAATTAATGTATTTTTTTCTTTTTTCTTTTCAAATGTTAATGATGGAAAAAGCCATGTTTTGGGAACGCGAAATATACTTGTATATAGTTGAACAATATTAGTTTTCAGATAGTCATTTTTTAAATCTTTTTTAGAAAAACATTGAAACCACCATTATTAGGGAAAAATATGGAAAGTGAAAATCTAAATTATGATAAATACACGCAGCTGTTCGGTTGGACTTGTGATTTCAACAATATTTCATGGAGCTTCATTATGTGGAGTAGTGTGGATGTACGCATCATACGCCTCAAGAGCCTCTTGCTCCCTCAACATCTTCTTCATCACTTGGACTGCCATTCTTCTTGCTGTCATCATTGCTGTTTCTTTGCATTCCAAGGTACGAACTCTCTCTCTCTCTCTCTCTCTCTCTCTCTCTCTCTCTATATATATATATATATATAATTCTTAACTATATTGCAAACTTTGAACTCATTCTGTTGGGGTTAAATATGAGAGTTAAATAACCAATTTACATATATTAGAAAATTAGTTAATTTACTTATTTATAAAATATGTATATTACTTTTTCTAAGATACCTCTTTTATCTTCTCGTATTGAAAACTACCCCTTTAATAAATATGGATAGTTGAAAAAAATATGAATTTTGGAAGAAAATAAGATTAAGAACTTACAAAGAACTTGTTGGGTTTCTCTGTTTTTATTTGACTAGACATGGTTTTTAATTTGCACTAGTGGTAGAGCCACAGTGTGTGTAGGTTGCCAAATTCACCCCTCACTTCAAGAAAAGTTATAAATTTGTGATATTCCTCTTATGTACTTAATATATATAAGAACAACTTAACTAATTTAATTAAGTAAATTAAATAAAACTAAATAAATTATTCAATTATAACAAATATGACATGATCTCTCTAAAATATCAATATATAATATTAAATTATATATCAATTTATAAATTAAATAAATTTTTTTCAGGAAAATGATAAAATATATTCTTCTTAAGTGTGAGATTACAAGTGCAAATCCTTTGTGAAAGTTATAAACTTATAAGGGGTGTGTAAGTTAGTTGTGACAAAAAAAAAATCAAATTATTAATTTAATTTACAGGTAAATAGAGGTCTTTTATCCTCAGGAATTATGGCTTTGTACATTGTTTTCCTCTGTTGGACTGCTATCAGAAGGTAAGCTTTTATTGTCTCTTGCACTATAAATTATAATTTAGAAATATGATTGCTTACTTCTCATGACTGCTTTGTTTTATATTACTCTTTTCGATTCTTAATATTAGATATATTTATCTAATTTAAAGAAAGTTAGTTAAATTAGTTAATATGATATCTATTGTTTATAACATCAATAGGAGTCAATTATGAAAATATTGACAAATATAAAAACAATGTTTTATATTTAAGACCAAGAAATTTCAAAATATATCTCATATTAAGGATTGGAGAGAGTATTTGTTAGTATACTAATGTTGATTATTATTAGTATTATTTTATGGCTTTTCAGTGAACCTATAATTATAAGATGTAGCTCAACGAACCAAGATAACGCAAATCATGATTGGATCACAATAATTGTAAGTCCTATAAACTTTCACTCTTATAAACCATAAAAAATATTTATAATGATTTTCTTCCCTCAATTCGACTACAATTCAAAGTTCATGAGTATTATGATAATTTGTCAAGTTATTTATATGGTCCACTCTGTATTTACGTTATATATATGGTTCATATTTTGCAAATAATATAACTTATTATGGAATTTATATTTCACAATTTTTTGCCGGAATATTTCACATTAAATTTTTCCCAATTAATCTTATTTTCTATTTAATGATACATGTAATTTTATTTTTTCTTTGAATTTTATTTTTATAGGGCTTCCCAATTGCCATCTTTGCCATCGTGTTGGCAACATTTTCCACTGGAATTGATTCCAAATGCTTTCAGGTGCATTACTTTATCCAATGACAAAATCCTTATATTTTTGTATTATTTTTAATATTTCAATATTAAACAATTAGGAATATGTTTGGTAGAATTCAGGATAGGGAAAGAGAATGGAATTAAGATTAGGGGGAAAGATTTATATGGACAACCAAAATATAAGAATCCCAAAATAATTTTTGAAATAGATTAATTCCTATGAAGTCCCTAAGTATATTACTCTCTTTGGCCTGTAATATGAGAGGTAGTTGGATGTTATATTTTGTCCTAAATAGAATATCTTAGTTTATTTTTATTATATATACACACACATTTAATATTTTCCCTCCAAACTAATTTATCTAACTTATTAAAATGACATGTAACGTAATGTTACACAAGGGCGTTTTAGAAAAATCATGTCAAATTTGTTATAAATAATTAATTTAATTCATTTTTAATCCATCCAAATTAACTAAGTAGCTCTTATTTTAATAATGAGGAATATTATGAAATTAAGTTTTTGTTAAATGAATTAATTGGCATGGTCAAAAGAAAGCTAGTCCATCACAGGCTTTTACTTCCAAACAATTAAGCCATTTCATAAAAATGTAATATTAAAATAATATCTAGTGACTTCATAAAAATTAATACGAGAAAATCAGTTTGGGATTTTCATGTTTTGATAGTACTAATATGTTTTTCCCCCCTTTGACATTACCAAAGACATGTTTGCATTTATATGGGCCATTGAATCCCCCAATTAAAAATGAAAAATGCGCCAACGATGGTGAAGTCAGGAAGAAAGAACTTGATTCCTTTTAAATACGATTAAAGTTGTGAACTTTATAAATTTTTAAAAAATATATTATAAGAACTATTTTCAATTCAACCTTATAACACTTTAATCTAACTCAATACAACTTACTACTTAGATACCATTTTTTTTATTTATAAAAAATGTAAATAAAATAAAACCAAGGCATTAATCTAATATCCAAAAAATTAACAAAATCATTAAAATTATCTCAATCCAGAAAATAAATAAGATATAAATAATCTACCATTGATTATAAGCTTAACACTTTTTATTTTTTTTATACATAATTTTTACGAAAGGAGTTGCCTGATCGAAGGTAGGCCTTGACATCTTTTTTAAATAACTGCATAGGTAACCTACTGTTGCAAGAATGATAAGACCCAACTTCATTGGTAGCTTGACACTATTAAAATATGATTCAATCTAGACTAGACTAGGCTTTAGCTAAATAGGCCGGGCCTATAGCAGAGATCCAAAACCCGAGTCTCGAGTCGTATGTAGTTTTTGTTTTTTGTTTTTTTTAGGCACTAGCCTGAGCCTTCAAAAGGGCTGACAAGATCTGAGGCCTATTTAAAGGCCTACTTAAAATGCAAGCCTTTAAATAGGTTTAAAGTCTATACATATAAGTTTATATATAAGTCATCAAGTCTATTTAAATCTTAAGTCATGTCTTAAAAGTTTAGAGACTCATTCTCACATGAAACAAAAGAGTTAGTCAGAGAAAGAAAAGAACACCTTGTGACAACAATTATCTAAGTAAGTAGAAATAAGAAATATCAATCATTTACTGACTAAAAAGATATATTTTTTAAAATGAAACAAGTACGACAATTGACATGTAAAACTAGATTTTGCCTCTTGTTTTTCTTGCAGAAAATGAGACAAACTTCTCTTACTAAGATCATTTTCATTTGGGCATCACTAAAATAAACTTATTACAATTGTTATGTTGCGTCAAATGACATAAATCAAGGGAAAGGTAGGGAGCTAGCATTGCCATCTCAAGCGATAAAAAAGAAAAAAGAAGAAGAAGTAGATGTGATCAATTGATGAATGAAAATGTTAAGCTCATTGACAAATGATGGAATGTGAAAATTATGGTTAAGAATAAGTAATTAATTTTATAAACAATTTACAAAATTAATTTAGATTAAATTATTTATAATTATGCATACTAATACATTTTTTTTAAGATAAAAGGAAACTAAATAGGCCAAGCTTGTAGGTTAAGCCTTATGAAAATAGGTATGACTTATTTACTTAAATAGGCTTAATAATAGGCCTAAGTTTGAGCCTGATTTATTTACTAGATAGGCTAGGCTAGGCTTAAAGTAAGTTAGGCCGTAGGTCCTTGATATGGCATAGCCTATTTCCATCCATACTCAATTGATAAAACCAAATATTACATTGTTGTATTAAAATAATAAAAAATGCAAACAAATGGAACATGAAAAAGAACCTAGATACTCTAATAGGCCAAAAAGAATGACAAAACCTGCTAACATTATCTCAACTTTTTTAAAAAAAAAAAAGTGTATAAATATGTGGCCAAGAAAATCAATTTAGTAGGCGGGTTAAAAATCTCTAAAATCAATTTGAATATAATTATGTGCCTAATTTTGGTTGGCAGTTTCGAAAAGATGATGGAGAAGAGGAAGATGATATCCCATACAAGTATGGATTTTTTCACATGGTTTTCTCCTTAGGAGCTATGTACTTCGCTATGTTATTCATCAGTTGGGATCTCAATAATTCACCCACCAAGTAAGCTTTTTTTCATTTATTATTCCTCTTTATACGCCATAAAATCCAACCCACGTTAAATCTATAAATCAAGGAACCATTTTTTTTAATTAATGCAGTTAAGAGTTTTAAATGGGTCGACCGGATTAAGTTTTATATTTACTTTTTTATTTTATTTAAGTTTTACTCTTTTGAAGGGTTATACATAAATATTATGTATATTTTGATTAAATTATTTTAATTATAATTCGGTCAATACACAAGAATTCCAGTTCAACAACAGTTTGATTATTGACCATTATATTGAATCACTACTTGGACTGGTTTAATAATCCATCTGATTCCCAAACTTTTGTTTTATATCAAATTAAAAAGTAAAAACAAACTGATTTAATTATGAATCATTATATTACAATTAAATTAATAAATTTTAAACTTGTATCTTCTCTTCAGGCTAAAGAAAGAAATTAGTTTCTCCTTTGATTCATTAGTTCCTTTTAAAAGGAATGTAATATTTTTAAATCGTTATTCCATAAAACAGATTTTAATAATTTTGAACCATGTAATTGATTTCAACAATTTTTATGTTAACATAAAGCAAAACTCTCTCTCTCTCTCTCTGTTTTTTTTTTTTTTTTTTTTAAAAAAAAACTATTTCATTTACTCAATAATCAGGAGTGATTGAAATAATTATATATTCATATTATTTCAGATTAAGAAGTTTTTTAAAAAAAGTATAAAATACTGATTCTTGGTAAACAGATGGAGTATTGACGTAGGGTGGTTAAGCACATGGGTCAAGGTTATGAACGAGTGGTTTGCAGCCTCATTTTACTGTAAGTCCATACTTTGTGTGTGTCATGTGCAATTTATTTATCAATGTGATTTTCTAATTGTGTGTCTATATATATTGATAAGAGACAATTTTATTGATAACTAGAAAAAAAAAATTATAAAAAGGCTTCAGCAGTTAACATACCAGGCAACTGCAAGAAAACATACAACAAACAGGAATTAAAGAAAACTAAAGGAGCCAACAAACATAAAACGGTTAAAGGAAATACATTGAAACAATAAAACAAAAAGGCCAAGAGCTGAAAGCAAGAACCAAAAAGGCCTACGTCTTCGACAGTAGGCCCAGAATGTGTGATAGCTAGCCAAATGTACAAGTCTCTGTCTGCACCAACTGTAATTCCTCCAACTCCTTGTCTTTGGGTTCAACTCCTTGGGTGAGGTGGGGGTGGACTTCCTCACCTTAAGAGAGGGGTTCGATCCCTGTTTTTAGTCAAGGCCCGGGGGAGGCATCCTAGGTGTCTGTCTAGAAAGAAGCGATGGAAATCTTTGGTAGAGGTGGAGACATGTGTACTTTCTCCGGCCGGTATGTCACGTGGACTGGGCTTCAAGTGTTCTACCCTTGGATCATGTGGTGAGCCCAACTCCTTTCCTAATTTTTTTTATCCAAAAAAAAAAAAAAACTGTAATTCCTCCATGCACAATAGCTCGAAAAACTAAGGTTATTAAAATTAAACCGGTCGAGGTATTGAGTCAAGGGTTAGTGGATCAAACTAAATCAAATTGGAGGTAATTTGAAGTCAAACTAATGAGAAAGTGAAGATTTCAGGGTTATTAATATGAAACTATAAAATTTTTTTTTTAATAAAAAAAACCAAGTTAATGCCCAGACCAAATAGGTTTATCGATTGTTTCATCTGTTTCCAAGCCGAACCGACCAATTTAGTCTGGGTTTAATTACACTGCGAAAAACTCCAATGCCCTTGAAAGTGCATCCTACAAACAAGCAAGCGGATACGGTTTCATAGTTGCCTAGGTATTGTGATATTATCATATGAACAAACCATTGACCCTTCAATATTGTCTCAAAATTAATGACTAATTTTGTTTTCACTAGCTTGTGATATATAAAAAACCTACATAAAGAAAGTTACATGAGTTTATATATATATATATATATATTACTCTTAAATTTTAGTTCTAGAAATTCCAGGAACAATTTGTTTCATCAGTGACCGATTAAATGTCTTTGTATTTTATCGTTGCAGTATGGATGTTGATTTCTCCTGTGGTGCGACAAAACAAAGTGACAAACAACAATGAATCTGTACAACAGACATCAGCTCACTCAACAATGGTCTGATCTTTTTTGAACGATTATAACTTCGTTTATTACATAAGAAAATTCATTCCCCCCCCCCCCCTTCTTTTTTTTTTTCCTTACTTCTATGGTGTAATATAGCTATATTAATCTTGGCAAAATTTAAAAAGCTATATTAATTAGTGTTTTGAAACAGACCCAATTGGTAAAAATAAGTTAAATTAGACTCTTATTTTGAGGGAACTAGCTGGCTGGGCCTTGGTTATGGGTTTAGGCATTCAAACCAATTTTTTTTTTTTTTTTTTTTTTTTTTTTTTTTTTTTTTTTGGGTAAATGTTATTTAATTTTTACTTGTAAGTACAAAATAACATAATTTGTGGAATGAATTTTTTCTCTTCCCCGCTAGAGAGAGATCGATGACCATATTAGTGTCCTATAATACTTTAAATATGATTGCTTCCAATAAAAGGATCTTACCTAGCAAAAAAAAAAAAAAAAATCTTTATCTTCCCTTGTCCTGATATTTTTATAAGGATTTTTCACATGGTTATTAATTATTATTTTTCTTGATAAATTTCATGATATTTTTGAGAAAATAATGTAGAATACTTAATATGAAATAACACTTACTTTTAGAAAAAGATTCAATATGGGAAAATATATAGGGTTAATATGCAAATCAACCTTCAAAGTATTAGCAAAGGAGTAATGTTGTCTTGAATTTTTTTTGGTATCTATGTCGCATTGAAAGTTAAAAACGTAGTAATGTTTTCTTCTAACAGTTGACTATTAAATGAGAAAGATGGACTAGCTAATGTAGAGTTGGCAAGCAATGTGGCAGTGGCAAAAACTAAAATGACTAAAAAACCCTTAAAAATGCCTCTCTCTTAAGTCTCACTCGCCGTAGTTAAAATCGAGATTTTATGTAAAATCGAAAAATAGATAAAAATCGTAAAACATAAAATTGTAAGGTAAAAAAATCGTAAAAAAAAAAATCATAAAATCATAAAAGCATTTGGAAAATTATTAAAATCGTTTTAATGAAAAAAAATCGTAAAAACGTAAAATCGTAATGATAAATCGAGATTTTAACTATCATGCGACGACTCTCTTCTCCTCCTGTAGCCCACTTCTTCCAATTCAACCATCAGTCGTCCCCTCTCATTTCATAGCTCCTTCTAGCTTCTTCCCTTCCCCAAGCATGAATACAAGACACAAGGAACACAAATCTTAAACAGAATCATCGTCCACCACACAACCTAGTGTTCTTCCCTGAAGATCAAAGCTCCCCCATTGCCGACAAAACCAAAGCCTTCTCTCTTCACTTCCTCCAATTTCCTTGTCATTATTACCTCTCCCTTCTCCCCAACACACGCAAAATGACAAACCAAAATAAAAGCCATATATAAACTTATAACTTTTAGATACCCTCTCTATTATAGCTTTCCAATGCAGATACACACACACACACACTCATACTCTCACATATATAGTTTACAGACAATATTGTTGTTCGTTGCTTCACTTGCAAGATTCACCGCTGCCACCTCTCCTACCATTTCTTCTCTATCCTTCATGCCTAGAACAACACAACACACACACACACACACACAAAACTATTGTGACTTGTGAATATGGATCACCGAGAAAGCATACGAAGAACCATTGCCGACAAACCTAAGCATTTTGTTCACCACTCTCACGCCCTTCACACAATCCACCATCGAACTTGCCACCCATGGTCGACTTTTGTCACAGAGATCTCCCACTATTCACAATCCCACTACAGAACCGAAAGCTCACAATTGGTTCTTCAAATTGGAGAGAACCCAATTGGGAAAATATGCCTCCAAGAGCGATCATGCTCCACCGCCTGTTCTGCAACAGATGGGTACTCTGTTACAAGAAAATCAACTTTCAGCGATGACTTTCGGCGGCAGCATTTAAGTTGCCACAGCGGCGACATTAAGGGTCGCCACGGAAGATGGAACCTTTTAGCGGTAACAACAAATGTCACAGTGGAAGGTATACCTTTCGACAATGGCAATTTAGCTGTACCTTCCACAGCAACTTTTGGTGTTGCCCCTGAAAGGTAAGATTTTCAGTGGTGATAGCATTTGTTGCTACCCTAAGGTATACCTTCGGTAGCCACTATCTTTTGTTGCCCCATAAAAGTCTTATCTCCCCCCCCCCCGCGGGGCGGCGGCGGAAATTCTTAATGATTTTTTATTTTTTAATTGCTATCAAATTTACATAATAATTTTGTTCTTTAATATAATTTGACCAAGAAATAAAGTGAGATAGTTTGAGAGATAATATGTTATAAATATAAAATAATTTTAAATATAACATGAGTTGTAAAAGGCTATCTAAATAATTACATCTTTGTTATCAAATGAAGTATCTTTTCATTTTTTCTTCTAAAATGTTACTTCTATATAATTAGAAATTTCATAACTTATTCTTATAAGATGTGTATATCCTTTTACTCATTTGAAATATATTTGTATATATGCTTATCACTTTAATTAACTAATGAATTCAAGTTGTATAGTTGGAAGATTTTAGTATACTTTAAAAAAATTAAAGTAAATATATTTAATGAGTTAATAATTACAAGAATTAGAACCCTATTTAAATAAAGAAAATAAACATGAAAATAGCTTCTTCTTCTTTCCTTTAAGTGAGTACACGGTGTAGTTAGCCTCCAATGCGAATTTTAGAGAAAATGAAGGCAATATTATTATTGAATTAATGGTTTTAACTTATATAAATATATAATATTTATTTATTTATATTATAAAAATAATAAAAACATAAATGGATAAAAATGAAGTATATCAGTTCAAATTTAAACTGAATAAATTCAAACTTAATGATTTGTTCTTATTTAGGAATATGATGCATGTTTTCCGCATATAAAATGTTTTGAAAAATAAATAAAAAGAACAACTAATAGATTTCAGAGAAACTATTTCTTTTTCTCTTTTTCGTTATTATAACTTATTGATATATTGTGATTAACTCTAATTAAGTGAATATAGAATAAATAAGTATGAGATAGGATTAAATATTCCTGAGAAGAGATATCAGAAAACCGATGAATGAAAGTGAGGTAAGGAACATTATAATAAAAAGGTTAAACTAATATACTCCCTCCGGTCCTAATTATAGGAACACTTTTGTAGTGTAAATACACTATAAAAGTGTTCCTATAATTAGGACCGGAGGTACTAGTAAACTAATTCGGATTAACAATATTTGACAAGGTTGTATTTTCATAATTTAAAGTCGACACTTTAATTAAAATAGGGAAAACTTGTTTTCCCTTACACCAGATGAGATAAACGAGCCTGAATTTAATGCACTGAATCAAGGCTTTGGGCAGGAAGGTGACTCCATCTACCTCCCACGTTATAACCCTCTAAATGGGATAAGTTTTTTTGATAAAACTAAATGGGATAAGTTGGAGGAACGGGAAAACCTCATAAACCTGTGTCAGTGTAACCTATCTGGGTGTTCGGTAAAGCCAAAAGAAAAAAAAAAGGGGGGGTTTGGGCGAGGAAATGGTGTCCTTCATTCCTATCGCACTGCACAATTAATCAAGGTATATTTGCACAAATGGTCAACAAACCTTGTTATTGCTTTCCCCGCCAAGATTTTTATTTTTATTTTTTTAAAAGTTCTAATCTTGTCAAAAACTTGTTAGAAATTCATTTGATTTTCTTAATCAGTCAAGAAGATTCTTTCTTCTCTTCTATGTTCTTCTGTCACTCAAAAGCCCTAATTCAACTTTTTCCTTTTCCTTTTAAATTTCCCCCCATATGATTCATGATATGAGGTGGATGCCCAGCCTCTCATTTTAATTAGAGGGGCATTATGGTTTTTTAATAACATTCCGAAACCCCTAATCAGGCCTCTTATCCTCTTTAGGGATATGTAAAGAATACAGGTCTAAATTCGGATTTAGGTATTTCAATTGGATTTAATTGGGATTCTCCCAAATTTAATCAACAACAACAAAGCCTTTAACCCACTAGGTTGGGGGGTGGCTATATAGATGATACGACGCCATTGTGGTCTATTGAAAAGATTCTCCCAAATTTAATCAAGGATATACTAATAAGATCTCCTTCTAGTCCTAAATATAGGACAAAGTTTGTAGTACAATTTACACTCCAAACTTTGTCTTATAGTTAGGACTGGAGGTAACATGAAATAATATCCTCGAAATCCCTATTTGGAGATTTATATATCTAGAATAATATCCCAAAAAGAAAAACTACTAATAAATTTAAAAGATTCTTAGAATAGTTCAAAATATGTTAAATATATATCAAATATTCATAATAATCTAGGATATAAAATGGCTCTTTTAAATAATAAAATTGTGTATTCTTAGAGTATGTAAGGAGGAGTCTTTATCTTAGTGAGAGATTTGTAAACGGCTTCATAAGTGCCCGACCAAACTTGTGGAATTACAGTGGTTCTTAAGTACCTAGTTAAAACTTGAGGAAGATAGTGGATTGAAATCTCAGAAAGAGCTTGGGGACTAGACGTAGGTCATCATGGATTGGATAGAATCAAGATAAATCATAGTTTGCAATTTAGTTGAAAATATATGGTTCTTCTAGACACTTGAGTGTCAAATTAGTTACACCCGAGTATGCAATTTGCCACATTTGAGTGTTGATGAATTTGTGTCTGATAGAAAATTGTTCATAAATGGAGGCCAGAGAAAAGAAGTTATTTTTCTACTAGACACTCAAGTGTCTCACACTCAAGTGTCACAAATAACACTTCAAGTATGCCTCTCAAAGTGGCTGTACTCTTGATTCATCAGCGAGTGCCAGGCATTGAACTTTGCAAGTATTTACCTTGACACTTGAGTGTTTACTTGATCTTTCCAAAATGAGTGTGAGTGTCAGGAAAATCTTTTGCAAGTATTGGATCAACACTTGAGTGTTCATTAACACATTTGAGTGTCCAACTCAATACTTTCAGGGTAGAAGCGAGTGTCAGGCATTTTCAAAGTGAGTGTTAAACCACCACTCGAGTATTCAACAAAATTCATTCACAAATAAAGCGAGTGTTAGGCAATCTTGCTGCAAATGTCAAACTAACACTCGATTGTTCATTGTAAAACTTGAGTATATTCATACCAAAACACTTCAACTGCTTTCTAATTCAAGTTTTAGTTCAAATAACGGTTGCACACATGAGTGTCTTAAAACATATACTCAATGACTTGAATCATCAAGTCCTCTTTTCTTTTTCAAGTTGGTTATCATCAAGACTTATAAACCGAGAACTAATAGATTTCTCCGATGATAAAGATGGAAGGAGTAGCGATGGAAGTTGATGGTGGTTGTAGAGCTCCGAAGCAAACCCCAATGGTAGTCTCTAGTTCTCTATGTCTGCAAATCATGTGATGAGGAAGAAGCTCTCTTCCGGTGGGGGCTAACGATGGAAGTTATGGTGATTGAGGAAGGTCGCCAGCAATGGTAAAGGAAGGGAAGATTGCTGGTGACCAAGGAGTGGTCTAAGGTTCTAACCTCTGAGCTCTCTCCCCTATTTCTTCGCAACCCTAGGTTTGTGTAGCCTATGTCGCAACGGTTGTTTTAGTGATGAAGATTAAAAAAGTGGCTTCACCCATAAGTCACTTTGTTCACAAAAGTCCATCACCATAAGAAGCTATGCTAAATGAACAAATTCAAAGTTTTTTTTTTTCCCAAATGGACTTTTTTCACTTCTCGCTAGGCTTTTGCTTGGTCTCATTTCTATGCCAAACATGCTCTATATATAGGTACATCTATCAGTGGACTCCCAAAAGTACTATAGTTGTTAGCCTCCATAAAAACATGGTCAAATTGGGCTCTGGGTTTTATAAAAACGAAACCACCAAAATATTGGGCCAGAATAATATATAACCCAACCCAATCTTTATACATCATTCCCACCAATAACCAATATTCACTTTTTGACCCATAAATGAAATGAAGATGAAAACGGTCCCCATGAATGATCAGTATATATCCTAAAAGGAAGATTTTAATCTAAGCTATCTCTCAAATTTATAATTTTTTCCTCTAAATATTATCTCTATTAATTTCACATATTAAGAGATTTCCTTTACTAGGATAGTTTCCAATGTAAATCACTACTACAGATAATGGATTTTGTTCGAAATTACAAGGGGCAAGTCATTGTACTTTAAACACCGTTGTTATTTAAAGAATTTTTCCGTTTAGTTATCATATCATTTGCATGTTTATTATGATAACTGTGTCCTTGGACGTATTATAAAGATTGTCCTAAATGTCCTCGGTTGGTCATCTATACAGGAACAAAGATGAAATAAGACCAATATGACTTTGATGAGGTATAGAGATACGAATCAAAGTCATAGGCACTTGTAAGAGTACAAGGTGCTGGACCGGCCCACTATGAGAAAGTTACATGGATTAAGTCATAAGTTTATCTCATGTATAACCGTGTCACAACGCCCTTTGACCTGAGATCATCATGGATTCCTACATGATCTTTGACCTAGTCAAAAGTCACCTTTGACCGGGTGATGATAAAGGCTTTGATCGGGATTAGTGGTTTTCATGCAAAGGAATGTGAATGGTCAAGATGAAATTTGTCCCTCACATTTGTAAGGAGATAATACTGGTCCCTCGATGAGTGAGTCTGAGAAATGTATGACCATTCTACGATGGAAAGGAGTTTCTATCTCAATTGTCAGACTACTCGAGAATCAAGAAAGTAATAGTCAAGAACAGGAGGATGACACTATCCATGCTTCATCCTTGAGCAAATTATCGCGTGACAAAAGGGACATGGCATGGTTGTATGATAGGTTGTATCGTACAACGATCCTCATATGAATTGGGTAGTCGTAATGTCTTGCTAGAGTCTGTTTGCGACTTGTGGGCTAGTACAAGATTGGCTCGCTGCCAATCTCATGTGGGCCTGCAGGGTCACATACAAGAATAGCCCAACACAAGTAATAAAGTCCACATTCATTAAATCTTAGATATATCTAAGATTTAATGAATACAACATTTAATCTAGGATGAATATATATATATATATATATATATTAATTCGAAAATAATAATAATATTATTTATATAGATAATAATATTATTATATAGTATTTAATTTATTTGCTAAATTAAATAACTAAAATAAATAGAGATATTGTATCTCATATTTAATTTTTTAATAGAGATATCGTATCTCGATTTAATTTAAATTAAGATATTGTATCTCATATTTAATTAAATAGATAGATAACATATTTCAGATTTATTTATAAGGATAAATTAAATAAGCTAGCTTTTAATTTGGATTAAGTAAATAGATAAGATTAGATCTGTGGATAGAATTAATTAATATATTATTTTAATCCAAATTCGAATTTCAAGATTAATTTTGAATATTTTAATACAGCCCTTTAGGGTTTTAGAAACTCTATAAGATAATGATCTAGTCGTATTAAAATAAGAAGAGATGAGCCACGAAAAAAAAAACTCTCGAGAAAGAAAAGACGTAAGATGTTGAAGGCGCTAGCACGTTGCTGTCGGTGCTGGAGTCTGTTTGGTGTGGATACCGGTAGAGGGAGTGGATTCGCTGAGTCGGCTCCTGTTGATCGTATCGAACAAGACGCACACGAATACGAAAGTACGGTTTCTGACTAACTCGATTTAAACACCGTTGATAAATCCTCCTATGGGATTCGTAAAATTTTAATGGATGAATTCCTTCCGCTTCGTAGACGGATCCCAATAGATTTAACATTCGTAGCCTTTTAACGTCCAAAAACAAAGGGACGTCTATTTAGGGGGCATAGTAAAGTCATGATATGGCGTCCTAAAATATTTAGGACGCCGTAAATGTTACACCCCTACCGGCCTCGCCCTTTCGGGTGGCGGGTTAGAGGGATCCTCATCGCTTATTATCATTCCTTTGTTAATATATCACTTAAAACATATATCAGAGTATGCACGGCAGAGCATTGGATCAGTTTGGACAACTCATAATATACTGGTAAAGATACAAACAGTTACATAAAATATTCCCCGTAGGGTTAAGGGTACAATCGTCCAAGACAAATATTGGGCAATAAGTAGTTCATACAAATAAAAATTACAATGAGACAAGGACTTCCATAAGTCTTCAATCTTCGTCTTCATTGCTCTTACCCGTATCCTTTCCACCGTCCAACCGCTTACCGCCTTACACCCGTATCTTTCAAGCCGCCCGGAGTTCAAGGTTGAACCCCGAGTAACTGTTAAACTCATATACAATATGTATGCAATACATGTAATGTAAATCACAATCAGGAACTTAAACATAAACATGGCATGTACTCCGCAGGACCGCCTGGTCAAGATAAGCCCCCGGATCCAGTGCGCAAACAGGCCTCAGAGTCGTGGAGCGACCCCAACCCCTAGCCTAGGGCCTCGAGGATACCTATAAACACACAAATCATATAGGTTCCACCTAGCCTCACATACCTTGGGCCTCACCTTCACCTCGTGAACACACAAATCACAGATCCACCTAGCCCACATGCCACGGGCCTCACCTTTACCTCGTGAACACACGGTCACACAGATCCACCTAGCCCACATGCCACGGCCTCGTAGTGCCTCTACCGCTACTACCTAGCCGGCATACCTCGGGCCTCGGTAGCCACCATAGGACATGAGTCCCATAGCTACTACCTAGCCTACATCCACAATCATGATAACACAGAACATACAAGAGCCACATAGAGTATGCAAGTTTACAATTACTACCTGGCACGCCTTGCAAAATAATAAACTCTTCCCTTGACATTGAAAATAGGGTCCACACATGCAAACACCCTAGATACAGCCAAACATCATGCTTTTAGTCATATGAACACACTTTGGTTCAAGTTCCATAAAATTCGCACACCACCAGAACATTCCAGAAACGCTGACCCAACTTCTCCGATTTTTAATAAATTCTAGAAAACTCCGATTAACGTGAAATCAGTGGCTATTTAACCCTTAGGATGTCTAGTTTACCATAAAAATAATTACCAAAGACATCTGGGTTCGAGTCCTTTCTATATTCTTAAAACTTAGCCACTGGTCCGAGACAGAGTCCAGGTTTTTAGGTCATTTTCAAATTAAAATATAACTCTTTTAGAAACTCCAAATGACACAAAATATTATATAAAAATCATCCTTAGGATGTATATTTTTACCATGTAAAATATTAGATCATTTAGACTTCATTTACTATTTTAAATCCACAGATCTAGCTTCGCTGCCCAGAAACCGCAAGAACCGACAGATTTTCGTATAACAAAGACTTAGGCTTTTAGGGTTTGGAAAAAAGTGATCCAACATGTCCCCACACAAAAAAACCTTCTGGAATCAATGGAAACCTCAAAGATACCAAAATACTACAGAAAATCCACGAAAATCACCATAGGGCAGAAGCAAAGATTCCAAGTCGTCGGTTAGGGGCTTACCTTAGGATGTCGGTTGCGGGTGCCTTCCTCCTCCCTTGGACCAAGGCCTTCAGCTGGACCTTCCTCTCCCTCAACTTGAGCACAAAATAGGCTGATCCAAATGGGGGAGGAGTGCCCTATTTATAGGCTCCAAAAGGTTATGGCTTGTCCCGTAATTAAAATAACACCCTAGGGGTAAAATAGTCATTTTTCGCTAGATTTTTCCAAAGATGCTCCAGAATATTCTTTTCTAGGGTTCTCTAGAGTCTTCTTGGTCCAGGACATGTGGCACCATCTGAACCCTCCAAATCCAAATTCCAAGATTGCCCCTAATGGTGACTTTGGGTAGGTTTTAGGTCCAGGGGTAAAACGGTCATTTTGCACTGCTCATCTTCCAAAGCTTGGGGCCCATGAAATCAGATCTTCTAGAAGCCTTCTAGGGTCTTCCATGTTCAGAAAATGGCGCATTCCAAGGCTAAAAATAGAGTTCCAGTTTTGCCCTTAGGTGGCCTTAGTTGTAGGTTTAAGATGTAGTGGCAAAATGGTCATTTCATGTCGTTCTTCTTCCAAGGCAAACTGGGGTCCACGAAATCTGCCCAAGATATGCCATAATTAGTCATAATTACTTGTCCTTCACCTTGTCACATCGATTCAAATATGTGGTCCGTTAATCCGGATTATTTTATTCTTTCTCTCTCATCATAATGACTTGATGTGACATTCTCTCTCTTCATAATTACATGACAAGATATTTTCTCTCTCCTCCGGGCCCACCGGAATTTCACCCCTTTCGTGTCCCGGGCCTGGGCCCGACTGAAATCCCGTCCGACCCCGCTCGGCTCCGGTTGTCGGCCCCACCTTACCTCGTGATGCGTGCCCTTCAACTGGACTTGTGTGGGTCCGGATCATCATCACTTTTCCCGGACCACAAGTGGACGGGGCATACTACCTTGGGGATCAAGAAACCTTTATTCCAAGACCCCGGATCCACCTCGTAATGCGTGCTACTCGGTAATCCAACTTTTGGCCCCGAAATGCCACGTGTCCGACGTAGCACTACTACTACTAACTTTTCCTTCCCTTCGGGGTCCGATACACCTTTCCTCTCTCCTCCCTTCTTGTTTCCTTCAAAAACGCGGGGCTCCCATGACTACCCTGAAAATGCCGTATACTTACCTGTACTGGCGTAATTTCGCTCAACTAAGTGTCCTATACCTCAGGACATAGTTGGGCGGCATCTTTTCCGACTAGACTTACACCGTATACATCTTTTGTACCCATTTTACGTTAGTACCTTAGTTCCACGGCTTCAAATACTAGGTCCACTCGACCCGTATGGCCGAGTTACTTAGTCCCGAGAGGCTTCCTATGCCCCGACCTTCTTGGGACTCTTCCTAAACTCGGGTCTAGTCATCCGCCTATTTCAGGCTTATTTTCACTTCTCAGGGTCCCAAAATTTGGGGTATTACAGTAAAAGACTTATGGCGTCCTAAATTATTTAGGACGCCATAAGTTTTTTTTTAAAAAAAAACAAAAACAGACCACTCGCCGGCGTCTATCATTGGAACCTAATAACCACAACCACGTCTTTGTTTTCATCACACCTTCATATACCATATACAAATCTAGAACTCAAATCTAATAATCAACATAAAAATCAAATCGAAAAAATCAAATGAAATCTGAGATAATCAAATATGGAATATACACAGATCACGAAGAGAAACTCAAGAAAATCAAACAATATGGATGAAGAGGATTCCAAGTGACAGTATCGCACAAGCAGTATCGTACAACGAGCTGCATATTTTCCCTCTTTTATTGCCCTAGAAAATTGAAGGAGAAGAAACTCTTTGATCTCTCAGTATATATGTTTAAATTTAAATTACAGATCTAAAAACACTCATAGCAAAAATCACAAGCCAAAAATCAAAACAAAAAATCAGAGATCTAAGACATCAGACTGAATGCATGAACCTGGTGGTCCACTGATTGTGGTTCATTCATCGCCGTCGGTGAGGGAGATCAGAGATCGGAGATATGAGACTTGAAACCATCATCAGAGTGAAGACAGTGCCAGAGAGACCTGATCTATTTTCAGATCTGAAGAAAGGGTTTCACTGGATGGAGCAGTTGGTTCAGGAAGACCAAGGCAGGGCAAAGCTGGGTCGGGTGTTTGAACTCCATTGCCAACCACACCTCCGTTATCACTAGGTGTACGAAGAAGATGAGGAAGACGAAGCAAGGCAGAGGCATGGTCAGGTGTGCGAAGAAGATGAGAGATGCTGGCGGAGGAGCAGATCGGAGGCCACGTAGGAAGAAGATGAGAAATGCTAGTAGAAGAGAATGAGATCGAAGGCAGAGATGAGAGATGATGAGATGAGAAAGATGAAATTGCAGTCGGAAATAAGAAAGAGAATGAAGTGTCCAACTTTTTAACAAAAAAAGAAAGAAAAAAAAAGTATGTGACTTTGGCGTCTAAGAGAAATATAGGACACCAAAAGCAATAGTTTTGGCGTCCTAAAAAATATATTTAGGATGCCAAAAGCACTTCTTTTTAGCACCGCACAATTCATTTGCCGCCCATGCTTTCAAATTCCGCCACTTTTGGCATCCTAAATATTTTTTAGGACGCCAAAAGTAGTGCTTTTTGGTGCCAGACAATTCATTTGCCGCCCATGCTGTTAAATTTTGCCACTTTTGGCATCCTAAAATTTAATTAGGGCACCTTAAGTATAGTTTCCGTGTCCTAAAAATTAAAAGGATGCTTAATAGTCAAATTTTCTTTAAACAAATAAAATTGTCACCGCCTATATGTTTTACTTTCCATTTTTTAAAAATGGACATCCTTTAGGGAAGTAATATCCTTTTGTATTAGTAAATAATAAATGTGTTAATTTACAAGATGGACATAAATCCTTCCAAAAGTATATGGCCTTTCCATATACAAAGAAGACAATTCTCATTCAACTTTAGTTTTGCAATGACAATAAACAAGAGCCAAGGGAAACCACTTCATCATGTTAGGATATATATCTATCAAAGCCTGTATTCACACATGGACAATTATATATTGCAGTGTCGAGAGTGAAAAACATGGATGAGTTGAAGATTATTATGTGACAGATGATGGGCGTGAAAACAGGAGGACAACCACAAATGTTGTGTACATGAACATTTTTAGAAACTTGGGTAATTGATACTATTACTTATTTGTTGCAACTGAATTTTTTTAGTATACTATTAGTTATTTGCTGCAACTGAAGTTTTTTAGTTAATGATAGCTTTCTTCTCTTACGTAATGTTGATATGTCAACAAACAACTGAATCTCGTGTACTCGTGAACTAGGATGTTTTATGTTATGAAGTATGAATCTGAATTGCTTTTTCCATGCTTCCTGTTACATCCCCTACCGGCCTCGCCCCTTCGGGTGGTGGGTTAGAGGAGTCTTTTTATTATTTATCTTTCCTCTATAATCGAGTTCATTTAACTTGTATTAGAGTGAGCACAACAGAGCACTATTGCGGGTTAGAGGGATTCCTTTACGTTTGAGCTTCCTCAAATTATAGGCTTTCACACCATTTCCCTCTTGCTTAGTACTATTGCGGGAAAGTTACTCACTTAAGATTTCCAAACCATTCTATAGTTTCTGTTCCTGTATCAACATAATAGCCAACTGCACCGCTTTTCATTTCAATACAACAACGATGACAGTCATGTCACAACTTACTATGTTGTCTCATACTCAACATTTCAAATTTCAAATTCTCACATATTTGAAAATCTCTGTGGTCACAGTACATTTTCAAAATCACACAAGACAATATTTTTCACATTTTCAAATTCAATCGCTACCAGTTCAAATTTTCATGAAAACAATGTACTGCTGGACCATTTTCAGAAAACATTTACTACAGCACATTAATGAGTGAAATTATTCATTTAAAAAAAAATTCAACAATCGAAAGCTCTCGCCACCACTTCAAGCTTTCGGTATAGTGGCACATCCCAATCTTTTCATACACGAGACCATCGAAGTGGCAACATACTTGTCGGCCAATGTGGGAGAGTTTCCGTCCCTTCCCAGGACCCAGTCTCCGCATTGGCACGTACAACAATGAGCCACCCACCGAAATCCCATACTCAAGACAAGGACCATCGTCCAGGAGCCCTGCTCCAAACGCTTGCATGGTGCTGGCCAGACAAGGCAAAACACATGCCCTTACAAGGCGAAACTACTCAGATTGGGTGCATACACTGTTGGTGCGAGTATCAGTTTCT
Source organism: Acacia acuminata (assembly GCA_019022655.1). Lineage (NCBI taxonomy): Eukaryota > Viridiplantae > Streptophyta > Magnoliopsida > Fabales > Fabaceae > Acacia > Acacia acuminata. The sequence goes on along the minus strand of JAFJYI010000367.1, from coordinate 274,051 downwards.
CAAAATCTAATCCCCTTGAAAGAGCTTTCAATAATGGCCAGCGATTTGAAAACATTTTTTAAAAAAAGTCTGGCAAGATCTAATAAACTGAGTAATCTACAACAGTTTCTGGCCTCTTCCAGTTCCGTACTGCTTCCACCATAAACATAGTTCACAATTCAATTTCAAATTTGGGTTCCATTAGGATCCTATCTATGAGACAATATAGTTCAAAAACAACCACTTTAAATTGTTTTCAAATTCCATAGAAAACATTTCGTTAAAAATATTTCATTAAGAAAAATTTGATTTTGAAAATTCACAATATAGCAGGTGCATTGGCAAGTTCAAAATTCAATTTTTACAAGTACTAGAAACCAGACAACTGACATAGAAGGTCATTAACTCCAATTTACATCTCAGACTCTATCCTTGGCTACTCAAGTCATCCATAGGGCACTCAACCCATTCTATTTCATTTGTCAAGACATTCCAGAATAATGCCTGTAACTCTCAGGCTTACAACCTCTTTAGCACTTTGCCTGGTGTTCATGGTGTAGGTTTCTGCTGTCCTATGGACATCTTAGTTTCCACAGGACTTAAGGTTTCTCATTGAACACATATCAAACTTATCAACCCAAAATCATATCAATCTAGTAGGTCTCCTTACCCACTGTATATTCATATCATAATTCTTTTACACTGAAAGTTGGAGCACCTCATAATAGTACATTGCATCGTATAAGCTTTATTTGAGGTTGTTGTAAATTTCATACTAGTCCAGCTCCAGACACAGTCTCAGATTCAATTTCCCCCATTGGGTGATCTACCCACATCTCAGGGATCTATTAGCCACTATCATATCTATAGCTATCGGTCTCAACATAGGACCATAACCTGTGGCTAGGGGTGGAAATAGGCCAGGGCCCTGTGCCCTAGCCTGGCCTGTCAGGCTAAAAGGCCAAGCCACGGCCTATTTTAAGGCTATTTGTCTTAACAAGCCAGGCTTAGGCCTCCAAATAAGCCTGTTAAGAATAATTAAATTTTTTTTTGTAAAAAATATTAATACATATCCCTCCGCCCCTCCCTCACTCAAAGCCACTCGTTCGCCCTTTCAAACCAAGAACCCTAAGTCACTAAATCAATTTCCCTTACTCAGGCCTATTTTTGGCTTGTTTACGTTAGGCCTGTTTTTGGCCTGTTTACGTTAAGCCTGTTTTTGGCCTATTTACATTAGGCCTATTGTCAGCCTGTATACTGTAGGCCTGTTTTCGGCCTATTTACATTCGTCCTGTTTTTGGCTTGTAAAAAATACAGGCCTCTTAACAGGCCACAGGCCAGGCTCAGGCCAAAATTTTAGCCTGTAACAGGCCACAGGCCAAGCTCAAGCCACTTCCTTGCATAATAGGCCTGGTCTTTTAAGGGTGAGGCCAGGCCTGTTTCCACCCCTACCTGTGGCTACCAAGGTTCTAGCTACTCCTTGTGTCCATCAAGGAATAAACTATTACTCAATTTTTCTAAGGGAAAAATCATGAGATTAAAATCATCCCCTAGTAGCTAGTAACCTCAAAATACCTCATATATATAGGTACTATACTCTAGTGCCTCAATGCATGTAGATCAATAAAATGCCTAAGGAATCTCTTGTTATTAAATCAAATTCTTAGGTTCATCAACCTAATTCTGGAACGTCGACCATACCCAATAAATATGCTACAATCATCATGATTTATAGCCGATAATATTCAGGCACTATCCTCAAACATACCTCAAATCAATAATTGTCAGATTCACAATCGACTCCTAGAACCTTAACATCAGTTAGGCTAATGAACCATATTACCTTAACAAAACCCAAGATACAAACTAGAATCATAATTTATATTCCTAGTTCAAACCTCGAAATATTCGAATAACATCAACACTATTTCTGAGGTTCTATCTCAATCTTCAATATCACAGAGTATAATCTAATATCATTATATTACTTCAAGGACAATCATTAATCCTCAATCATACCCAAACATTCTAAAATTCAGTATCAATTAATATTCACAGGGTTCCTATTCTTAGGTATTAGGTCCTTAATACAACCTTAATCACATTTAACCTAGGCATTAATTCTGCTTAAGATCAAATTCAAGCCTAGTCTCAATCATATCCTTACTCAATCTAACATCCTTATAGTATCTCTAAAGATCATCATAATTCCTACCTCAAGGTACTATAGCCTCAAACAAAGGATTTCCTATGATACTTCTCAGGAGGTCACCCATCCCGAGATTTTCCTCACCTAAGCACACTTAACCTTAAAGCGCCTATCAAACCTGGGTACTGATATCGGTTCAAGTTCACATATCGCTGGGTACCGGCAACTCAGATATTTTCTAATACGACATATCTGCCCCCAAAAATGTTAGGTATTATTCCCCCAAGGAAACTTAAGTAGTACTAGCTTTTCCATATAGCCCCTTTTTATTTCTTGTAACACTTGGTGGGGATTCTATTCAGATCATGCTTTCCATATCAGAGGTCCTAAAGTTAGCAGCAGGACCTACATTTGTGGAGTTTTAACTTCCTGGAGCTTAACCCTCTGCCTTAGGGTTATGTTCTTTCTGCTTCATTTGCCCAAAATTACTTCAGTACCCTTAACCATTTTCCTTTTACTAGTACCGTCCAAACCATGCTCTGATACCACAACTGTTACACCCCTACCGGCCTCGCCCTTTCGGGTGGCAGGTAAAGGGATTCCTTTTATTATTTATCTTTCCTTTATAATTGAGTCCATTTAACTTGTATCAGAGTGAGCACAACAGAGCACTTAATCGATTTGGACTATCTACTATACTAGTAAAAGTAAAATAAACAGAAAGTAAAAGTCCCCAGAAGGGTCAAGGGTACAACATCCAAAAATAAATACCAAATATGTACAGTAATCCCAAAAAGTAGAGTACAAAATATGATAGGGCATCCCTTATCCTTCACCAACATCACCATGCCCTACCTCTCCAAAAAGGCCTTCCAGAAATTAGGTACGTGCACTTGCATCTACAGAAGCTTCTGGAGTCCAATAATGGCTCCCAGAGTAACTATCAATACTCATGCACTAAATGTGTAGTGTGTATGCATGCAACCATGTCAAGTATGTAAACCCATATAGTATGCCAAATACACCACATATGCAAACAGAAACATATACAATAACCTGTCTTCGTTGAGCCGCCACTCAAGGCAGGCCCGAATTTATCGAAATCACAATTCTGTCTCCGTTGAGTCGCCACTCAAGGTAGGCCCCGGACCAAGCCACAACGCTAAAACACAATCATACACATGCTCTGTATGCATATTTGGCAACATACATGCAAAAACACATATGGCAAGCAAAACATACAACAAAACACATAAAAGTAACGAAGTAAAGTAGTTACTACCTGGTGGGGGTATATACCGTCTTAAAATTTTGTTGGGGCCACTAGCTCCCCAAAGTATGGTTAAACACTAAATAACACCAAAAGGCCTTATTTTAGCATTTTCCAAAAATACCCTTACATTTTTAGTTAAAGCCAAGCCCTTTATTAATTTTCTAGAAAATCCAGTGAGTTTGGCCCATCTTCCTTGATTTTTAATAAATTCTAAACAAATCATATTTACATGAAACCAGCGCCATCTAAACCATTAGGATGTCTATATTTCAAGAAAAATAATTCCATAAACCAAAAGTACATACATATTTGCGTGTAGCCCATTTTCCACACTCTGGTTAGAATTATCTTGTTGCTTTCTGATCCAACTTTACCAATTTTTATCTCTTAATGGAAAAATCAAAAATAATAAAAAATTGTTCTTAGGATGTTTAATTTATCCCTGTAAAATTTCAGCTTAATCCAAGTTCACTTACTATTTTTAAAACCCAGTTGAAGGTTTACTGCCTAGAAACCCAGAATTGGCAGCAAGCTTGTTCCTAAGGTTTTTCGGTGTTTTTGAGCTCGGAAACTTAAACCATAGCTTAACCCCATACAAAAACACATTTGAACACTTTGAGATGATAAAAAAACATCAAAATCAGATTGTAACACATTGCCCTAACCCCTAGCACGAAAATCACAAGTTCAAATTGCAAAGGTTCGGGTTTTCGGTGTTTACTTGAATCGGAAGTTTGGTTGATGATCTTGGTAGCTTGGACCTTGTTCTTGGTTATGGAGACTTAGCTGAACCCTATCTCTTCTCTGAAAATTTCATGCCTTATGGTTAGGAGAGAGAAAGCTTATGTCCTTTTTAATAATGGTAAAAAGGTAACTGATCAGTCCAAAATAACTGGAGTAAAATCATGTCTAGTAATTAGTAAATTAGTAAAATTCATCGGCTTTTTGACTTAATTCTCAAGAAAATCCAGAAGTCTCTAGGGTCTAGACAAGTGGTGCATCCCCTCCATTTAGGTCAGTTTTTACTTTTCAAATGGGGAAAATTACCTACTTTGGCCCGGAATTTATGAAAATTACCAGTTTTGGCCTGGAACTTCTTTATTATTTTTTTCTTTTTCCCCAAGCTCTCTAGATGTTTCCTAGGGCTAGGTGGCACCATTTTGGGCCCACAAATCAGATTCCTTGATTTTTATTTTATTTTTCCTAATTTATCTGATTTATTCCCTTTTTGTTCAAAAAGTGAAATCGACACTTTGACTTTTGGGCTGATTTTGCTTTTCTTTTTCTCCAAGTAAATTTTTAATAATTATAAGGGCTAGGGTTTAGGCATTTGGGCCCCACCAAATCTTCCCTCACGCTTTTCTTCTGTCTTTTCCACTTTTATCCGGTCCAATCTCCTTCTACCGGTTCACGCTGGGCCCCGCTAGTTAACAGGATGCTTTCTTTTGTACTTTTCTTCAGTTTTTCAGATATTTTCTCCTATTTGGACATACATATGTGACGCCACTCTGCTCTCCCATGTGGCCCACATTTGTCTCATTCAATTCAAAAAGCAGCCCCTAATTGGTCCTTATCAGTCCCCTTTTTTACCAGTTAACATCCTATGGGACCCGTATCTTGTGTTTGGGCCTGAGTATGGATAAAATCATCTAATTTTTTTCTTTCTCTCTCCTGGATGGACAAATTTGATGACACATGGGGCAAGGATTTGACTATTTTACCCCTGTAGTAACACGTGTTCCAATGTAATCATTACACTGACTTTTTCTTTTTGCCATATGACTGTGTCTTTTCCTTTTCTTATTCCTTAAAAAAGTAGGAAATCCTCACCTAAACTAGGAAATGTCATGTGCACACTTACTTTAACATTTTTTTCTCAAGTAATTGTCCTATACATTAGGACATAGCTAAATGACATTTTTTTCCAACTCATTAACACCGTATGGGTCTTTTGTGCCCCTTTTTCCATTGGCACTTTAATTCCATGACTTATACTAGGTCCACGACCCGTATAGTCGAGTTACTTGGTCCCTAAAAGGCTTTCTATCTCTTGACATCCTTGCGACTCTTCCTGAACCAAGCTTAGTCATCTTTCTACTTTAGGCTTGTTCTCAATTCTCAGGGTCCAAAATTTAGGATATTACACTCCCAAATTATGTGTGGATTTCTTTTGTGTCATAACAAGCTAAGGGAGAGGGTGTATGAGTGTCTCCATTGACATCTCTCTCTATTTAATGTCTTTACCATTACATCAACTTTAAATGACTAAAATTTAAAGATAAATTTTTATCAATGTCTTTTTGCGTTGATTTTAATGTTAATGCCGCTACGCGGGGTTTTAAATGCCAGTTTTAAAAAATCAACATGAATCTCTTATATATAAATAACTAGTTTAACTAGCTCTCTTGCTCAAAGTTGTCAAACTTGCGAGTCTAAACAAACTCATAACAATGATGTAAACTCGTATCGTAAACTCAAATCGCAAACTCATAAGAGTTTATTTTTATTATTAAATAGGTATTACTAGTGTATAATTAAATAATTAAAATATAAAAATTTCAACAATTTGATTTAAATATATTTTAAATCCAAATAATTGAAATTAAATCCATTAACATTCATCATTTATCATATTTAATAAAGAAATTTCTATAAAACTTATTCATAAAGCTGCTGAGCATAATCAAATAAAAAAAAAGCTCACATGAGTTTAAAAGTAAGTTAACATGATTTTGTAATATGAAATGTAAAAACAGTAAACTCGGTGTATAAACTTGTAAGTTTAACTGAGTTTTCAACTGACACGAGTTTACCAATGACTCGTCTCATTTTAGTAAGTTAGAAATGTAAAAACGATAAACTTAAAGAGCTAACTCACAAGTTTGACAATGATGCTATTGCTAACTCAGCAACTGTGAATCAATTATATTACCAACTCCGAGAGCTAACATCAAAAGCAGTACAATTTGATCCATTCCTGGTTGGCTGGCTCCATAATGGATCCAAACATGTGTAGCCAAAACCCAAAACGACACATATTTCTCGGATATCAGAGAAGGCAAAATCCCATATTTGCTTCCGAGTAAGCTATATGATTTCAAATTTTCCAGAGATCGTCAACAACTGATTAAAGATTCCACCTTTATTTGCGGGCACTACATCAGATGAGATTATATTTATACATAGTTATTTTTATATGATTATTTTGATGAGGTCAGGTATCAGCATATTGTTGAACTCAATTATATTCATATATTGTTTATGTATGAATTGTTTAGTTTCCTTAGAAATTTATCTTATATATATTGCTTTTGGTCACAAAATTACAGACTATTATATTTATCAAAGTTATGGGTATTTGCAGTAAAGTAATGAATAATACTCCCAATGAATATTTATTAATTTGATTAGATTAAGCCACTAGTGCAAAAAAAGGCTTTAAGACCCCTCAATTAGACCCGAGAGATTCGGCACTTAAAGGAATGATCGGTGGCGATTCCGCAAATATAAAGAACTCTTTGGATCATATTTTCATCTTTAAATATATTATTCAGATAAAAACAACCGGTCTTAACAATGTTATGAAAAAAATTCAAATTTCAATTACTTTATAGAGAAATCTCATACAGCCGTACTTATATTTTCTGTGGTAAAACATAATAAGGAAAAATTTAAATATAAAAGTCTCAAGGTTTTAAGACCGCAGATATGTAATAGGCGGTCTTACAAGTTAAACTTTTAAGACCGGAGATATAATAAGGCCGGTCAAAGAAAGTTAATTAATTTTAAGACCGGACGTTTATAAGGACAGGTCTTAAAGGTTAACTTTTAAGACCGTCTTATAATTTGTCCGTTCGTAAAGTTAGATATTTTAATCCGGACTTAAATTGTGGCGGCGAGTACCTCGATATTGAAGAAAATTAAACAAATAATTAATTTCTTTTAAGACCGGCCTTAAATATGAATGGTCTTGATTTTAATATTAAGACCGGACTTTATATTTTGTTCGATCTTAAAAATGAGGCGCCAACATAACATTTCTTCGCGCGAAATCTTTTGTTACTCTCACTGAAGAACCTCTGTTCCCGTTGCGAAACCCTTCCTGTTGCATTACCTCTCTTCCTCGCCCACGTACGATAACCTCTGTTAGTCTCTCTTTTGCTCAGGCAATCCTCTCTTTCTGTCTCAAAAATGAACGGTGAAAACGATTCCATTCGTGTTCCGGGAACGCCAGTTACTGGTGTGAGTCAGAACAAACCCTCTTCATCTAACAATGTGCCTCGTAACCGCCCTGCACACCGTGGGAGAAGAGGCACAAGAATGATGGATATAACCCTAAGTCGGACTTCTCGGGTCAAGGCCGGAGATTCGTTTGATGAAAAAGTTGCAACCTTTCGGTCCTAATAAAAGCAAATATACTAGTTTTGTCGTCTATCTTGCATGCAGCAAGGTTAGCATCTTGACTGATGAGTGGAAAAATGTGGACTTCGACAATGTAAAGCAACCTATTTGGGACACTATCCGGCCGACATACACTCGTCCCGACTCGAGAAGTTGAAAGACAAGACATTTTCTTATTGTGCTGATCGGTGGAGGAAGTTTAAGACCTCTCTCGCTAACAAGTATATTTTTGCCGAGGTTCAGCGACCAAAAGCCTTGGGACAAGTACATATTTATTGATGAACAAACTTGGCAACAATTTGTTCAGCCTCTTGAAGCTCGGTGAGTTTATATTTAGTTTTTTTGCCCTTTTGTTTGCTTATTAACTCTCTGTCTTGATATGTGAATGTTATTGTGTTCATCTAATCTGTTGGTTAAATTGTTTGGTGTGTGAATAGAAGTATACATTTCTGCCTTTGTCTATGCAAGTCGATATGTAAACACCGAAAAGGTAAAATACTAAGAAGGTAATTAGGGAAATAAAAATGGCATAAGAGTCAAGCCATTATTATTATAGTCTTAGTTCTTAGTATGTAGTGGTTAGACATTGTTAGTTACATTTACTATCTAATGAGGACTGATCCCACTGGATGCCTTAAAAAGGATCAAGTTTGTATTATTCTGTAAGCATAATTCTCTTTTTTTTTCTTAACCTATCTATCTAGCAGTACAAAACATAGCCCCAATTTCTTCTACAATTCTACATCTTCCTTACATAAAATGTTGAAACTTGATGAAGTGAATATGACTATTATTTGAGGTTCATATCAAGCAGAAGTTCTCTAATTTCTGTTAGTGAGATGGCTAGAATTCATAACTAATAGTTGTTTTCAATTCTGATTCACAGGAAAGAAGGGAATAAGCACAGGAGATAGGGAGAAAGAATGATTGCCCGCATAGGGCTTCTCACGGCGGATATGAAAAGGTTGAAAAAGAATTGATGGCGGCCAAGCGGAAGAGATTGGAAGATGAAGCAGAATCCAATCCTTTTGCGGTACATGATCCGTCATCTCCAATACATCGCGAGGAGTTGTGGATGCACATTCGAAAAAGCCAAGCGGCGCCTACATGAGTGAACAAACTCGTGTAGTTCTTTGAAAGAATTGTAAGTATCGTTATTGTTATTTTTTAGTTACTAAACATGTTTCATTACTAAGCTTCTCGTTATCTGTATCTTACAGGAAGATCTTAAAAAGAAAGAAGCAGAGGGATCTTTTGTGTCGGACAGAAGGAGTGATGTTCTGACCATTGCGACCGGAAAATCGGATCGTGGTGGGTGTGTAAGGGGGATTGGAGGACGGGTAGGCCTGCAGGAATACTTTGGTAAATCCAAACACCATAGACAAAGTATGGTTACTCGAGAGGAGATGGAACAGACGGTGGCCAAATTAAGTGAGGATGCAGCGGCTAAAGAAGCAAGGCATCAATCCGAGATGAGCCAGATGAGGGAGGAATTAAATCAGACTAGCTAGATAAGGGAGGAATTGAATCAGATGAGGCTGCTTTTGAGCAATCGTCCAGAGACCAGTGTTCCCTTCACACATTCACCTGCACCTGTGCAACAGAGCACTAGAAAGAGATGCATTGTTGGACAGTCAAAGCAACCTTGTGACCTATATGTGGAGGATCGTGATAGTCCTGCATGAGTAGTTGCAAAAGGAACTGTCCACAACTTATTGGGATCAACTGTACACCACCAACAATTGGCTGATGATGAAGTCAGAGTGTCAGTTGAAAAGGTGATCATTGATGCACCTCTCCCTCTCCCAACTGATCAGCTGAAGCTTGTGAGTGATGTCAAGGGAACCTTCATCTCTTGGCTAGTGAAGCTTGTACATGTCTCTGCTCCTCCTAAAGCTTCATCCCCTCTTCCTCAAGCTCCACCCCTCCTCCTCAAGTTCCATTCCCTCATTCTCAAGTTCCACCCCCTCATCAAGCTCCATCCCCTCCTCAAGCTCTATCCCCTACTGCTAAGTTGACTGCCACGGAAAAAATATCCGATCTGGTGAAGAGTGGATATTTTAAAGATAAATTGTGGCCTATCAATGAAGTAGTAGGCGTCCCTAATCCTCTATCGGTTCAAGTTGACACCATTGATGTTGAGTCCTGCTTTGCTTCGTGGAAGTGAGCTTACGATGCAATTGTTCAAATTTTTATGAAGTAAGTATCTTCTTCTATAAGTACATAATTTAAATGCATCGTTTAGACACACATACATATATACTAATTCCCGATCGATGTCATTATTGTAGGTTCTTGCATCAAGAATTGGTTCAAAAGGGCGGGAGCAACGATTTTGGATTCTTGTGCCCTTTCTATGCAAGTGCAACATCCATGCAGGAGAGACAGGAGTACATATCAAAGAGGTTGTGTGAAGTGAGAAGAAAGGTGTACATGTTTCCATTCTTCCACAGGTACATATCACAATGTCTGCAATTCACTTAATTCTACTACATATATCACCGAGTACTTTACTGCTGTGAATTTTCATCCGCCACTGGCAGTTGGTCCTCATGTGCATGGAGGAGCATAAAGTTATCTTCTTATGCTCCACTCACAGCGATCCAGTGCCTACGTTGACGTAGACCATCAACGAGTAAGCATGTCATTTTGATTCTCTTGTCTGAAATCTCTGCTGTGAATTTTCAGTGAACATTATTGATAAATTTGTGATTTTGATGATAGTGCCATGAGGACCTTCCAAATCGAGGTAAAGAAAAAGCGTGGGTATCAGGCCAAAGAGCCTAAATGGCTCACACCACAGGTTGGTACAATATTTGTACACTGGCACACTGCCTTGTGAACTTGGTCAGTAAGCTATATATGCTCTTATATATATTTCTTGTTCTTTTTAGACCCGTCGGCAACCACCGGCATCCAACTTATGTGGCCCCTACGTCATTAAACACATGTATGATATTATCACGCAAGGAAGGACTAAATTAACTGAAAAGGTAAATGTCTTTGATGTTACATATTAAGCACGCAAGTTAATTCAGTTTCGGGCTTAATGTTACATATGAAATTTGCACGCAAGTTAATTCGGTTTAAATGTTTTGATGTTACGAGATGTTTGATTGCCCGATCCCTTTTCTCGATGATGAAGTGCAACACATACGCAATGTGTTTTGTGAATATCTGTATGACCTAATCTTAAAGTCAGGACAATAATTGATGTCCTAAATTCATTTGTAAATATATCATGTAGCAACAATAATCTTCTGTAAATTTGTTTATTATTTCGAACAATATTCATTTGTAAATACATAGGCAATGTAAAATCCAATAAATAAATTTGTTTAATTTTTCGAACAATTTTCTTGTGTCCATTTTGGGTTTCTGAATGTATTGGATGGTGGATAAAGCTATTTAGTGTTTGAAATTTGAGAAAAAATTTGACTTTTAGGACCGTATATTAATTAAAAGTCCGGTCTTAAAAGTCTATGAGACTTTTAGGACCGTATATTAATTAAAATTCTGGTTTTAAAAGTCATAATAAACATCTGGTCCTAAAAGTCTTAAAAAATATGAGACTTCTAGGATTGTATAGATAGACTTTTAGGACCGTATATTGTAAACATGCGGTCCTAAAAGTCTTAAAAAATAAGAGACTTTTAGGATAGATAGACTTTTAGGACCGTATATTGTAAACATGCGGTCTAAAAGTCTTATGAGACTATATTATTTTGTTCTCTAAAAGTCCTCTTATTTTTTTTAAAAAAGTATGGCTTAACCTTTAGGGCCATGTAATTGTTAAATGTCCGGTCTTAATAGTCTTCCTTTAAATAGAAATGTTCACTCGCTTTTCAGACAAATCATTAGGGTTCAAGAAAACCGAGGTTTTGGCGTTCTGCTCAAGCTAGGTCCTTCATTGTAGTCGATCTTACCTCTCCTGATTTTTAGCAGCATTATCGGTTTCCCTTTTCTTTGTCTCTTTTCTTTTTATCGGAAAAAGAAGGAAGATATTGAAAAGGACACCTTGTTTCAAATCAGGGCGAGGTAAAACCGACGACAACGACGGTCCAACCTTGAGAAGAATTGTCAGTGTGTTTGTTTTTATTCGAATAAAGTAAAAGATGTTTTTTGTTTTGTATGGTCGATCTTAACTGTATTCTACGCATTTTTTAATGTTGATCACACACGAGGACAATGTTTTGTTTGTTTCCTTTTTGTCGGAAAATGAAAGAAGATAATGAAAACGAAAGGCGATCGAAATGGAAAGCAAAAACATTTATTATATTTTTTTTGCTGCCCCGTGGGGGTAGCAGAGAAAAAAAAAAAAAAAAAACATAAAAACATTTACTCCTCCCCATCGTTGTCGGAGGGGAGGGAGTCGTCGGAGAGGTCGGAGACGTCGTCATCTAACGGATTGTACTCAACGTCCTGGGCGTCGAGTACCGCGTTCAGCTTGTTGTTGACGGCGTTGTAGACCTGAAAAAGCTGGCCCAATCGTCGGTCTATGTGATCGACGCGGGCCAGGAGGTAGTGCATCATCTGTCTGAAGGACGGTTGCGGAGGCTGCGGAGGAGGAGGGTACGGAGGAGGAAGAGGATTAAGAGGAATAGGAGGATCTCGTGGTGGTTGAGGACCTCGTGGTCGTGGAGCAGCCATTACGGTTTTTGGTTGTAGAAGTGATGGAGAAGAATGTGAAGAACGTAAAGTAACAACACGTTTAAATAGAGAACCCATCGTGAACAATGTGAAACGCCGGAAACTTTAATGAGGAGACGCATAGTTCATCAGAATACGAGGAGACGCCTAGTTGGGAAGCTTATCTGGAAGCCGAAGAGACTCTGATTCATTCATTTGAACAAAGTGTAGGGATACGACTCTGCTATCTGATTTAATACCGGATATTGTAAAAGATCCGTTCTTAAAACTAATATTTTTTCAGAAAAAAATATTACTTAAAAAAATTGAATTGAATTTTTTTTTTTTGAATTTTAGGACCGGATAAACGATAAAATGTCGGTCTTAAAAGTAATTTAATTGATTAAAAAATAAATAATAGACTTTTAGGACCGCATATTTATAAAATCCGCTCTTAAAGTACCTCTAACTTATTATCTTCACTACCTCGTAACTCCAAACAACATACGTGGCCATCTGGGAAAGGGGGAACTGCTCTCTGCCTTTATTAACTCCTCATACCTCTCTGCATGCCCCAAGTGCTCAAACCATGGTTAGATACAAGAGAACCGCTCGTAGGGGTAGACTTACTAGTGATGCTCGTGCCTTCCGTAGATCGTTATACGGTGCGCCTCCTCCAGCGAGAGTGCGTTCTATTGAGACAGAAGAGTCTCGGGTCGTTGGACCCATTGTTATTTCTTCGGATGATGAAGAGATTGCCGCACCGCCCCAGCCTTCAGACCATGATGCGCTGATGCGAATAAGACAGGAACTTGTTGATATCCGGCGGGAAGTTAATGCTGCTCACGCCGATATCTCCAAGGCTTTGAAGGATAATAAGCTTTAGGATGTATATATAGTCAGATTCTTGTTTTTGATAATTTTCTGCTTGTTTTTCTTTTATATTTTTTCTTGTGTAATACGTGCATATTCAAGTAATATATGTATCATTAAGAACTAAGCTTGTGTCTTTTTAATTTTTTGTTCATATTCTCCGAGTAATTAAAGAAATTAAACTCCAGTTTTCCTTTAATTTTTATTCATTCAGTTGCTGCGATCACCAAAGCCAATACTTTTTTCTTTAAAAAAATAAAAAAAAATTGAGAATTTAGGACCGGAGTTTTCATAGATTACGGTCTTAAAAAGTTATATATTTAGGACCGGCTACTTTATAATTAACCAGTCTTAATAAAATCTACGCATATAATAAAAACTTAGGTCCGGAGTATTATAAAACAACGGTCTTAAAAATTTAGCTATATATTTAGGACCGGATACAGGATAAGAATTCGGTCTTAAAAGTAATTGAATTAATTGTAGACTTTTAGGACTTAAAAATTATATTAATAAAAAATCTTTAGGACCGGATACGTTATAATTAATCGGTCTTAATAAAGTCCAAATTAAAACATGTCTCTCGTGCGGAAAATTAAATTTCCCTCTCTAACTTCTCTTGTCGCGTCAAAAAGTGATTACGAGGTTCTGTCTCCGGTGTTTGTGTGTTGCTCCGTCGGTTCTTCACGTTGCTCTCTCGACAATCACTTTCTGGTTCCTTAGCTAAATGTATATAGACCAAGCTGTAAGAGGTGTTTCCATTATATAACTTCATGATTTTCCTGCTTATCGTTCTAGGTTTTTCATGGGTTGAACGAAATCGATGAAATGCTCTTGTGGGTTTCTCTGTTGTTAATGAATATTGTATTTTGAAGATTATATTTGCACTTTAGACCTACCCAACTGACCAACAAATGTTTTTAGGGTACTCTTTTGTCTCGCAACATCAACGTTCGTGGCGGGAGAAGAAAGACTCAGGAAACGCATTTGAATTTAATGCTACAGGTGAGTCCACAAGACCTTCACGCGATGCATTTAATTTCCTTGTCATGCATTTATTTTGCTTCTTGACTTCACTGTGATACATTTATGACCAAAATTGATTCTTCGTTATGCATTTAATGGGCAAGTTTCTCTGTAAAAAAAAATCAAAAAAAAAAAAAAACATAATCGACATTGAGCATAAATATGCATTTGGTGTTGCCTTATTTTATATGCAAGTGTCAATTTTTTCGGATTATGTATGTTAAATCTTTCCGTCTATAGGAATTCTACTATGGATCACAGTTGGATAAATGCTTTACGGACGAGTGTTGAATATCAAAATGGGGTGAGGGACTTTATAGAATTTGCTAAACAAAATGCCCATGATGATAGTGGGAAGTTTTATTGCCCTTGTGTAAAATGTTTGAATGAGAGGCGACTAAGTCCTGAAGTTATACATACACATTTAATTTGTGAAGGATTTTGTAAGACTTATACAATATGGGTATGGCATGGTGAAAAAATACCAAGTGGGTCTCAACATGGGGAAGTGGCCTTTGATGATAATGACACGGATATGGATGATCGCATAGAGGACATTATTCGTGATGTAGGAGAAGAGGCTTTTCATCAATCACATGCATATGGTAATATGTGCGGTGATGCGAGACCCCGCTATACCGTGGGTGTATAAAATACCAATTGTTGAACGCTTTGTATTGAAATTGGTAAGCTTGAAGGCACGTCATGGATTGAACGACAAGAGTTTTTCTGAAATGCTTGAGGCTTTTAAGGACATGTTTCCGGATGATAATGTGTTGCCGCATCGATACTCTGATGCTAAGAAAATACTTTGTCCACTGGGGATGGAGTACAAAAAGATCCATGTATGCCCGAATGATTGCGTGTTGTATAGAAAAGGGTTTAAAGAGAAGCAGAATTGTCCGATATGTGAAACCCTAAGGTACAAGTCAAATAAGGGGCCTACAAAAGTGTTGTGGTATCTTCCAATCATACCAAGGTTCAAGCGGTTGTTTGCGAATGAAAATGATGCAAAAAATTTGTGGTGTCATGCAGATGAGAGGATTTCTGATGGAAAGCTTCGTCACCCAACCGATTCTTCTCAATGGAAGAAAATCGATCAATTATTTCCCAACTTCGGCGAAGAACCTAGGAACCTTAGGCTTGCCCTTAGCACGGATGACATGAATCCATATGGAAGCCTTAGCAGCATACATAGTTCATGGCCTGTACTCCTGATTATTTACAACTTATCTCCTATGTTATGCATGAAACGAAAGTACACCATGCTGTCTATGTTGATTTCCGGACCAAAACAACCCGGAAATGACATTGATGTTTACATTGAGCCCTTGATCGAAGACTTGAAGGAGTTGTGGGAAGAAGGTGTCGACGTTTATGACTCTTTCAAGAAGGAGATGTTTAAAATGCGAGCCATGATATTTTGTACTATCAACGACTTCCCAGTATATGGGAACTTGTCAGGGTATAGTGTAAAAGGCCATAAAGCATGTCCGGTTTGTGAAGAAGGCACATGCTACCATCAACTTCAACATGGAAGAAAGACGGTTTATCTTGGACATAGGAGATTTCTTAGACGGGGCCACCCATATCATCGATTAAAGAAAGCCTTTTTTGGTGGCCAAGAGTATGAAGATGCTCCGGTGGCATTGATTGGGGAGCAAGTATATGAAAAGGTGAAATTTATCAATGTCATCTTCGATAAGACTGCAAAGAGTAGAAAAGAAACAAATATATGGAAAAAGATATCTGTATTCTTCGATTTTCTCTATTGGCGCAATCTTGATGTGAGACACTTTATTGATGTCATGCATGTGGAGAAAAACGTATGTGATAGTATTGTTGGCACGCTTCTCAACGTAAAAGGTAGTTCCAAGGATGGTGTGAAGGCAAGATTGGATTTGCAAGCAATGGGAATACGCGAAGAGTTACATCCAATGCCGATGATGGGAAGAGAACTTATTGTCCCCGGCTTCTCATACTTTGTCTAAGGATGAGAAACGAAGTTTTTGTGAGTGTTTACATGGCACAAAAGTTCCCTCGGGTATTCTTCAAATTTTAAGAGGCTTGTATCGATGAAGGACTTGAAATTAGTAGGCCAAAAATCTCATGATTGTCATGTCTTGATGCAACAACTACTCCCAATAGCTATTCGAGGCATCGCCGAATATGATCTTCGGGTCGTTTTGACTAGACTTTGTTTCTTCTTCAATGCGGTTTGTAGTAAAGTTTTCGAGATTGAAAAGTTGGATGAATTAGAGAATGAAGGATATCTTATCTTGTGCCACCTTGAGAAGCTTTTTGTTCCTACATTTTTTGATATCATGGTTCATCTAATTGTTCATCTAGTAAGGGAGATAAAGTTGTGCGGCCCTATCCATTTACGGTGGATGTACCCAATTGAAAGATCTATGAAATTCCTAAAAGGGTATGTGAAGAACGCATACCGCCGAAGCATCTATTGTTCGAGAAATATGTTTCTCGAAGAAGCCATGGAATTTTGTCAAAATTATTTGGCCAAAGTAAGACATATTGGGCTTCCAAAACGTCGGCATCTTTGAAGGGGGTAGACAAGGGGCTTCAATAAAGAGTGTGGATCCCGATGAATTGTCACAAGTCCACTTATACATCTTGAATAATGTTGATGAAGTTCAAGCCAAAGATAGCTGCACATAAAGAAGTCGTAAGGAAAGAAAATCATCGAATGACTAACAAAGGTTGATTAGGGAGCATAACGTAACTTTTGCAAACTGGTTCAAACAAAAGGTCGAGGGAGAGGAACGTGTTTCTGATACAATCAAATGGTTAGCACATGGTCCTGAGGTTGATGTCATAAGTTGGAATTCGTATGTGATCAATGGTTATACATTTTACACGAAGTCCCTAGATGATAGGAGCACATCCGAGCAACGTGGTGTTATGTTAGAGGCTGAATCTATGCACTTCTCCAATTCAAAAGACAAGAGGCCTTTATTGGAAGTCATGCCATATTATGGGGTTATTGAAGAGATTTGGGAGGTGGACTATGTGAAAATTAGATTTCCCATTTTCAAATGCAAATGGGTTAATGTCAATAATGGTGTTCAGATCGATCGGCTAGGATTTACATTAGTCGATGTCAATGGTAGAAGTTTTGGAGATGAACCTTTTATAATGGCGGAGACCAGGCAAACAAGTGTTCTATATTACCGATCAAGAAAATAAAATGTGGTCTGTAGCTCTCCAAGGAAAAAGGGTCATTGATATTGATGAGGAAAGTCATTCAAATTATGGTCTTCTTGAGAGTACTCCATTTTCAAGGGGTCTACCGGACATGAACGAAGAAGATGAAGCGGATAATGAACCCGGCATAAGAAATGATCATCATGAAGGGATATGGGAGGATATCACTTTATAAAAAAAGTCAATTCATAAGGTAATATTCATATGTAGAATTTTTTGAAAATTTTAAGATTTTACCTATACTATATTCCTTCTATGTTCATAAACAATGTCACTAACAACGAAGTTTGTTCTTGTTTTATTTTTGTGGCAGGATCCGATCCAAATTAAAGGGGCATGTTATGGAAAAAGAGGATGTTACGTTGTTGGTGGGAATCAAATGAAGGCATGGTGAATATTATTTTGGGCATGTTTGTTGTATTTGTAACTTATGGTATTTATAAGTAAGTTATCTTATTGTATTAATTAATTTAGGTGTTGTAGACTTGTAGTCATAGTATAATAATTAATTAAGAGGCCACATAACTCATGGTGAATAATATTTGTATTATTTTTCCCAAATCAATTTATTCAATAATTGTTCACAGCTTGTAGCTTAAAGTATCGACTTTTATGTGCTGGATTGGGTGGTGGATTTGTGTGTAATACAATCAGGAAGAACAGAACAGGGAAAAATTCGGGTAAATTTAGACCGCAAATAAATACGCCGGTCTTAAATGTTCAGCTTTTAAGACCGGATGTATTTATATGTCCGGTCTTAAAGGTCTGCAAATTCATATTAAGCCCGGTCTTAAAAGTTAGTCTTTTAAGACCGGTATATTTATACGTCCAATCTAAAAATTTCAATTTTTAAGACTGGATTTATTA
Organism: Acacia acuminata; assembly: GCA_019022655.1. Lineage (NCBI taxonomy): Eukaryota > Viridiplantae > Streptophyta > Magnoliopsida > Fabales > Fabaceae > Acacia > Acacia acuminata. Next base: position 255,632 of record JAFJYI010000367.1, on the reverse strand, counting down.
TATCATCCAGCCTTGACAGTCAGTCTTTTAAGACCGCGTATAATTAGTCGTCGGTCTTAGAAGGCGCTATTTTTTAGACCGTATTTAGTTTCGTCCGGTCTTAAAATTCAGATCTTTTAAGAGCGGCCTAGTTTTTAGCCGGTCTTAAAAGTTGAGTTTTAAGACCGAACAAAAAATATTTCAGGTTTATTTAGTACGACTTTTAAGACCCATTGTTTTAAATGTCCGGTCTAAAAGAGTTTCTTTAAGACCGGTCGGAGTCCGATCTTAAATGTTAGACTTTTAATACCGGCTGGAACAAGACCGGTCGTTGGTCCGGTCTTACGATACCTCTTTTTTCCGATCTTAAAAGCCTTTTTTGCACTAGTAGCTAATGTTGTTAATTAAATTAGTTAATATAACATGTATTTTTAAAAGCGGACCGTCATCTTTCTTAATTTCTTAATTTTCTCTCCTCCTAATTATTGTAGAGAGTATCAATAGAGGTAAATTATGGGAAAAATATTGACAAATAAAAAAATTATGTCTTATATTTATGATCAAGATCAACTCCCCAAATATGTTCTATATTAAAGACTAGAGGGAGTACGGCTTATCTTAAATTTGAAGTTTCATACAAAAATGCTAGGAGTATTTCAATTTCATATGATGATGTAAGTTCACTCAAAAATAAGAAATCATTTTTATGATACATTCCTTTTATTCTTATTAATTTTGAATTTTTTATTATTAATTTTAGTCATATTTTTCATTAATTCTACCATTGCGGGCATTGTTATCAAACTCGTGAGTTGACTCTTCGAGTCTATCGTTCTTACGTTTCTAGCTTACTAAATCGAGTCAAGACACTAGTAAACTTGTGAATATAGTAAACTCAGTTAAATTCACGAGTTTATACACCAAGTTTACTGTTTTTATGTTTCTAGCTTATAAAACCGTGTTAACTCATACTTAAACTCATGTTAACTTTTTTTATTTGATCATTTTCAACATCCTTTATATATAAGTTTTACAAAAATTTCTTTGTTAAATATGGTAAATTTTGAATGTTGATGGATTTAATTTCAATTATTTGAATTTAAAATATATTTAAATCAAATTGTTATCATTTTTTATATTTTAATTATTTATTATACACTATTAATACCTATTTAATAGTGAAAGTAAACTCTTAAATTCGTGAGTTTACGTCATTGTCACTAATTTACTTAAACTCGTGAATTTGATAACACACACACACACACACACACACACACTCTCTCTCTTCTCTCTCACTCTCTCTCTCTCTCTCTCTCTCTCTCTCCTCCCTCCCTTTTTTTTTTGGCCATCTACCCCATTACACTCGTATCATCAAGATTATCAAAGTGGGGAGTTAAGCTAATTCATAAAGAGAAGACAAATTGGTAACGTACATTCGAACCATAAAATTGTAAATGTTTATATTTTACAAAAAAATAGAATCATAATAAATATTTAATCACATTATTAAAAAATAACATAAAATTAATTAATTAATAAATCTCCATAATATATACACATATTTTTATTATTCTTATAAAAATATTCCCATAATTGAAAAAATATAAGTATGTAGTATGTACAATAAATGAGTTTTAGTTAAATAACTTTATAAAAATGTATGTTAAAACATTGAAATGAAATATCGCCCACAATTAGTGTCTAACTATGCCTAGTACAAGATTGTCTATGATGATACACATGCCAAGAAAAAAAAAAAAAAAAAAAAGGAAATGAAATATAGTAAATTTGAAATAAAATAATACTATTTAATTAAAAGGATAATAATGATAAAAATAATCATCCTTTTTTCAGACTACCAATTTATTAAACTCATAAAAATAAAACAGAAGACAAATTAAATGCTTAAATAGAACCCTTAACACTCCTTACTGGGTGGTGTTAGCTCAACTCACGAGTGACTCCTGACGTGTTGGAGTGTGCAGGAAAATCGTACATAGAGAAGGGATGGAGGGATTATGAAGGCACACATACTTTGGGTTGTCTTACAACCGTTGGTTACATTTTGGAGTGGCTTCTCTCATTTTCCTTTATTTTCCTTTGCTTTCATTTTCTTATCTCCACCATATATTGGATGAAAATTTTAGTGGTCTAGATTGTAAATCTTATAAAAATATGATTAGTTTTACTTAAAAATACAAAAATAAATTTAAAGTGTTAAAATTTGATCTTAAAAGAAGTAGATTATTATTATAGAATAAATTTTCTTCCCATTTTTTCACTATATGATGTGAACTGTTCAGTTAAACTTTATTTAACTATTTTTAACTAAAATTATAATAACATTTTTATAAGATATAAAATCTGGACCATTGAAATGTTTATCTAATGGTGGAGATGAGAAAAGGAGAGCAAGGGACGGGTAAATGAGAGTAATAGAAAATGAGAAAAGCCACTCCCTTTGATTTGAAGCATAATACTAGATATATTCCTTTTTTGTTTGGTCCTGTTGTCTTGTCTTTGTGTTCATATTTATATATTTGTGGTTTCACAACTATATTTGATTATGTGGTTCTTATGATCAGTGGCGGAGTTTTTCAAGACTCAAGGAGGGCCATGGCCCCCCCCAAAAAAAAAAAAAAATTGTCCTAAATATTTAATGTAAAATTCATTTTTTTAATACAAAATTTATACATTTGGTACAGAAATTTATACATTTGGCCCTCTACAAATATTTTTTTCTTAATTAGTTGATGAATATATATTTGGCTCCCCCAAACATTTATCCTAAGATCCGCCATTGCATGATACTTACTAACTAGACAGGTCCCTTATCTCATATTTTTTAACATGTATGTATTAGGGGCAGGATGGTTAGGAAATAAAAAATGGAGAATGACATCTTACATTATCAAATTCAATACTCATTTTTCTTATAATTTTTGTGATGTGACTTTTAATTGTTGTCGTACTTTTAATTGGAAGACTTTGAAAGCATTATATATCTTAATAAATTTAAAACTACTCCCACAGATCATAATATTTTTTTTTAATAAAAAAATATCAAGATCATATACCCATCATTTTTTAAACAATTAAATATTGCTGAAAAAAGTAAAAACTGAAAGAATAACTAGATTAAAAAGTAATGAAAACATATTGAAAAACTTTTAGAAAAAAGTTACTATTCTTTCATGATTCGTAAGTAATGTACAATTTAGTAAATTTATATATTTTATATTTATCATCATTCAATTCCCTCATTTTTTTTGCCATAAAATTTGCTTCTAAAAATAATAATGTTTGAGACAACATTTTTACTATAGACCGTTAACTTTTATATTTGACCCTATACTTGTCGGCCAGAAGAAAAAGAAAAGGAAAAGCCCAAACTAAAAAGAACTATTAAAGTATTCATATTGCATGTGAATCCAAATAAGAGAAGTCAGATCCAAATTGTGATCCAGAGAGATTTGTGTTTCATGAACCAAAAGGAATATCACCTTAAATATAAAGAACAATGTGGCCATTTTTTATTATTTTTTAATGGGAAGATATAGATATGGTTAGGGAATTTATTGAAAGACAATGAGTAGAAACTACTGAGGCAAGAAATTTAAAGGGCAATGAGTAGTTTCTTTCAAAGAAGTATGGGCAATAAGAGCATGTTGCAAAGAAGAAAACAATATCCGGGTTTCACTCTTTTGATGAAAGAACACATATGACATGCATTGATATCCCGTTGGGTCCACTAAAATTATAGCTGGTGGAATTGCGATAAATCCTACTCGATTCGATTCAGCATGATTGTCGCTTTTTATGTGGCTTGGTTCAAAGAATCTTAGAAAATGTAATACGATCATGGTAAGAAATGTAATATAATGAAGTGATGTTTACAGGAAATCATAAGGATCTTGTTTTTCTCTTAAAAAAACGTGCAGAAAAAAGACCAAAAAATCAGCACTTTATAATAGTCTAACTCTAATTTAAATGTTTACAAGAAATGCCCAATACAAGTTTGAATTGGAAAATCCAAATCATAATGAATTAAATTCAAATCTTGATTGATTGATTGAATTTAAGATGATCAATCACATTCATATCTTGATTGATTGATTGAATTTAAGACGATGAATCACATTCATATCTTGATTGAATCAATCATTTAAGATGATGGATCACATTAATTTCTTGATTGATTGATTGAGTCTACCATTTAAGATGATGGATCACGTTATATCTTAATTAATTAATTGAATAATAATTTAAGATGATGGATCACATTCATCTCTTAAACTAAAATTCAAAATCATTTTTAATTCAATCCTCATTTATTATTTCTCCTATCTTTATCCGATCATTATTGGATCTTTATATATATATATATATATATATATATTAGATAATTCAAAATTATCTTTTATAACCTAACCTTTTGAATTAAAATTAAAATTTTAAAATTAAATTCAAAATTCGAATTCTAAATTCAACTTGGCCTAAGACCCCGTTGGGTCTTCCAACACATTTGAGTCCTTTTGCAAAGATACTGATTTCCCACTAAGGACCATATATGTGATGCAATTTTGCTTCTTATTGGGCTTGGAGTCCCACTCCAACCCAATTATACATTTACTTTTGATAAAGCCCAATAACAATTATTGGTCCAAGTTTGCTAATTTTAAGCAATCGAGAATAACCTTTGTGTGTGACCCATTAGGCCCAATTAGTTACCGACATAAATAAAATTGAACTAAGTAAAACTCCTTTAAGAGGCCCAATTTATTTAACAACCTCATAAGACACTAGCAATCCTCTGTGGTCCAAAACTAATTGAGTTGATTAAGTGATCTTCCTTTCATATTTGGATACCGTGCAAGTATTATCCCTCACATCGTCATTCACATTTAGTCGAGAGCAAAGATAGAGTATCATCTCTCTTAATTGACTAAATGTAACTATTTCAAAGAACTACGAATCTTCTTATATTAACTCTATAATAGATCATGACTCTTCATGATCACTTGCTGTGCGCACAGACTCCCGAGTTAATTAGAAGTTATCCAAGCTCTACCGGTCTTGTGAATGACTAGTCCCTGTAGGGGACTGTGAGTCCTCTCAATATATCCATCTATACTCATGTATTCGAGTTACACCCAATAGTACATAATTCTCCCCATTTTCAGGCGGATAGAGTTGTACCGTTAAAGTATAATCCTAGCACATAGAGTTCGATGACATCCTTAAGTTCAGGATGATTCGCACTACCGAACGATGAGAGACTTTACATATCCAATGATACTCTCTACAATGAATCTTTGTGGAGTCTCTCGGCAGGTCAGTTCGATGCTATCTGTTCTCCAACAGATCCACCCACAACATCAACTAAGGCATCACCATGTCTGTATTCCATGAGGTCCCTACCTTGTATCTCATACATGTAGATGATGTCCTACTAGTCTTATTATTGAGATCATCAATGCCCTTTCTTGGTGATTCAAGACTAAGAACAAGTTTTAGGCAATAGATATCAAGTGTTCTTGAGTTCTCATGATCATGATCTCTATCATTGATCCTCAAGAATAAGACATGTTCTATTCCTAGGGCTTTTATCTTCAAACACATATCTACCTTAAAATAAAGGTAAGACATAAATATGATAAAGATAAAATGTGCTTATTTATTAATAATGAAATACTACAATGTAGAAATGATGTTGATATGTTCTTACAGATTGTCTCTAGGACACCTAAATACTAACACGGTGCTCTTTAGGCTAAAATTCCATGGCAAAAATGGTATAACCCCATAATTTAATGACACTTTTTGTTATACTTTTACCCTATGTTTGGATGAAGAGAAAATTAGAGGAGAAAGAATACAAGGAAAGCTCCCAACAAAAAAGTAAATTTTTTTAAAAAATACCATTTTGGGAAGTTTTCCTTCATAGTATTTCTTCCTCCCTATTTTCCCCTCACTTTTCTTTCCATCCAAACATAGGGTAAGAGTTACTTACTACTCCCTCCGATCCTTAATATTAGAATATTTTTACCAAATTTGATTAGATTAAGGAAACTAATTGAGTAAGTTAATATAACATGTATTTTCTAAAATACCTTGTCATCTTTCTTAATTCCCTTCTTCTCTTTTTCATCCTTTATAATTATTGATGGAGCATAATCGATATTTAGGTGAATTAGGAAAATATAGACAAATAGGAAAATTTTATTATTAAATAGTATTATATTTTATTAAATAATTAAAATATAAAAATGACAACAATTTGATCAATACATCAAATATATCTTATATTAATAAAAGAATTTCTATAAAATTTCTATATAAAGCCGCTTGAGCATGATCAAATAAAAAAAGTTAACATGAGTTTAAGAGTAAGTATATACTATTACAATTTTTTAAGAGCATTAAATGAAGAGTCAACTCGCGAGTTTGACAACAATGTTATGTAAAATATTATATCTTTTTTATATCTTTTTTACATATATTTATTGTACTTCTTAATATATGTGCAATAAATTTAAAGGCCATATATAATTTTTGACCATGATTAAAGGATAAATGTAATGAAACAGGGGGAATATACTATAATCACCTCTTTTTGTTATGAGATTTGTTTAAGAGTACACCCCTATTTGGATCCCAAAATACATTTTTTTTTCACCTTTTACATCTTTTAAAGAAAATGATAGAAAATTATCATTTAAACTTCAAAATCCTATTGACAACAACAATAATGGGATTAACAATAACAGTAAAGCAATTGACAACTCATTTTATTAGAAAATCACCTTTTTGGGATTTTGAAGTTTAAGTGGTATTTTTTAAGATTTTTCCTATCTTTTATATTGTATAACACAAAATAATTTAAAATTATTAGTTTTCTCATATTATTGAAATCCTATTGATAACAACAATAATGGGATTAATAATAACAATAAAGCAACGACAACTCATTTTATTGGAAAATCACCTTTTTGGAATTTTGAAGTTTAAGTGGTATTTTTTAAAGATTTTTCCTATCTTTTATATTGTATAACACAAAATAATTTAAAATTATTAGTTTTCTCATATTATTGTGTTCTAATGACAATAAACATTGATACATAAAGCATAATATAAAGTAGATTTGATGATTCAAGTCACTCAAGTGATTGAACTGTATTTCAACCAAACTTGAATTAACAAGTCACTTGAGTGAATACTCTTCACTTGGATTCATCAAAGAAGATCACTCGAGTGGTGTATCATCACTTCCAGGATTTCTACAAGTCACTTGATAAAATTCTGAAGTTGTGCAAGATCACTTGAGTGATAGGGTAAGCACTCAAATGATTACATATGACTTGAAAGATTTTGCAAGTGACTCACAAAGCAGAGCAGAATAGAGGGATTGTGTTTGAAGCATTTGATGAAGCAAATAGAAAGCGACAGAACATTAAATTTCATAAATGGCTACAATTTGTCTTTAACCGACAAATTTGAATGTTCACAACTGTCATTAGTGTCGACTGTCTATAAATAGCAAAGCATTCAAGTCGAAGCATAAACGAAGCCAATGACAGAGATCCTGTATATTCTCTGATATCTTCTGATATTTACTTTGTTCTTTAGTGTTTATTTATCAATTATTTAAGAAAGATTACCAACCATATTCAAGTTCTGTAGAGAAAATCTTAATGTAGTAGAACCTTGAATATGGTTGTCAACTTACAAAAATGTAAGAAGAAGTGAGTGTCCCGTTGAGAAACTCTCTTGTACTGTGGTGCCAAGAACCCGGTAAATATTGAAGAGATAGCTTGTGAAAATCTCATAGGTGTTGTGAGGACTGAACGTAGATCAAGTGGTTAAAGCCGAATCAATATAAACTCATGTTTACACTTTGGTGATATTTCTCCAACTTTTATCTTTTGATTAAGTTGTTAATTATATTACATTTGTTTTAAATTTTTAATATCATCTAATTCATCTCCTCTTGAGAGAAACGTTGACACTTACGAAAATAAGTTAATTTAAATAGGTGCTACATGTCTATGAAGAAGTAGAGGGATGGGGGTTGAAGGTGCTAGCATTTAATTTAAATATTTAATAAAATAAAATGATGGCATCCGTAATAATGCTCCAACGTTTTCCTATTGATGATTGTAATTGTAACCACTAATGCAAAAAAAGAGCTTTAAGACCGCCTCATTTAGACCGGATTATAGAGAATTAGGTCTTAAAAGTATGATCGGTGGCAGTTTCGTAAATATAAAGAACTCTTTGGACCAAATTATAAAGGATCCGGTCTTAAAAATATGATCGGTGGCACTTTCGTAAATATATAGAACACTTTTAAGACCAGATTATAAAAGATCCGGTCTTAAAAGTATGACCGATGGCAATTTCGTAAATATATATAACACTTTTAAGACCGGATTATAAAATATCAAATCTTAAAAGTATGAGCGGTGGCAATTTCGTAAATATTGTGAGAAGACCCCGATCAGAAATGAGTCCGAGAATGTGATGATTTATTCCTTTGCTTAATTGAAATTATATACAGATGCTAATAAGTAAATAATCTTTTGACGATAATCTAGGGATTACAATCGGAATATAATTACGAAATTCAAAAAACCATGATCTCCTAACTAATTCCTAAAATCTTTCTAACAACTTAATTAAGATGATTACAATCGGATATAATACGAAATTTAAAAAACCATGATTTGCTAATTCAAAAAACCAATTAAGATGATTACAATCGCTATAATTACTTAAAAAACCTTCCTAAAATCTAAAATCTCTAACAACTTAATTAAGATAATTGCACAATATAATCGTATATGCTAACTAATTAAATCTGAATTTCTAACAAATATATAGAACACTTTTAAGACCGGATTATAAAATATTTGGTTTTAAAAGTATGACCGGTGGCAATTGCGTAAATATATAGAAGACTTTTAAGACCTGATTATAAAAGATCTGGTCTTAAAAGTATGACCAATGGCAATCTCATAAATATATATAACACTTTTAAGACTGGATTATAAAGGATCCGGTCTTAAAAATATACTACCGACAATTTCGTAAATATATAGAAGACTTTTAAGACCGGATTATAAAAGATCCGGTCTTAAAAGTATGATCGGTGGCAATTTCGTAAATATATAGAACACTTTTAAAACCGGATTATAAAGGATCTGATCTTAAAAATATACTTTTAAGACCTGATTTTACAAACAACCGGTCTTAAAAGTGTTAAAAAAAAACTAAATTTGCTAAACTCGTTAAGTCCGTGAGCGTGCTTGTCTTCTTGGTGATATAACATTTGCTTAGTTATAGATTCAACGAGTGTCCCAAGAGCCTCACGAGTCAAATCCTCAGCAAGAATGACATCCTCTTTCTCTAACCTACTCGCAATCTTTGTAAGTCATCCTAAGAGCCACACAATCAAATCCTTGGTAACGTTAGCAGTGAGATGCTTCAGGGTTTTGCGATGGCATCAACTCCAATCCTCAGCAACGACGCAAGCGTACTGCTTCGAGGATTCTGGAGGACGACGCCTCCTTCCTCTTTGATCTATGGCTCCTCCCACACCGCCTTCGCACAGATCCGACTTAAAATCAAACCTAGATCTCTTCTTGATTAAGTTTGTTTGCTCCTACCTTAACCGCTCCTGCTCAGATCTGAACTTTAATTTTGGTTACTTGAAGCTTTGCCAGCACCAACAAGAGGATCTTACTCAGATTTGGTTGCTTTAAGCTTGTGATTTTTTTTGTAGATCTGGATTTCAATTTCACCTCTGATTTTATATTGATTCAAATTCAATTTCCATGGTGAATGATTTCTATTTCTTGTTATGTTTTCTTATTTATGGACTTTGTATTCATCTTTTTTATTTTCTTGTTGGTGTTGCTTCCAATCTTCTCTTGGTTCTAAGTCGCTGATGACAGAGGGACATTCAAAATATTGCCAGATCTGGTGATTTGGGACCGGTTGTTTCATTTGGGTTTTTTTATTATTATTATTATTTTGAAACACTTTTAAGACCGGATATTTCAAAAGTTCGGTCTAAATTTTTAAGACTGGTCGTTCATCCGGTCTAACTTTTAAGACCACCTAAAAACAAGACCGATCGCAGATTCGATCTTACGATACCTCTTTCGTCCGGTCTTAAAGCCCTTTTTTGCACTAGTGAACGTGTCTCTTTTTTTATTTTTTATTTAATAAAATAAGTCTTGATTTTTTATCAGAAAAAATAAATAAGTGAACACCATTTGAACTTTTAAATTCCAAATCAATCTTGTTGTCTACTAGGGTATAGGTATTAACTATAAAAATATAGCGGTTGATAACTCATTTTAATAGAAAATTATTGACTAGAGATTTTAAAATTCAAATGGTATTTTCTACTATAATTTTCTATTTTTTATATATATTCCTAATAAAATTTTATAATCGCATCCAATTTCATGGGTAAAATGCCTTTCTTATATGTAGGAAAATTTTAATAGCATAAATAATAGTAACATTTTTATTAATAAAATAATAGTAACATTGAATACCAAAAAAAAGAATTAATAATAGTATCATTTTTATCAATCAAATAATAGTTATATTTAAATAAAACAATCAAAAGTTTTCATTTTTCAATATGAGAAGGCTGTGTAGGAAAGGATCATTCACAATTTAACATGGTAATAATAATAATAATAGTATCATAACTCAAATAAATTAACAATCAAAAGTTTTTATTTTTCAATATGAGAAGGCTGTGTAAAATTTCACAATTTCACATGGTTGTTTTAACTCGTTTTTGTGAAAATAATGAAATAAATGTTTACCATGATATATATTTTCGTGAACCAAATCATTGCACTCAATCATGTGCTAAACAGACAAACATTATGATCTTGACCTGTAATTGATTTTTTTTATGCCTAGAAATAATTTATTATAATTTACTTGATACAGACGAGAAAAATGAAAAATGGTGGGTCATAAATTAAGAAAATTTAATTGCAAATTTGGTAATCTTTTTTCCTGAAACTACAGTATCCTTCACATGAGTGTACTATTTTTACATGAATAATTAAATCTGTAAATATACAAAAAAAAAAAAAAAAAATGATGGTACGCTTATCACGAAAAAAACATGATGTGCCTTTAGTTTAGAGGTGAGAACCGATCATGAAGATATATTTTAATGGAAAAACCATTTTACATCGACCTATATTTTTCTTAATCTTTAATTTGGTATTTATGTGATTTTTCCTCTTAATTAAATTATTTTTCTCTTTTAACACTGTTAACCCCATAACTTTGCTCTATTAATACTGTTAGCTCCTGTTCAGGAGTTACCTGTGCTAATAAACAAAATAAAATATTTAATTAAGAAAGAAAAACATGTAGGTATCAAGTTTACAATATATGAAAAGTACATGTACTTGCAAAATGATTTTCCCCGTTTTAATTTTATCAAATATCTCAAAAATTTTAAAAATAATATCTATACTCTCTTGAATTTTTTTTAGGTTCTGCCTTTTTTTTTTTTTTTTTTTTTTGTCAAACGATTACATATATAAAACAAATTTTCTTTTACTTAAGAAAATTTACATTCTCCGTTTCCTGAATTTTCATCAAATTTAGTTTATAATCAATATTTATTAAAAAAGAAGACCAAACAATTATCAAGTTCCTTCAAGCTTTCGCAACCTCTTCATCATAACTATCATTATTGTTTTTCTTGTTGTTGCAATTATTACTACTACTCCCCTATTGTTTCTGCTTATATTAATTTTCAAGCATGGCCTAACATATTTTAGAAAACAATTAATCATTATAAAGACTTAAGCTCACTTGATCACTAAAAACAAAACTAATAAAAGTGAAGATGTTTAATGTACAAATATGTGTTGATCTTAGTGAAACAGGGTATAATTAAGTACAAAAACTCATGTTCGAGTTTGTGAGAATGAGAAATATAGTTTTAGGAAAACTAATCCTAGTAGGTATCGGATATTGTATGCAAAAAAGTTTATGCAGTGTTTTTTCTGAAACAAACATATATAATAAATTTGACCAAAAACATTGGGTTGAGTTAGAGGAATTTAATATTTCTTAAGATCTTAAATTTAAACCATGATAGGTTTTATAAAAATGATGTCGTTTTGAGTTTGAAAAGAGGGGAAAAAATAGCATACTATCATACTTGTGCTTTAATACACACACATTTGTATTGTTTATGCATGAATATTCTATTTTGTTGTGGATTAATGTCTTTTCTTAAAATATTACTTTTTCCATGATTATATATATTGGAAAATGATCAAATATATTAAATAAAAAGATTGCATATCATGATTGTACAACCATTACAGGGCATGATTGCAGAGAATTTAATTAAAACATTGTGATGAATTTTTTTCAACCTAAAGAAATGCTATGAAGAAAAAGAATTTAGAAGGGAGGATATATCGGCATACAATTAAAATGTTTGAAGAGGATGGTTTGAAGCCACCATTGTCAAAATCTGTTTCTTGACGGAAATCATCTGAAGAATCTTGTTAGATGAATGGGACATGTAGCAATTAAGTATCCATTATTGTAGGGTTGATCTCAAACAATTCAGTGCAAGGAATACTATGCCATTTGATCTCTTCCTTAAAACCGATTGTAAGGATTGTTCTTGAAAGCAAATCCAAGATTGATATTTGTGGTAGAGCTACTCTTATATTTTTTTCAGGAGAATAGTCCATCCATCAAAATTAATCTCATCCATAAATTGAATTACCTCCATTGAAGATGAGGATGTCCCCACAAGTGACTCCTTTGAAGAAAAAGCCAAGTAGCATTATTAGGAGGAAGTATGTTTGATTTCCTTGATAACTACAGAAGGGCTAACTTTCTGGCCTTTATGAATAATCAAATTCCTCTTCATCTAGATAACAGAGATTAATTTGAAAACTTTAATCAACACTGAATTCAGTCCATCTTCATATAAGCTTATCATTATAGATTTTAGCCATCTCTTAAAGTCATCAAAATTAGTAACAGGCAGTGAGACCGACAGACCACCAAACTAGACAACCTTCACAAATGGACAAGAAACAAACAGTTTATCCAAGGTTTTTAAAACTGGGCAACCAAAAGGGCAACTACTATCAACATCAAGATGATGTTTTATCAAAATTTCCACAACTACAGAAAATAATTTTAAAGTCCGTTTTTAGGCCCTTTCTACATCTCTTTTCAAGGAGACGCTTATGTGAGCGAAGTAGTAAAGTAAGAGACTTATGGCGTCCCTTTTTTCTGTAAGACTTTTTTTGTAAAAAAAAACCCCAAAATAGACGGTGTCACTTCCTCTTGGGGATGAGATTATAAGCATTTCCTTTGTACTTGGCAGTGAGCTCTTTCATCATGCGCCTAACCTTGTCGGCTACCATATACATCTTTCATATTAGTATCATCTTCTAGAACGTGAATCCATCACACCATCTAGGTTCGCCTTCAAAAATTCCCATCATCGAGTACTCAAATTGAAAGAGACTACACATTTGAGAAATTACATATAGCAAATTCTGAATGTGTTGAGAAATTACAGATATAAGAATTCAAATTCAAATTGAAAGAGATTTGAGCTCAAATACTAACCTTGAAATCCAAAAGTTGATTTGCTTCTTAATTGAGCTCAGAGGCATACCAAATGCCACACTATTACTGTTGACCATGCCTAGAAAAATCGAAAGAAAAAGAAAATTGAAATTAAACAAGCATGTATGAGCCTTAGAATAGCTTTTCCAGAACCAGTGGTAGTTTGAGGAGATGTCAAAGGTAAATTAAATGAGGAAATGTAGGAAGAACCTTCTCGAAGAAGCTAGCCCAAAGTACAGTGCCAAGAATGGAGTCCTTGGCATCTTCCAGTAAACTCTAGTGACCTAGAGCTCTGTGTTGCATCGTAGCCTGCATCACTACAAAAAACTTCGTATTAGCCACGGAATTACCCACGGAAAAAAATTCCATGGGAAATTACCCACGGAGGTGTAATTTCGTGGCAAACAATTTCACATGGAAATTATCCACGGAATTCCGTGGGTAACGGCATTACCCACGGAATTCTGTGGGTAATTTCTATCACCCACGGAAAATTTCCGTCTCAAAAAAATATGTGGTAAAAATAAGCCACGCTTTTTTTTAGACGGAAATTTTCCGTGGGTAATGGAAATTATCCACGGAAATTACCCAAGGACACGGAATTCCGTGGGTAATTTCCATGTGAAATTGTTTGCCACGGAAATTACCCACGGAATTCGGTGGGTAATTTCCCATAGAATTTTTTCCGTAGATAATTCCGTGGCTAATATGAAGTTTTTTTGTAGACTCCAGCAAGACCGGGAATGAGGCGACGTGGAAGAGTAGTTGGCCTCGCCTATGGTAAGAGAGATTGTGAATGGGGAAGTAGTTAGGGTTTCAAGAAAGAGGAGAGGAGTGTGAATGGGCAGCTGGCCTCGCCACTTACAAGAACAAACTCACAGGAGCCTAAAGGGGACATCTTTTGGCATCCCTTTTTGTTAAAGGGATGTCCAATATGTTAAAATTCTCATACATAAGTACAAAAGTCATCGCCTTTATTTTTTACTTCCCTATTTGAAAACATATGTCTTTTAGGGAAGTAAAATCCATTTTTTGCAGTAATATGACCATAAGAATTTTCAGAATGAATAATTTACAAATGGAACAGATTGAGCAATAATACAATAAAATCCTTTGCTTACTAAGTAATCACCTGAAGGATATAAACTCCAAACTAATTTATCTTGTACATTAAAAAAGGAAGTGGGATCTTGAGAATAATATTTGCAATATCTTTCAAGTAGATAGAGTGGACTAAAGGAGCATTCCATTTAACTGGGCACCAACTAGAAGGAAGATACAGTAATAGATCTTAAATTGTACGAATAGATTCAATAGCTTGTGATCTAGATTGCATGCGCCACCATATTGGGTGATTTAATTTTATTTGAGAACCAAATCCAACTCTCCACGTCAAATGATCATAAAAAAGGGAGGCATAGTTGTGTTGCATTTCCAAATGTAAGAAGAATTATATTGAAGTTTAACTAGTGATGCACTATTTAAATCAATATACTTGTGTTTCAATGTCTCAGCAAGCAAAGTACCTATGGCTGAAGAGTAAATCTTTACTACTACAAAAATTGGATATTACTACCCTAAAAGACGTCCTTATTAATAAATAGGAAGTAAAAATAAAGGTGGTGGCATTCTTGTAACTATATACAAGGATGTTGAGCCTTAAGCGTCCCAAATAACAGTTTAGGACTCCTAAAATTGCTTTTTGGCGTTCTAGTCTTGTTTCAGGACGCCTAAATTCTTTGGCGCCACGAAATATGGGAATTTTTTGTTTGGCGTCATGAGATTTTCTTTTTTTGGAATAAAATTCATTTTTAGCGTTCTAAAAATGTTTCAGGACACCTAAAATCTGGGAATAATTGTTTGGCGCCATGGGAAATATGAGAATTTTTTGTTTGGCGCCATGAGATTTTTTTTTTTTTTTTGGGAATAAAATTCATTTTTAGCATTCTAAAATTTTTTCAGGACGCCTAAAATTTGGGAATAATTGTTTGGCGCCATGGGAAATATGGAATTTATTGCTAAGGAGCACTTGCATTTACTGAAATAGATGGCACACAAAAAATGAAGATTGTGGCGTCCTGAAATATTTTCAGGACTTCAAAATTTAAATATTGGCGTTTATTTCAGGACACCAATATTTAAATAGTGGCGTCCTGAAATAATTTCAGGACGCCAATATTTGAATTTTGGAGTCCTGAAAATATTTCAGGATGCCACAATTCCCTTTTTAATTCACTAATTAATAATCATACTCAATCGGACACTCACACGGACACTCCTCTTAGTCCCGATAGATCGAAATCCTTTCATTTCCCTCCCTCTCTGCCTCGCCTCCGCCTCCGCCTCCGCCGCGCCGTGGCGAGCCTCCTTTCACCGTCTTCGCCGAGCGCTCCTCCGTCTCTACCGCGTACAGTTAATCAACCTAGCTAGCTCTCGCACACTCCCTTGGCCTTCTCACACTCCGGCTCCTTCCCAATTGAAACTGCCATTTCCCTCACATCGTGTTTCACCTGCGTCTCCTCCGTCATTCCTCTTGCGCCTCCGTCTCCTATGGCCGTCTTGTTGCAGGTGAGTTTACTTTGGAACCCCTTTCATGATCTTGCTTCTCTGCTCAAGGTCTAACTGCTGCTCTTTCTTTTCTCTGTTTGGTATTTTGTGTGCGTGTAGGGGAGTTTCGTTTTGGGTTCTTTCTTCTCCTTGCTAGCAACGTTTTTGGGATATGATTGAAGCATTGGTTGTTGATAAATGCAATGTGCGAACTCATTTTTCCTTATTCTCCATTGCTGCCAAGCACGTTTTATATGTGGGAAAATCTTTTTTCTTAAATTTTCTGAATGTTATGAGTGTGTTGGATTGCTTTGGGCTTCTATAATTTTGGGTTATTTTGATTTATTTGTGATTTTAGGGGGTTATAGAAGTTTAGATTAGCTAGAGTGTTAGTTCAAGATGCTTGATACACTTATTGAGATTCTTAGAGGTAACCTTGCAATATTTTCTGTAACCCCCTTATGTTCTAAGCCTTATTTGATTTTATGGGTTCCTTACTTTGTTGAGTGATTGCAATTTTTAAGTTTCTTGTTGAAGCTCCCTGTTTTTTAAGGGTTCTTTTCATGCATTAATGTGATTAGTCTTTTAATAATATATTATGTGTTTTCATTGTGAACATCAATTTGGCTATTAACAAAACACCTTGGTGTTGTGCAATTCATGTAGTTGACCTCACTTGGTGTTTTAAGGATTGTTATTGTTGTTATCATTGTAAACCAAAACGTACAATATGCATTTTGCTGTGATTAAATAGTTCTTGGGCTGTCAATTTTTTCCCCATTAGAAATCAAGAGGTTGTAATTATTTTCAATATCTTTCCTTCTTAATTCACAGGTTCTGCAAGAAGTATTGAAGTGTTACTCCATTCCTGAAAATTTGTTTGGCAAGGTTTGCGTCATAATAGACAAAGTGAGTTTTGCACACAACTTTGTTTAATCTTGGCTATTTCTTTTTTTGAATCTAAGAGTTATAAGCACCGCCACTATCAATTGAAAACACATCATATATTATAAGCACTATCACTATGTTGTAAGACCGTAACTGTTTTTTTTCCTCAATTGTGGATCTTGTCAGGTCGAGAGCAAGTTGGAACCTCTCAATCTTCTTGTGTTCAATTGTACTGTTTGCTTCTGTCATCATATAAGAATCTGCTTGGTTGGATCAACTTTGATAGTGTGTGGAACTTGCCTTTTCACTCTATTTTCATTAATGAGCATATGACTTACTCCAGTGGATACTTGCATCTGATAGAGGTCAGGATAATTACTGAGAGCTTGTTGTCATTACTGCTTCTAACCTGTTGAAGTTGTGTAGTGGTTTGTGTTTGTTGTATTGGTACCTAGTGAGTAATCTTATGCATCCTAAATTGTGTGGATTCTGATGTGACTTGCAAAATTGCACCATCTTACTTGATTGATACATTGTTACTGAATTTGTCGTTCCTATGATTTGAGCATCACTAATTGGATAGAAGCATTTTTATATAAATTGGAATTTTTTTTTTTACTGTTTAGTGAAGGCTATACTGTGTAATTTGTGCAGTAGCTTATTTTGATTGGCGTTGATTATGTTTTGGTTATACTTGCGGCTGTGATTTGTTTCAGTTAAGTGAGAAAACACATGTTTTGCTGAAAATCAAGTTATAAAGTAGTGCAATTGTTGTTATCTTACTACTTGTTCCTTGCAGATATTTGAAGTTATAGGGATGATATTGTCTACATAATTTTGCCAAATAGTTTCTCAAAATATTTATTACTTTGATGCAAGTGGTTTATGGTAATGTGAGTTGGGTCGTAATTTTTTTGGTAGTTACAGGGCATGAGTTTGCTGTCATTTTTCACTGTCATTTACCTCTCATTCATTACAAGGAATTTGATGTTGTAAGTCTGTAATCGTGGGTGAGGTGAGAACCCTTAGCTCTCTAAGCCTTGAGGGGGGAACCCATGATCAAATGAAAAAAAAAACTGAGTTGCTATCATTATTGTTGACTATGCTGTCACTTGGGAATTTTTGCTGTCAAATTTGAACTTTGCTGTCATAAATTGTTGTTTGCGGTCAAATTTAGTTTTGCTTGTTGGATTTAATTATTTAGCATCTGAGCTATTTGGTTGTTAAGGATATCAAGGCATTGAACTAACGATACAATCTATATTCATTAAAACTGATTTTTGTACCCTATGGCTGCTGTTATTGGTTGAAATTTCTTGGAAATTGAGGTCTGAACACCTAAATATGGTTTAAACATGTCTTTTACGTGGTATGATGGATTTTTGAACTCAAAGGATTGAATTAGACTTGGTTAAAATATTTTGGCCACTTTCTATTGGATTCATAAGTTCTTGGAACCAATTGTTTTATTGCTAAAATTTTGAGATAAGTTTTAGAAGTTTTGGAAATTCTAGAGTTCCTCTCCATGGATTGTTTACCCGGTATTTTCGACAAATTTTGGCACTTCTTATGTGATTTCTATCCACTCAATGATGTTTTAATTGTTTCTTTAAGTTTGTAAGATTTGTACTTCCTCTTGAGATCACTCAAGCCTCTTGATCCAATAAATTGCAAAATCTTACTATGAACTAGTTAAACACTCATTGACTCGAGTTTCTTGCTTAGAGAACTTACGTTGTTAACAAGATTTCCTATTACCGCTTGCAAATAAGTTTTGTGCTTGGTTCTTAATAGAACAACCATATGTTGATAATGCAGATATAGACGATAAGAGATTAAAGGATAGTCATCTTTGTCTTTTCTGACTACCTGCTGGGAAATCTTGGTCAAAGGTTTGAAGCAAACGGTTGCACTCCCAAATTAGGTCAGTTGCTTTCATTTTATGCACACACACATATATTGTCCTTATATGATACCTTCTTCCTGAGAGAGAACAACACTTTTGTCTTAGGGCTTCATGGTTTACCATTATTAGTTAAGTGTTTTTAATCCAGTTCGTGATTTTTTTTTTTTGTATTTCCTTTATTATTAGCCATATGAACTACGTGAACTTGATTAAAAAAGTGATGGCTTCATGGTTTACCATTTCCATTACCATTGAAGTATATGTCGGTAGAGGAATAATTCCAATGTTCTGTTAGTTGATGAAATTGTTGGATTTAATGGTTGATATTATTCTGAATTGCTTTAGTTAGTAATTTTTGTTAAATTAAGCTAAAATTGCTTGTTATTGAAATTTTGGGATGTCTTACTTTTAAGGGAAAATGTTGCTGAAATTTTCTTGAAAGAAAGCATGTCGTTCTTGAAATTGTTATGAACTTGACTGTTGTTGGAAATGTCTTAGGTGGTAATAAAATGGGTCGTAGTTGGATGAATGCATTGAGAACTAGTGAAGAATATGAGAATGAGGTGGAAGAGTTTATTGAATTTGCTAGAAGGGATGTGGCTACAAAAAATGAGATGTATTATTGTCCATGTGTTAATTGTTTAAA
Source organism: Acacia acuminata (assembly GCA_019022655.1). Classification (NCBI taxonomy): domain Eukaryota; kingdom Viridiplantae; phylum Streptophyta; class Magnoliopsida; order Fabales; family Fabaceae; genus Acacia; species Acacia acuminata. The sequence goes on along the minus strand of JAFJYI010000367.1, from coordinate 236,010 downwards.
TGGGAGTCGAAGGGATATTGCTGATATGGCATGGTGAAGAAGTAAGTACCGGTGCGTCCCACGAAAATGAAGCTGAGGTAGATGATGATGGAATGAAGAGAATAATTCATGATGTTGAGGTAGAATCTTTTGCACAATCAGGTAAATATGAGAGCGTGCGGAGTGATGCAGAGACACCTTTGTTCCCTGGGTGTACTAAGTATACACGGTTGACTGGGACCTTACATTTGGTCAACTTAAAGGCAACTTGTGGGTGGACTGATAGTAGTTTCACGTTGTTGCTTGAATTGTTGTGTGATATGTTGTCAGATGATAATGTACTTCCAAATCGTATGTATGAGGCCAAGAAAATCTTGTCTACGATGGGTATGGAGTATAAAAAGATACACAGTTGCCCTAATGACCGCATATTGTACGAAATGAGTATGAAGGCCTTAGTAATTGTCCAAGACTAAAACTTCACGATACAAAGTGAAGAAAGGTGGTGGTTCGGAGATCACACAAAAAAAGGCAACCTTTGAAGGCATTGTGGTATCTTCCCATAATTCCTCGGTTTAGGCGTCTGTTTATTAGTGAAGCAACGGCAAAGAAATTGAGATGGCATCTGATGAGAGAATATCCGAAGGAAAATATCTACAGCACCCGACTGACTCTCTGCAATGGAAGAAAATAGACGAAATGTTCCCTCAATTTGGCAAATGAGCCAAGAAACCTTTGGGCCGGGGCTTTGTACAGATGGCTTCAATCCGTATCGAACTCTTAGCAGCACCCACGGTGCATGGTCGGTTCTCCTTGTAATATACAACTTACCTCCCGGCTATGTATGAAACGCAAGTATGTGATGCTTTCTATGATGATTTCGGACCAAAACAGCCCAGGGAACAACATCGATGTGTACTTGGCGCCTTTGGTTGAGGATTTGAAGAAGTTGTGGGAGGAAGGCGTAGATGTGTTTGATGCATATAAGAAGGAGTCCTTCAAGTTGAGTGCAATGATTTTTACCATGATAAATGACTTTCCTGCATACAGAAATTTGTCAGGGTACAGTGTCAAGGGGCATAAAGTATGCCCAATATGTGAAGCAGACACAAACTTCCAGCAACTAAAGCATGAAAAAAAAGGTCTACCTCGGTCACAGGAGGTTTCTTCATCGGTTCCACCAATATCGTAAGTTAAGAAAGCGTTTTAACGGCTTACCGGAGCATAGAACAGCTCCAAAGGCATTAACCGGAGAGGAAGTTTATAGTCGGGTGAAAGATATCGATGTCATATTGGGTAAGTAGCAAAGGATTGCGGGTGAGAAGAATATATGGAAGAAGAGATTAATCTTCTTTGATATTCCATATTGGCGTAGTCTTGATGTGAGGCACGATCTTGATGTGATGCATATGGAGAAAAACGTTTACGATAGCCTTGTCATTACTCTTTTGCACATACCAGGGAAGACTAAGGATGGAATTAGTGCTAGACTAGACCTGGTTGATATGGGAATAAGAGAACGGTTACATCCACAAGTAATGGAAGATGGTAAGAGGGCATACATGGAGCCAACAACTCATACACTGACAAAAGCGGAGAAAAAAAGTTTGTGTGGGTGTCTATATGACATTAAGGTTCCACAAGGATATTCTTCTAATTTGAGAAGGTGTGTTTCAATGGACTAGTTGAAGTTAGTGGGAATGAAGTCCCATGATTATCATGTGTTGATTCAACAACTATTACTAGTAGCTATTAGAGGCATTATGAAAGATGAAGTGCGAACCACTATAGCAAAATTGAGTATTTTCTTTAATGCTATCTCGTAACAAAGTCATTGAAATTGAAAATTTGGATGAATTGGAAAATGAGGGTTATATTATTTTGTCCCAACTAGAGATGCATTTTCCTCTTGCATTTTTTGATATAATGATCCACCTGATAGTGCACTTGGTAAGGGAGGTAAGGTTCTGCGGTCCAGTTTACCTAAGGTGGATGTACCCTTTCGAACGATACATGAAGATCTTAAAAGGGTATTCTAAAAATCCTTATCGACCGGAAGTGTCAATAATTGAGAGATATGTAGTTGAAGAGGCTATGGAATTCTGCAAAGATTATCTATCAGGGGCGATGATACAATCTGAGCATGACGAGGGGATAAGCGAGGGAACTCGAGGAATCAAACTAAAGAATATGCCTCGTGAAGAGGTGTTGCAAGCACACTTGTACATCTTGAATAATATGGAAGAAGTTCAACCATACATTGATAAACACAGAAAGAGTTTGAAGAATATAAATCTAAGGAAGAATGACATGCAGATAGCTAATGAGAAAAAGAAGACATTCATAAAGTGGTTCCAGGAGACGGTATTGCACGAGACGATGTATCGACTACAATCGAGTGGTTAGCCTGTGGGCCTTGTTTTCAGGTCATCACTTTGAGCGGTTATGATATAAACGGATATTCTTTCTACGCAAAAGACCAAGATGACAGAAGTTCTGTGCAAAATAGTGGGGTGATGGTTGAAGTTGAATCCATGCACTTTTCGAGTTCGAGAGACAAAAACCCAGTGTTAGCATCAATGACCTATTATGGAGTTATTGAAGAAATATGGGAGATGAGCTATAGCAAGTTCAAAGTTGCTTTATTGAAATGTAAGTGGGTTAGCAATAATGTTGTTGTAATATATCTTAAATTTGGATTTATCTCAGCTGATCTTCAAAGACTTGGTCATAGAGATGAGCCATTCATTCTAGCAAGCCAGGCGAAACAAGTGTTTTTTGTTACGACCACGCAAATAAAAAAATTCCATTGTACTTCAAAGTAAAACACATAAGTATGGTGAAGAATCCTTGAATCTTGACGATACACTCTCTTTCACAACAAATCCACCTACAACACGTGAGGTAGAATTGGTAGATGATGAAGAATATGCTGCAAAAAGGATCATTGTGAAGGAATATGGGAAACCATATAAAGTAAGATCGTAAGTTATGAAATAGTACTATGTTATTTTTGTGGTGGTTTAACATGTTAATTGATTTTATTAATTTGTTTATTATTTAATAACCTATCTAACATTGATTTGTCTTTGATGAATAGGAATATGTCCAGCTCTAACGAATCATCAGGTGATAGAGTTGATGAACCCGTTGTGAGAAGGGGTAGAGGTTCTACCCATATGGGTATGCTAATTGCATATCGTGACGATCAAAAAAAGAGGCTGCATGTGGAGTTCGATGCCAATATGAATCCAATTGGTAAAGAGGAAGACAATTTCATTAGCTATGTAGGCTATCTGGCTCGAAGCAAAGTTGCATTGTATACTCTAGTTGGAAGTTGGTTCCTCAGAAAATGAAGCAGTTGATTTGGGCACAAATTTTGGTATCTCAATTTCGATATATCTGCATTTGTATCTTTAGTCTTATTACTTGATTTCTTCATATCTTCTCTTTTACCTCACAGCAAACGTACGATGTCCCTAACAATACGGCGTTCAACAAGCATTGGATGGGCAAAGTTCGTCTATGTTGGAAAGATTTTAAGAACAAGCTCACTAGAAGTATATTCGAGGGTCAAAGAGGAACGAGGATCCATGTCAGAACTATGATTACATTTCTCTAGAGGACTAGAGGGAGTTTGTGGCGTCACAGCAAAATCTTGAATTTCTTGTAAAATTTCTTTCATATCTTATCTTTTAGTTGAATCTACTTGACATCGTAGGCTCAGTTTTATTTGTTTTCGTGTCACATGAAAAAAGTCAAGCCAATAGAGAGAGGCAAATGAGAAATAAGTATATGCATTGCATGTCTAGAGGTGGCTATAAAAAGCTTGAACGGAAGATGATGGAAGAAGAGTTGGAGAGAATGAAGGAAGCTGCCCAATCCAATCCTTCCATTATTATCCAGGCCCCTGATCGTCCTCCTCGTCACAAAAAATGGAAATCTGTGAGAATGAAGGGTGACAAATACATAAATGAAGATGTTGCTTTAGATTGCGTCAAAGATTGTAAGTAGTTAAATTAGAAGTATTAAATAGCCTTAGTTGTTTCATATTATAAGAGTTTAGTTATTATTTATGGAAAATCTTATGATACAGGATGCACTTGAGCGGCAGAGTGGCCAAGGTTCATTCACACCAGGTACACGGATGGACATTCTGTCAACGGGGATTGGGAAGCCGGATTACCTTGATCAGGTTCGAGGGGAGACAAGGGGAGTTAGTGTCGCAAAATATGTTGGACGGCGTTCACGTTGTTCGCATGACGATGACAACCCTAGTCCTCAACTTGTAGCCAAAATTTGAGCGTCCCTCGTAGATGTGGTTATGGAACAACTATGGGGTGAAATAAGAGCTATGATATAGGAGAAGGAAAATACGCAACATACAACCCACGAATCCCCGGCCTTCCCAAGCAGCAAAGAAAGTTTTCACCCTCCAGATGTACCTATTGGCGAACCTTCTCACACTCCACAGGAAGGACTACCTTGCACTCTATATTTGGATGTCCCACACTGGCGTATTGTTGCCGATGGTCTTGTTTACCCAGAACAAACCACACACCATAACAAGAAAATTCCACAAGACCAACGTAGGGTGACTGTGAAAAGTGTGCGAGAGGGGGAAGAAGAGACAACCATCCCGATTGATGATGAGGAGGTTCCCACGCTAGGCGATGCCACCATATCGTCCATACTTTGGCCGCATCATCTTATTTAGATGGGGATGACACCTCCAATGGTAGGAAATACATTACTGATTGATGATGAGTAGGTTCCCGATTGATTTTCATTGCTAACCCACTCATAATCTGTTTTTTATGTTTTCATAGCATGAACAAGCTGCGAGCTGATTTCCCTACTTGGCAGAGCTGTGAGAGATGTACAAAGACATCAACTTATAAGCTTGGAGATTCGTCTGGGCATTGTCGGCACAGAAAAGAGATATCCCATAACAATTGACAACAAAGATTTGGGACAGTTTATGTGTATGGAATGTTTAGATATATAGTTTCTTCAACTTGCAATCCTGTAAGTTTTCTTACCCTTTAATTATTGCATTGATTTTTTTGTTTTATATATTCAACAACATTTATCATTTTATTTCAATCATAGTGTCTGCCACAACATATGCACCTAGACAGACTGAGCGGGTTCATATGGATTCTTATGTCTTGGCAACACGACTTCGGCTCGCAATAAGTTAGCCAGAAGAGCGCTTTATGTTGGTTTAACAATGGGCGACGATGAATTGCCTTGTTATCTAGCGCCAATACTTGAAAAGTATGTATTTTAGTTTTGTCTATATAAGATTTTTAAGAATAAATTGCTTTCTTATCTTAATTTAATATTGATATGTATATGTTGTAGCAAATCATTGGAGCTTTGTGTTGTTTGTCCCGCCAACAACGTATGTTATTGGTTTGATTCCTTAGGTGGTAGGCCAAACGAAGATATCAAAATTATGTTTGTCGAATAAGTAAATTTTTGTCTAAATCATCGATTCTTCTTTTAAATGAATTGTTTTCATGTCTCTTAATTTCCATTTTAATGATAGTGGTCTCAAGACGTTTAGATAGCTTGCTGGAGCACGAGAGCAGGGTGGACTGAAGTGGTATTATCTGAAGGTAAGTAGTTTCAATTCAAGTTATTTCATTGACATAGTAGCTTTCGATATGCCTTTATCCGTTTTAACAATTTGCTTTTGATTTATAGTGCCATCAACAACCAGGGAGCTCCGAGTGCGGATACTACATTATCAATTATATGCAATCCATCGTTTCCACCGGACGTATTACAGGTTTTCAAAATGTACGTAATCGTTCCGTGATTCTCAAATGATGATATTTTTGTTGTTGTACTTGAGTTTTTAATTATTTCATTCACTTCATTGGTTTATCTTTTACCTTGTTTTCCAATTTACGTTTTTGGTAGTCTGGATCCATACTCGAGAGGATGGCATCGATTCGGTTCGAGACATGTTGGCTAGACATCTTCTTCAACACATATAGGTATATAAAGTTTACTTCGCATTTTTTAGCTGGATCGAGGTGATTAATGCGTTAGTTCTCTACGTTTTGATGATAACTGCCATTTGTAAACACAAGATATGGTTTTGTCTTTGGTAAGTTGAAAAACTTATCTTTGTCAAGACAAAACTCGAGTATTGGTCTCAATACTCGAGTATTGACTTGACAAAGAGTTGCTCAAATCAATTACACAAAGCAATACTCAAGTATTGGACACAATACTCGAGTATTGGACTTACGAGAGCACTCCAATTTTTCACCCGAGCCAAACTCGAGTATGGATATGAATACTCGAGTATGGAATACACGAGACAATTTCAACATTGACTTAAGATCTCAATACTCAAGTATTCAATTGAATACTCAAGTATTGGCCATACGAGAAGTCATCAAGTTTTTCCATCTTATGGAAACTCGAGCATTGATTACGCATACTCGAGTATTGGTTTTTCACAAAGCTTTCATACCTAACACTCTTTTATGAAAACTCAAGTATTGACTTGACATCGATTTATCAAAGTTTTTCAAACATCTTGAATACTCGAGTATTGGACTCCATGAAAGTCTACAAGTTTTATGCATATGTTGAATACTCAAGTATTCATTTCAATACTCAAGTATTGACTTGGGAAAGACTTCACAAATTTTTTCCAAAATGAATGCATACTCGAGTATTGAGCTAAAAACTCGAGTATTGGGCATACAGAAAGCTTTGCCCTTTGTCAATGACTTGAACACTCAAGTATTGGAATCAATACTCAAGTATTGAGGTTTTGAACTCAAACTTATTTTCATATCATAAGTTCAAAACTCGAGTATGGATTTGGATACTCAAGTATTGACCCTATTTCAATGTTAAGGTCCAAAGTCAAATCTCGATGATTATTCTCGGAAGAAGAATACTCAAGTATCTAAATGGATACTCAAGTATTGACTTAAGTGCACAAGGACAAACTCGAGTATTGATACACATACTCGAGTATTGAACGCTAAGTTTGAAAATCAAATCGACGAATTTGTGAAACCTTCTTGTTTGATCTTAATACTTCCTATGATTAATCTCTAATGTTTCTAGATATGTTTAACCACTTTATTGGTGAGTTTCGGACAGATTAGAGAATGTACATTGAAGGTTTAAAGCAAAAGCAAAAGTGATGTCGGCACATTAAATGCAAACCCGAAAGTTGCATTCTTTTGGGTAATCCATGCGCACACGGTTGCAAAGCATTAAAGAATGATTTCTACAACAAGCAACCGGTTCTCCAACGGACTAATTTGCAGAGAGTCAACTCTGATATTCTACCCAGCTGGATTAAGAGGAAATTAGAGAGAGAAGATGCCTAAACCACTTCCTTAACCTTGGCTGAACTTCTCCAATGGATCTATTAGGAAAGCAACGGTCATTTAATGATCTCTGAGTATAAATAGAGCTGCATTCAAGTCTTTCCAACAACCACAAGAATTGAAAACGAAATACATTCAAGTCTAGCATTTATTCTTTCAGTTTTCAACCGTATTGTATCTTTTGATACTTTGCACTTCATGATTATTCTTATCTACTCTTAGAGAGTTTCTACTTGAAAAACATTTATTGTAAAGAATCACAAGTCGGGGGACTTGGTGATTTGGGAGTTCATTGATTACAACTTGTAAGGGGAGTGAGTTCTAGAGAGAACTACTCTTTGAGTACGAGTGTGTAATCTTTGTGATAGTGGAAAATCCGGAGAGTCGGAGCTGGATGTAGGTCAAGTTGTTAGGGCCGAACCAAGATAAATCTCTGTGTCTAGTCATTTGTTCTTCCCTTTACTATGTTCATCTCTGTTTTTGCTGTCTAAAAACAGAGCAACTTACAAAATTTTTTAAAATACCCAATTCACCCCCCCTCTTGGGTATATAGCTCCACTTTCACAATCTGTTTTATGTAAATCTTTTGATAGACGAATGCTTCTTGAGATTCTTCTGGAACTGTGATGGTGACATTTATATTGCATGTTTATTAAGAAAATTAGGTGTTGCATTACTATGTATTAGGTTATTTTTTTATGGACTATTCATTATTTCTCGTACCGCATGTCTTTTATCTTGTTAGTGTCAAGTTGTTATCGCATTAACATAAGTGTATCACTTGCCTTTTTGAAACCGATTGTGAAAAAACTTGTAGTCAGTAATGGTTATACTTGGAGTGACCAAGCTGGATTCAACTTGTTTTGGACCATGATGAGGATTGGAGTACATATGTTTGGATTTTCATTGTTCTTTGCATCTAATTTCACATCAAGGTTATGTATGATTTTATTGAAGAAAATGATTTGGTGTCTTGGTGGTTAGAAGTTGCGAGTATATGGGGATTTAGGTTCCAAATTTTAGTGTCAGAATGTTTTCCATTTATTGAGGCCTCAAGTAGTCTAGTACTGATATTGAATGTGAGCATGATTAGTATGGTTATAAGATGGCTTAAATACCTGTAAGTTAGTTTATCTTCAAGTGGAAAAGAACATATGATCAATGACGTATATCTGAAGGAGGATATCCGCCTTTTCAATTGTCATTGTTTTTAAACTACATATCTTGATCTTATAACATTGTCTTCATGCATATGTCAGATTTGGTTCTTGGAGATTTCAAATTATCTAGTACAAATTTAATTTGATATTCACTTTATGTTGTGGCAGGATTATGTTATTGTGTTATTGAAGAATGGCAGCACAAAGAGCAAGCAAAGAATGAATTGAATGTTTTCTTGGGGGATGATAGTGATTCTTTTGTATCATGGTAATTTTTGTATTTTATCTTATTGACAAATGTGATGTTGTCATTGCAATCAATATTTGTTGTGATCCTGCGATCTATACCTTATGGTCCTATAACATTTTCCTAATCCATTTGCTTGCTGCAAAGTCTGAAGTTTTTTGATGGGTTGAATCTATTATGTTCCTATCTGTTTCTCGCCAACATATAAATTGCGCATTTTCGAGTTGTGTTTTGCTAGTTTGTTGTTAGTTGGAATCATTTTGCATATATCCCATCATATAATGTAATAATTCATGTGCTATATTGAGCTTTTCTGACTATTAGTGTGTAAAATTCATCTTTTTCGGGCAAAAAAAATATGGTGCAGATATTTTTTTAAAAAAAACTCATATAAGGCGTCCTGAATTCATAATCAGGATGCCTATTTTGCGATATTTGGCGTCGTGAATTGTATTCAGGATGCCTAATAGTAGTGTTCAGGATGCCTAATTAAGGCATCCTGAATTTATTCAGGACGCTTAATAAGTCCCCTGAATACAATTCAGGACCTTTATTAAGCATCCTGAATTACTCAGGACGCCTAATAAAGGCGTCTTGAGTTTTATTCAGGACGCCGCTTTTAAGGCGTCCTGAATCCTACTCAGGACGTCTTATTAAGGCATCCTGAATTAATAGAATTATAACTACCCTGGTCGGGGCATCCCTCTGAAAAAAGACGTTAATTGGGTCTTATTTAAGTTATTTTTTGACTTTTTTGTAGTAGTGCCTCCATACCTATTTTGCCAATAAGGCAATTGATTGAATCTGTGTGTGTATGAATATTGTTGTATGTTTTAATTAAATTATTTCAACAGTTTGACCTCGATTTGACCGTTAACCCCTAAGCATTGTTTTACTTTTTAGCACCTTTGATTTAAACTCACCTAGTTATGATGTGAGAGTCAAATTATTTCCAAGTAGCCACTCATTAATTTTATTTGTACTAAATGTGCCATTAGTTTTCTAGATCCCTTTGTATTATCATATAGGGACATAGCTTGACCAAAATATAGGGACATAGGGGTAAGGTGCAATTTTAATAATAAAGTTTTAGACAAGGGGCATCTAACACCATAAAATTTGTATTGGTGTAAAATTATACATAAGCTTATCTAAAATATCAGAAGCTAGTGAGATCAAACGTCCGTTACTTTATTTATGGCTTGGGCCTACATTGATGTACAAGTGTAATGTTTATTGGATAAGTGGCGAGCAACCCAAGGAGAGAAGCATCCCATAAGCATACCCTCTCCCATGCTCTCTCTGATCAGTGATCCTATCTCTTCAGCCTCTCTCAACAGCCCCTTTGATCCTGATCTCCTTTGCCCATGTTGTGAATCTCAAGCTCCTCACATGCTCACCCATCTCCCTCATCATGTTCAGATGTTGAGAAAGAATGTCGAATGACTCACCATGACCTATGTGCTTTGCAATCGACAATCTGTTGGAACCATTAGGTTGTTGGTTCAGAACATCCTAAGCCTTGATTATCATCTACCACACAACATGTGAAGCAAAAAAAAAAAAAAAAAAAAAACTCTCAAAATTCCATATCTGTTTATATATCCATTGGTTAAAATATTTTTATTTAATAGCCTGGACATTTTTGTGCCACATATGCATTGTTGTCAAACTCGCGAGTTGACTCTCCGAGTTCTGTTTTACGTTTTTAGCTTACAAAAACGAGTCGAGTCGATGATAAACTCGTCTTTAGTTGTAAACTCGTTAAACTCACGAGTTTATACAATCGAAGTTTACCGTTTTTACATTTCTAGCTTACAAAACCGTGTTAACTTACTCTTAAACTCGTGTTAACTTTTTTTTATTTGATCATGCTCAGAATTTATATAGAAATTTTATAGAAATTCTTTTATTACACATGATAAATGATGAATGTCGATGAATTTAATTTCAATTATTTGGATTTAAAAGATATTGAAATCAAATTGTTGTCATTTTTATATTTTAATTATTTAATAATACACTAATAATACCTATTTAATAATAAAATTTAACTCTTACGAGTTTACGATTCGAGTTCACGATACGAGTTTACGTCACTGTCACGAGTTTGCTTAAACTCGTGAGTTTGACAACTTTGCACATATGCAGTCATATCATCGGTTTTGGTCAAAACATTCTCTCCCTCCCTCTTCCAATAACAATCAGCATTATCAATTTTAACAAATTTGGTAATATTGCACTATTAAAGAATGTTTATGTATAGTTTTGCACTTAAAAAAACTCTATAGTGTTAAATATCCCTTACGTAAAACTTCATTATTAATATTGCATTTTAGCCCTATCATATATCCCATGAGTTGTTATTTTAGGCTTTTACCGTATTTTTTTTATCCAGTAGTGGAAACGACAATGTTTTGAGATGGACAGACGAAAGGTTTGGTCCAATATGGACAAACGACACAGAAATGTTTGACAATAAGAGGATGGAGTAACGGACAATTTTAATGACCATCCCTTGAGTGTGAAACTATCATCACACAATGCGACGCGTCGTTTTTGGAGCAGGGAATCCAAAGAATTGAGACCCTATTAATGTAAATCGGGGTCAATTGGCATGTAATGATGTCGTATGCATAATTGCCGACTGCCATAAAGTTTACGCTAAATTAAAATAAGACAAAATTAATATGTCAGCCTCTAATACATTATAATATTTTTTATTGGGTCTTTTCTTATTAATTATGGCTATTGGTTCATACACTCATGATTTGTTAATTTATAAGACAAAGGTATATAAATAGGCCAGCAGCTAATGACATGACTCTGATTAATTTAGCATATACTTTGTTTAATTTTATCAGATAGATCTAAAACAAATCATAATCAACTAGATCACGGATTCTATGTAGATGTAAGAAGACAATAGTATAATATTTTTATTTTTATGTTGATAATAGAAAATTTTCTTCCATCATTTTATTTTTTAAAAACATTCTCTTTTTATTTTGTATTTTGTGGTAATTTACATGTCACTTAGTCAGCAACCACATCAAGTCTAATTAGCATATTATGAGCATAGGAACTAATGCCTATGAATGAAGAAACTTCAAGGGCCCATTAAAAGAAAATAATTACAGGCACATAATTAATTAAAAAAATCATGTGATGCTATAAGGACCAAGGAATCAATTTTTCCCTAAATTAAACTAAGTATTAAAAAATCAGCATCTAAAAATAAATATGGTTGTCAATTATGAAATAATTTAATATGAATTATTTTCTTTGCAAAACAGTTTGAGATGTACTAAAACTATTGTTGCACACACATAAACTATTGTCAATTACATTCTTATTATGAATAACCGGTCTAAAAAGGTAACAATAAAAAAATAAAATGTCTATTACTTTTAAGATCGATTGTTATAAATAACCGTCTAAAAAGTTTTTTTTTTATTAAAAAAAAAGTCTATTACTTTTAAGACTGATTGTTTCAAATAATCGAGTCTAAATTTCTCATAACCATTCTAAAAGATACGGAATAAAAAATAGGGTCAAGGTGCAGATTTGCCAACCAACTATTACTCGAGGAGCGTTTGGCACAAATAACAATTGAGTGGACCAAAATTGTCAATCAACAATTAAAAAGTAAAAAAAAAAACACAATTTGGAGCATTCGCCAACAAACTATTACCCCGTCATTGTCTTGGTGTCTCTTGTCTTCCATTGATCAATCACGGTGTCGGCGCCAACATCTCCAAAGCTTCTATTGTTGTTGGGTGTTCCACTCACCCTCTTGAACTCATCCAAGTAGTCCACAAGGTTCAACTAGCACACACCTTACACCCTGGTTCCATCCCTCTGATGCCACAAGCAGCAACCGTTGCTGCTACAATGCCTACTCCCATGGGTCCCATCTCTGTTGGTGTTTTTTTCTTTTCCAACAAGAAGGCTTAACTTCTTTTCTCTAGCGTTTCCGCCACCGTCCTACGCCAATGCTTCATATTTTGACTTAATTGTATAGTTGTTTTTTTTTAATAGTTATTTGGTATTTTTTTTTTCACTTTTAATAGTTATTTGGTGTTTTTTTTTCACTTTTTAATTGTTGATTGACAATTTTGGTCTCCACAATTATTATTTGTGCTAGATGCTCCTCGGGTAATAGTTGGTTGGCAAATCTGCACTTTCACCCTAAAAAAAAATATTATGACTCTTGAGACCAATTTTTACAAATAACCAGTCTAAAGGGTGAACTTTTAAGACTTATTTTGACCATAATCATACTAAAAAAAATTAGCCCTACATTAAAACTCGCTTAGTCTTGGTGCCAAAAATTGATTCTCTCCTTTTCGTCCCAATTCCTTAGTCATCAGTCCCATACTCATACACACCAAACTCGCAAGAAGGGAAAAGCTGCCTCCAAGAAACCGTCGAAGCAATCTTTTGATAAAGGTCTGCAAGAAATGCAGAAGATGCTGCAAAAATTGCGCCTCAAGAAGGAGAAAACTGAAGAGCTCTTGAAGGTAAAAGATGAGATGATGGCATAAGGACGATGGCGAAGATAGACGACGACGATTCGCTCTTTAATATTCTTTATTTGTTTTCTCCTTCTCTTACTCTAGATCTAACAGCGAAGGTAGACCATAGACGTTGCTTCGCTCAAATTTGTATGAGTGACGGTAAGGTTGGTTCTCTACCCTTATTCATTTTCACCATTTTCATTTCTAGCCTCGATCTCTGGTTTGATTTTGTTTTTGCCCTAATAGGGACAACAACTACAAGAGATGTCTAATTCAATGGAGATCGACGATTTTAAACATATGTCTAATTCTTAAGTGAAAGAGATTAGCTTCGATTTCGATTATTGTTCCTGGTTCGACTATTACTCTTGGATCTTTGTTACTGATTATTCATGGTTCGATTATTGTTTTTCGATTTTGGTTCATGTGCTACCGATGGAGATGGTACCCATTTGCCATTGTTCTCTTCGTTTGTTGTCATTCTTCGCTGTTAATGGCCACCATTAATGGAGGAGGAGGTCTGCAATGACAGGGCAGTGTTGTCCAATAGTGGTTGTAGCTTTGTTGGGAAGGGGGAGATTTCTTGTTTTTTGCCAACTTACTTTTAAGACCGGTTGTTTAAAAATTGATCTTAAAAGTCTTACTTTTAAGACCTCATATTTTTAAAAAAAAAAAAAAAAAAAACCGGTATTAAAAGTCCAACTTTTTAGACCTAATATTTGAATAACCGGTCTAATCACCGATAACATCATTCGGCCCTTAGCAAAATTTCATGGTACATGAAAAAGCAAAGATGGATGGTGTACAATCAAACTTCACATTGGTAAGGCTTATAACAAAGTGTCTTGGCATTGTTTGCATAAAATTCTATAAATGATTAATTTTCTAGCTAGTATAATTCCACTGCTCATGCAATACATCTCAACTGTCTCTTACCAAGTAATTATAAAGTGGTCTTCAGGAAGCCCTTTCAATCCCTCTCAAGGCCTCAAACAAGGTGACCTCTTTCCTTGGGAAAATCCTTTTCAAGGCCCATATTACCAAAAAAATTCCGAAAAGGCCCCAAGATTCGAAAATTCGAGAAAAGGCCCAAGATTACGAAAATTCGAGAAAAGGCCCAACGTGAGTTGTTAATGGGCACGATATAGTTGTTAGCGAGAATGCTTGATATAGTTGTTATTTTGGCTGATTTAGTTGTTAAAATGTTTTATTTTAACAACTAAATCAGCCCGCTTAACAACTATATCGCATTCCCTAACAACTATATCGGCCCATTAACAACTCCATAAATTCGAAGGGTATTTTCTGAATTTTCGAATCTTGGGGCATTTTCTGGAATTTTCAGAATTTTGGGGCCTTTTCTGGAATTTTTTTGGTAAAGAGGGCCTTGAAAAGGATTTTCCCTCTTTCCTTCTAGCTTTTTCTACTTTATGCAAACGTCTTGTCTTGTACGAAACATCCGGCAGAAAATTTCAATTGGTAGAGGGGTCTTCAAATCTCTCATGAGGTCATTCCATTAACAAATCCAATGTATGCAGATGATACTCTTCTTTTCTGTCATGCGACAAAAGAAGATTGTCGTATGTCAAAGCGTTACTCAAAAGATACTAATTAATTTTGGGACAACATATTAACTTCCAAAAATCATCATTGGTATGTCAATCATATGAACTGTAGATTGCCAGAAATTCTTGAAATTAAATTTCATTCTAGATTGGTGAAATATCTTGGTACCTGTATAGATGACCCAACATCCACTACTACAAAAAACAACTATAATGTCTATTTTTAAGCCTTATTTATGTCCCTTTTTAGGGGACGCCTAAGCGAGGAATGTAGTAAAGAGAGAGTTTTGGCGTCCTAAAAAATATTCCAAATGACATATAGAGAGTTTTTAGCGTCCCAAAACTAATTCCAAGTGCCGTATATGTTTTTCTTTAAGAAAAACACCAAACACGTATTTGAGGAAGGAAGAACTAGATCCAAAAATGCTATGTGCATAACTACTTTATAGGAAGAAAGAACCAGATCCAAAAATGTGATAAATAGATGTAACAAAGAGACTAACGAGATCCAAAAAAATTCACATATAATAATCGGACTAACGAGATCCAAAAATTTTAGATCTAACAATTAGACTAACAGATCCAAAAATTTCAGATCTAACAATTAGACTTATAGATCCAAAGTTTCCAAGATGAGGAAGTACGGATAGAGGGAGCATCGAGGAAGACATGGACGGCGATATAGTCTTCAAATGCAAGGGTCGAGGTCGCGGAGCAAAGTGAAGCGACGAGTGACGGTGGGAGCGGTGAGTGGTAGCGAACAACGACAGTGAGATTCGGCGGGACAAGAGGAGGAGCGGCCATTGCGGAGGAAGGACGACGAGCGGCGACGAAGTGAAAACGAGAAGGATGAGAGAAGGTGATGGAATCAAGGGAGATGATGAAGTGGTGTGGGTCACAGCGAGCGAGTGATCGAGCACTGGTTTGGCGTGGGTCACAGCAAGCGAGAGTGAAAGAGAGAAAGTGAAGCCTATCTCGGGCGAGAGATGAGATATGAAAACTAAACAATTAGGTTGAGGGAGTTGAAGGAGAGTCGGGAATCATGGATTTTTTTAAAAAAAAAAAAAAAAATCATTGTTTGGCATCCTAAAAGCTATTAAGGACGCCAAAATTAGTATTTTTGGCGTCCTAAAGAAATTTAGGATGCCAAAAATCTAATTTTAGGCGTCGTAAAAACATTTCAAGGTGCTAAATATTCTCAAAAATATTCCCTAGTCCCAAAAAGAAGAAGTGCCAAATAATTAATTTTAGGCGTCCCAAAATATGATTTAGGACACCTAATTCTCAAAGTTCAACCAAATAATTACAAAAATACCACTTGTGTTCACTTTTTACTTCCATTTTTTTAATAAGGATGTCCTTTAGGGAAGTAATATCCCTTTTTGTAGTAATGATCAGAAAAAAGGAGATATCATGAGATGCTTGAGAAGCTTGACAAGAAACTTTGTTGAAAAATTAATTTGTTGTGTCGGGCATGGTGACTAGTGCTGATAAAGAATTCTCTGTCTTCCTTGTTAGTATATCATTTCTCCTATATGAATTTCTCTAGTCACTTCTGCTTAGCTAGTAATTTTTTCTTGTCAGTTCATATCCAAGAAGGCCCATCTACTCAAATGGGATGAATTATGTCTTCCACAAGCCGGTGGTGGTCTACAAATCATACGGTTGGAAGCCTTCAATACTGTTTTATTAGCTAAGCATCTATGATGAGTAGTGTCTGACAACTCTTCCCTTCTAAGCCAAGTGATGCTCAAAAAGTATTTCAATCCTCAACAACATTATTGCTTTAAACCAGTTTATAATAGCTCGAGTTTGTGGAACCACATCCTTAATCGAGTAATATAGTCACTTACCACCTTACCTGATTAGGTGATGACTCTTCAATCTCTTTAAATAGTTGAATTTGATGGCCTCTGCAGTACTCTAGTTTAACATATCCTACCTTAAGGATGTCTGACCTTATACTACGCAATAAATGGAATTGAAACTTTCCTCTCTTGTAATCACTATACCCCAGGAACTTGGTTCAGCAATTTGCAAAAACACCCAATTCCTCTATCTTGTTCTCTTGATATTATTAGATGGGCAGATAATTATACTCGAACTTATACTATACAAGATAGTTATAAAATGTTGGAAATTATGCCCTAGGGGCAATTCATTGTACTTTGGATATTTAAGTTATTTAAAGTATTCGCTTTAGTTATCATTTTCGTTTGCATGTTCGTATTGATAAGCTGCATCCCTGGATACATCTTATAGATTATCCTAAATGTCCACAGTCGGTCATCTACGCGAGAGCGAAGATGAGTTAAGACGATATGACTTTGATGAGGTATGGAGATACGAATCAAAGTCATGGGCACTTGTAAGAGTACAAGGTCTTTGGGCCAGGCCCACTATGAGAAAGGCGTATGGATCTAGTCATAAGCTTATCTCATGTATAACAGCGTCACGACGCCCTATGACTTGAGATCATCATGGATTCCTACATGATGAATCAGCTGTCTTTGACCTAGTCAAAAGTCACCTTTGACCGGGTGATGATAAAGGCTGGGATCGGGATCGGTGGTTTTCATGCGGAGGGACGTGAATGGTCAAGATGGAATTTGTCCCTCACATTTGTAGAGATATATCTTGGGCCCCTCGATGAGTGAGTCTAAGAAATGTATGGCCATACTGTGATGGAAAGGAGTTTCCATTTCACTTATTAGACTACTCGAGAATCGAGAAAGTAATGGTCAAGAAAAAGGAAGTTGACATTATCCATGCCTCATCCTTGACCAAATTATCGCGTGACAAAAGGGACGTGACATGGTTGTACGATAGGTTGTATCGTGTCATCGATCCCCATGTGAATTGGGGAGTCGATGTCTTGCTAGAAGCCGCTTGCGATTTGTGGGGGCGACACGGTGTTGGCCCACCGCCAATCTCACATGGGCGCGAGGTCGCACACAAGAATAATCCAACACGGGTAAAAGTGTCCAGGGTTCATTGAATCTCGTTAATCGAGATTAATGAATCTTAATTTAATGCAGGGTAAATATATATATATATATATATTTAATTCCAAAAATAATATAATGATATTATTTAATTGAGATTAAAATATTATTATTATATTATTTGTTTTATGTTTAATTTATTTGATAAATTAAATATCTAAAACAAACAGAGATATTGTATCTCATTTAATTTTCGAATAAAGATATTATTGTCTATTTAATTTAAATTGAGATATTAGTATCTCGATTTAAATAAATAGATAGATGTCATTTCTCGGATTTAATTTATTGAGATAAATTAAATCGAAGGCTTTAAATTTGGATTAAATAAATAGGTTGGATTAAATCTACCATATAGATTTAATTAATTATTTTTAATCTAGATTCGAATCGAAATTTCAGATCGGCTTTTAATTTGATTAAATAAATATTATTATATTAGATCTATCGGATAGATTTAATTAATATATGTTTAATCCGAGATCTAAAGTTTGAATTTAAAAATTAATACGATTAATTTTGCATTAAATACGAACGGGTTTTAGAAAACCTACGGGACTTTCGATCGAGCGTATTCGAAAAGCCGCGAGAAACCCTAGAGTGAAAAATAGAGAGAGACGCAAAAGAGGCGCTAGCAGCTGCGTAGCCGTGTTCGGGAATTGTTCGTGTGGATACCGGTGGAGGAAGCCGATTCTACGAGTCGTCTTCTGGCGATCGAGGAGGTAGCCCCCTATTCAACGAAGAAGAAACCGCGAACGAGTTCTCCAAAGGTAATATCGGGATTCCTTAGCCTTGGTTTAAACGCACCTAAGTGATCCTCGGGATGGGATTCGTAGAAATTTTAATCCGCGTTGTACGGATCCTAACATAAAATACATCATTGCACACGTGGACTCTCCACTACTGATGAAAATGAGGTTTTGATTTGGAAATATTTACTACCTCCTAGAATTAAGTTTTTACTTTGGAAGGTGTTAGAGGCATCTTGCCAACATCTCAATTGCTTTTCAATAGACACCTAGCTACTTCTGAGGTATGCTATTTTTGTACTAGTATTTGTAAATCTTTAGAACATTTGTCTTTATTTTGTCCTTTTTCTAGGGCATGTTGCTTTAGTAGTATGACTGATTTTCAAATTGATAATAGCCACGATATATAAGTCGTTACAAGCATGGATAATAACATGGTTACAAAACCATAGAAACTCAACTAATTTTATAACTTATTTGCCTTTCCGATTATTTGAATCTTTGTGGTTCGCAAGAAACCAAGCATGTCATATAGGTGTCCAGATGTCTCCACAACATGTAACCATGTGGTTCATTCTAGAGCAATGACCGCTATGGTTCACTACTACCAAAATTTGATATTACTACCCTCAAATACGTCCTAAATAAGAAATAGGTAGTAAAAAATGAGGCCAATGGCAATCTTGTAATTATATACAAGGAAAATGAGCCTTCAACGTCCTGAATTATTGTTTAGGACTTCTAAAATTAATTTTTGACGTTCTAAATTTTTTTTTCGGGACGCTTTAATTGCTTCCCGCCATGAGAAATATGAGAATTTTTTGTTTGGCGCCATCGTACTACTTTTTTATTGGAATAGAAATCATTTTTGGCGACTTGATAATGTTTCAAGACACCTAAAATCTGCCAAAAAATTGGCGCCAAAGGGAAATATGGGAGAATTTTTTGTTTGCGCGACATGTTATGTTTAATGGGAAAATTGGCGACGATAACTATTTCGGTCGCCAATTATAAAAACACATGGGGTTTTTTTAATATTATGAGAAAATGGCCCCTATTTTCAAAAATAGGCGACCTGATTAATATTGGGCGCCTATAAATAATTGAAAATGGGAAAATAGGTGACCTGAAAAGAAATCAGGTCGCCTATTTTCAAAATACATGGGTTTTTTATTTTAATATAATGAAAAAAGGCCAAATAAATAGGCAACCTGAACAGAAATCAGGTCGCCTATTTTCAAAAATAGGCGACCTGAGAACGAATCAGGTCGCCTATTTTCAAAAATAGGCGACCTGATAACGAATCAGGTCGCTTATTTTGAAAAATAGGTGACCTGATATACTTTCAGGTCGCTTATGTTCGATTTTTGGCGACCCATGAATGTCCCCTTTATTTTCGAAGTTCCCTCTCTGCTTCCCTCGTTGCCGTCAAAAACCCTGTTCATATCTACGCTATTTCCCTCATCGCCGGCACTCAGTCGCGACGGTCTGTCGTCTCCTCCGTCTTCTCTCTTCTCAGCGTCCGTCGGCTATCGACTCTATGCTTTCTCCATCCTCTCAGACTCAGTCTCTCTGTCTCTCGCGTAGTTTCAGGGGTGCCATGGCACACGCGGCCTCGTCTTCCTCCACCCGTGCTTTCTAGTGTTCGCCATTGTCTTCGCTTTCGTGGTCGCATCTCGGCGTCTGGATTCTGGCTGTTCTGATTCGCTTCTGTGGCTGCTTCTCTGGTATTTTTCCTTGCGCTTGTGAAACAATCTGAATGTTTCATATTTCTATTGCAATGGTGTAGATTTAGTTGATCCAATATGAAAAATTAGATTGATGCAAACCAGTATTGCTAGTTGGAGCTAATAACCTTGTAACCTAATGGCTTGATAGCTGCCCTATAAACCCATGTTGTATGGCTTTGGATTTGTGATAGTTATTTAGGATTGAGTCGGTTATCCTTCTTACATTAAATAAACCTATGTTGTATGGCTTTGGATTTGTGAATGAAATATTATAATTCAGGAAATCTTCTCTCTGGCTTTTCTGGGATTTCAGATTCTAGTCCTAGAACATTCTTTTATTCTTTTCATTAAGTCTTATTAGTTACACGCCTTTGCTTATGGTAATATATTTTAAGTAAGGGATGGGAGGTGTGAAGGTCACTTGTAATCTTAGGCCTCTAGTGTCTGCCTGTCTAATTTTTTCCCCTAAAAGAAAATTGTTGATTGGAAATAGGAAGAAACAAGATGAGACTTCTGATCAGCTCATTGATCTAGATGCCAGACTGTCCACTACCTTGGTCACTTCCATTGAGGTGCGTGACAAGGTTGAAAAGATTATCCAGCATCTTGGCATTGGCTCCTCTTCTCCTTTTGGGGTCACTAGTGGTCCAGGATCATCTCAACCTAAGCCTGATCCTCAGCCCTCTTCTCACTCACCATCCTTCACCTTCGCTAGCCCTCCGGTTCCTACTTCATCCCCTGAGCCATCCACTCCCATTTTCTCTTCCCCCATGCCTGCTCCTACTCCATCCACTAAGGTTCTTCATCTCACTCCATCTACTGAAGTTCTCCCTCAAACACCTCCTCCTACTCCTCTCCTTGATCCTCTTTCTGCCCCCACCATCTCAGCTCCATCCACTTTTGAAGATGACAAAGGGGGAGAGAAAGCGGGCTAGATAAATCGAATTTGAGTTTTGAGGCTTCATTTTAGTATCATTGTACTTGTGCTTAGCTATTTAGCATTCTGCAACTTTCTCTCTGCCTCCGCAATTACTGATGTATAGTCTTGCATTCTATGAATGAAATTTTCTTCTTGATCAATGCTTCTGCAATTTATCTCTCGTTTTGTCTATATATTGGGTTTTCAAATTTGCAAAAAAAACATTTCTGTCACTTTTATGAGTTTTTCGAAACACTGAGCTTTTGAAAAAAATTTCACTTCAAGATTAACAATTCCTCAAATTCTTGGAAGTTTGGTTTACAAGTGTTGTCATCATCAAAAAGGGGGAGAATGTTAGTTCTCTACGGTTTTGATGATAACGACATGTGTAAACACAAGATATGGTTTTGTCTTTGGTAAGTTGAAAAACTTCCTGTCAAGACAAAACTCGAGTATTGATCTCAATACTCGAGTATTGACTTGATAGAAAGCTACTCAAATCAATTACACAAAGCAATACTCAAGTATTGGACACAATACTCGAGTATTGGACTTACAGAGAGCACTCCAAGTTTTTCACCCTGAGCCAAACTCGAGTATTGATATGAATACTCAAGTATGAAACACACAGAGACAATTTCAACATTAACTTAAGATCTCAATACTCAAGTATTCAATTGAATCTCAAGTATTGGTCAAATGAGAGTCATCAAGTTTCTCATCTTATGGAAACTCGAGTATTGATTCTGCATACTCAAGTATTGGATTTTCACAAAGCTTTCATACTTAACACTCTTTTATGAAAACTCAAGTATTCATTTGAAAACTCAAGTATTGACTTGACATCAAAGTTTTCAAACATCTTGAATACTCGAGTATTGGTTTAGTCACTCGAGTATTGGACTAACAGAAAGACTACAAGCTTTATGCATATATTGAATACTCAAGTATTCATTCCAATACTCAAGTATTGACTTGGGAAAGACTTCACAAAGTTTTGCAAGATGAGTGCATACTCGAGTATTGAGTTGGAAATCGAGTATTGGACATACGAGAGCTTTGCTCTTTGTCAATGACTTGAACACTCAAGTATTGGAATCAATACTCAAGTATTGTGGTTTTGAACTCAAACTTATTTTCATATCAAAAGTTTAAAACTCGAGTATAGATTTGGATACTCGAGTATTGACCTTATTTCAACGTTAAGGTCCAAAGTCAAATCTCGATGATTCTTCTCTGGAAGAAGAATAATCAAGTATCAAAATGAATACTCAAGTATTGACTTGAGTGCACAGTGACAAACTCGAGTATTGATACACATACTCGAGTATTGAACGCTAAGTTTGAAAATCAAATCTGACGATTTTACTATACCTTCTTGTTTGATCTTAATACTTCCTATGATTATTCTCTAATGTTCCTAGACATGTTTAAATCACTTTATTGCTGAGTTTCAAACAGATTAGAGAATATACATTGAAGGTTTAAAGCAAAAGCAAAAGTGATGTCAGCACATTAAATGCAAAACTCAGAAGGTTACATTATTTTGGGTAATCCATCTGCACACGCCTACAAGGGATTAAAGAATGATTTCTACATCTAGTAGCCGCTATCCCAACGGACTAATTTGCGAGTCAACTCGATATTCTAGCCACCGGATTAAGTGCAGATTAGAGAGAGAAGAAGACCTTACCTTGCCCGAACTTTGGTTAATCAAGGCAACGGTAATAATGAAGATTACAACGGTCATTTAATGCTCTCTTAGTATAAATAGAGATGCATTCAAGTCTTCTACACAACTACAACAACTGAAAACGAAATACATTCAAGTCTAGCATTTATTCTTTCAGTTTTCAACTGTATTGTATCTTTTGATACTTTGTACTTCAGTGATTATTCTTATCTACTCTTAGAGAGAGTTTCTACTTGAAAAAAATTTATTGTAAAGAATCACAAGTCAGGGACTTGGTGATTTGGGAGTTCATTGATTACAACTTGTAAGGGGGAGTGAGTTTTAGAGAGAGAACTACTCTTTGAGTACAGAGTGTGTAATCTTTGAGATAGTGAAAATCCCAGAGAGTCTGGGGACTGGATGTAGGTCAAGTTGTTAGGACCGAACCAGTATAAATCTCTATGTCCAGCTGCTCTTCCCTTTACTCTGTCCATCTCTGTTTTTGCTGTCTAAAAACAGAGCAGATTACAAAATTTTTTAATATACCCAATTCACCCCCCCTCTTGGGTATATAGCTCCACTTTCATTTGGTATCAGAGCAAGGTCCTCTCTAAAGAGCTTAACATCTCGAGAAGGATCACAATGGAAGGTATTCTACCTGATGGAGCTTCAATCAACAGACCTCCAGGTTATAATGGAGAACATTACTCATTCTGGAAAGCCAAGTTCAAGGTGTTTGTGATTGCTACAGAGTATGGTCTCTGGAGAGTTTTTGAACGAGGAGACTACACTCCAACTGTCTTGGAGAATGGTCTCAGGGTTCCAAAGGAAGAAGAAGATTATGATGAAAATGACAGAAGAAATGTCACACTCAACAGCAAGGCTATCCCTCTTCTGCAAAGTGCCCTTAGTCAACAAGAGTATTTCCGTGTTTGCAACCTAACCTCAGCTAAAGCTATGTGGGATGCTCGGAAATTGCTCATGAAGGAACTATTTGGAGTAAAGCAAAATAGAGTCAACACTCTAATGACAGAATATGATCTCCTTCGTATGAAGTCTGGAGAATCCATTAGCGATTTCCAGCTGAGATTCACCCATCTCATCAATCAGCTTGCTGCATTGGGCAAAGAATATGAGCAGCTTGTCCAAGTGAGGAAAATTCTTAATATTCTCAACAAGGAATGGGAAGCCAAAGTCACTGCCATTGAAGAAGCTCGTGGATATTCTATGGCATCGAGCGCCCTCTTTGGAAGTCTTTTACGAATAT
The DNA here is from genome assembly GCA_019022655.1 of Acacia acuminata. Taxonomy (NCBI): domain Eukaryota; kingdom Viridiplantae; phylum Streptophyta; class Magnoliopsida; order Fabales; family Fabaceae; genus Acacia; species Acacia acuminata. Next base: position 211,827 of record JAFJYI010000367.1, on the reverse strand, counting down.
GAGGCAAAGCTCAAATTCAAAAAGGGGCTTGAAGAAGTCCATGGCAAGAGCAAGGGAATTGCTCTCAAAGCTGTCAAAGAGGTTAAGGAGTCTGATGATGAAGAAGATGAAGACGATGATGAAAAGATCGGAATGATGGTCCGGAGATTCAAGAAATTCTACAAGAAGGATGAAGAACATTACTCATTTTGGAAAGCCAAGTTCAAGGTGTTTGTGATGGCTACAGAGTATGGTCTCTGGAGAGTTTTTGAACGAGGAGACTACACTCCAACTGTCTTGGAGAATGGTCTCAGGGTTCCAAAGGAAGAAGAAGATTATGATGAAAATGACAGAAGATTTTGGGATGTCTTACTTTTAAGGGGAAATGCTGCCAAATTTTTTTAAAAGAAAGCATGTCAAATATGAACTTGACTGTTGTTGGAAATGTCTTAGGTGATAATAAAATGGGTCATAGTTGGATGAATGCTTTGAGAACTAGTGAAGAATATGAGAATGGGGTGGAAGAGTTTTTGAATTTGCTAGAAGGAATGTGACTACAAAAAATGGGATGTATTATTGTCCATGTGTTAATTGTTTAAATGGGATTCGAAGGGATATTGCTTATATAAGGGATCACCTAATTTGTGATGGAATAAACCTTCGATACACAACATGGATATGGCATGGTGAGGAGGTACCAGTGCGTCGCATGAAAATGAAGTTGAGGTAGATGACGATGGAATGGAGAGAATGATTCATGATGTTGAGGTCGAATCTTTGGCACAACCGCATGAATATGATAGCGTCTTGAGTGATGCGAGAGACACCTTTGTTCCCTGGGTGTACTAAGTATACACGGTTGACTGGGACCTTACATTTAGTCAACTTAAAGGCAACATGTGGGTGGACTGATAGCTGTTTCACGTCGTTGCTTGAATTGTTGTGTGATATGTTGCCAGATAATCATGTACTTCCAAATCGTATGTATGAGGTGAAGAAAATCTTGTCTACGATGGGTATGGAGTATAAAAAGATACACAGTTGCCCTAATGACTGCATATTGTACGAAATGAGTATGAAGGCCTTAATAATTGTCCGAAGTGTAAAACTTCACGATACAAAGTGAAGAAAGGTGGTGGTTCGGAGATCACACAAAAAAAGGCAACCTTTGAAGGCATTGTGGTATCTTCCCATAATTCCTCGGTTTAGGCGTCTTTACTAGTGAAGCAACGAAAGAAGTTGAGATGGCATCGATGAGAGAATATCCAAAGGAAAATATCTACGACACCCGACGACTCTCGCAATGGAAGAAAATAGACGAAATGTTCCCTCGATTTGGCAGTGAGCCAAGAAACCTTTGGTCAGGGCTTTGTACGAGATGGCTTCAATCCGTATCAAACTCTTAGCAGCACCCACAGTGCATGGCCGGTTCTCCTTGTAATATACAACTTACCTCCCTGGCTATGTATGAAACGCAAGTATGTGATGCTTTCTATGATGATTTCTGGACCTAAACAGCCCGAGAATAATATCGATGTGTACTTGGCGCCTTTGGTTGAGGATTTGAAGAAGTTGTGGGAGGAAGGCCTAGATGTGTTTGATGCATATAAGAAGGAGTCCTTCAAGTTGCGTGCAATGATTTTTACCATGATCAACGACTTTCCTGCATACAGAAAGTTGTCTGGGTACAGTGTGAAGGGGCATAAAGCATGTCCAATATGTGAAGCATACACAAACTTCCATCAACTAAAGCACAGCAAAAAAAAGGTCTACCTTGGTCACAGGAGGTTTCTTCATCGATTCCACCCATATCGTAAGTTAAGAAAGCGTTTTAACGGCTTCCACCGGAGCATAGAACGGCTCCAAAGGCATTAACCTTAGGAGAGGAAGTTTATAGTCGGGTGGAACATATCAATGTCATATTGGGTAAGCAGCAAAGGATTGTGGGTGAGAAGAATATATGGAAGAAGAGATCAATTTTCTTTGATCTTCCATATTGGCGTAGTCTTGATATGAGACACAGTCTTGATGTGATGCATGTGGAGAAAAATGTTTGTGATAGCCTTGTCAGTACTCTTTTGCACATACCAGGGAAGACTAAGGATGGAATTAGTGCGAGACTGGACCTGATTGATATGGGAATAAGAGAACGGTTACATCCACAAGTAATGGAAGATGGTAAGAGGGCATATATGGAGCCAGCAGCTCATACACTGTCAAAAGTGGAGAAAAAAAGTTTGTGTGGGTGTCTATATGACATTAAGGTTCCACAAGGATATTGTTCAAATTTGAGAAGATGTGTTTCCATGGACGATTTGAAGTTAGTGGGAATGAAGTCCCATGATTATCATGTGTTGATGCAGCAATTATTACCAGTAGCTATTAGAGGCATTATGAAAGATGAAGTGCGGATGCTATCTGTAACAAAGTCATTGACATTGAAAATTTGGATGAATTGGAAAATGAGGGTTATATTATTTTGTCCCAACTAGAGATGCATTTTCCTCCTGCATTTTCGATACAATGGTGCACACGATAGTGCACTTGGTAAGGGAGGTAAGGCTCGCGGGTCCGGTTTACCTAAGGTGGATGTACCCTTTCGAGCGATACATGAAGATCTTAAAAGGGTATTCTAAAAATCCTTATCGACCGGAAGCCTCAATAGTTGAGAGATATGTAGTTGAAGAGGCTATGGAGTTCTGTAAAGATTATCTATCAGGGGCGACGTTACAATCTCAGCATGATAAGGGGATAAGTGAGGGAACTCGAGGAATCAAACGAAGAATATGCTTCGTGCGAGGTGTTGCAAGCACACCCGTACATCTTGAATAATACGAAAAAGTTCAACCATACATTGATGAACACGAAAGAGTTTGAAGAATATGAATCCAAGGAAGAATGACATGCGAGATAGCTAATGAGCAAAAGAAGACATTCATAAAGTGGTTCCATGAGAAGGTATTGCACGAGACCGGTGTGTCGGCTACAATCGAGTGGTTAGCCTGGGGCCTTCTTATCGTGTCATCACTTGGACAAAGTTATGATATAAACGGATATTCTTTCTATACAAAAGACCAAGATGATAGAAGTTCTGTGCAAAACAGTGGGGTGATGGTTGAAGCTGAATCAATGCACTTTTCAAGTTCGAAAGACAAAAACCCGATGTTAGCATCAATGGCCTATTATGGAGTTATTGAAGAAATATGGGAGATGAGCTACAACAAGTTCAAAGTTGCTTTATTTAAATGTAAGTGGGTTAACAATAATGCTTGTTGTAATTTATCCTAAATTTGGATTTGTCTTAGTTGATCTTCAAAGACTTGGTCATAGAGACAAGCCATTCATTCTAGCAAGCCAGGCGAAACAAGTGTTTTATGTTACAGACCCTGCAAATAAGAAAATGTCCATTGTACTTCAAAGTAAAAAACAGACATATGGTGAAGAATCCTTGAACCTGGACGATACACTCCCTTTCATAACAAATCCACCTACAACACATGAAGTAGAATCGATAGATGATGAAGAATATGCTCCAAGAAAGGATCATTCTGAAGGAATATGGGAAACCATATAAAATAAGATCTTAAGTTATGAAAAAGTCCTATGTTATTTTTGTGCTGGTTTAACATGTTAGTTCATTTTATTCATTTGTTTATTACTTAATAATAACCCTATCTAACATTATTGATTTGTCTTTGATGAACAAGAATATGTCTAGCTCTGACGAGTCACCGGGTGATAGTGGGAATGATGTATCGGTGGTGAGAAAGGATAGAGGTAGCACACATATGGGTGCATTAATTGCACGTGTGACAGTCAGAAAAAGAGACTGCATGTGGAGTTTGATGCCAATATGAATCCAATTGGTCCAGAGGAAGATAATTTCATTAGCTACGTAGGCTATCTGGCTCGAAGCAAAATAAGCATTGTATTCTCTCATTGGAAGTTGGTTCCTCCTAAAACGAAGGAGTTGATCTGGGCACAACTTTTGGTATCTCACTTTTGATATCTTCTGCATTTGTATCTTTAGTTTTATTACTTGATTTCTTTCATATCTTCTTTTTTACCTTGCAAAGAAACGTATGATGTGCCTAACAATAAGGCCATGTACAACCATTGGATGGGCGAGGTTCATCTACGTTGGAAAGACTTTAAGAACAAGCTCACTAAAAAGTATATTCGAGGGGCAAAGAGGGACAAGGACCCATGTCAGGACTATGATTACATTTCTCCGAGGATTAGAGGGAGTTTGTGGCGTCACGCGAGAATCCCGAATTTCTTGTAAAATTTCTTTCATATCTTATCTTTTAGTTGAATCTATTTGACATCGTAGGCTCGTTTTATTTGTTTTCTGTCACGGGAAAAAAGTCGAGCCAATAGAGAGAGGCAAGCGAGAAATAAGTATCTGCATTGCATGTCTAGAGCTGGCTATAAGAAGCTTGAACGGAAGCTGATGGAAGAAGAGTTGCAGAGAATGAAGGAAGCTGCCCAATCCGATCCTTCCACTGTTATCCAGGCCCCTAAGCGTCCCCCTCGTCACAAAAAATGGATAGCTGCAGGAAGAAGGGTGACAAATACGTAAATGAAGATGTGACTGAGGTTGCCTTAAAGATTTTAAGTAGTTCAATTAGAAGTGTTAAATAGCCTCTGTTGTTTCATATTTGTATAGTTTAGTTACTATTTAAGAAAAATCCTATGATACAGGATGCACTTAAGCAGCAGAGCAGCCAAGGTTCATTCACGCCGGGTACACGAATGGACATTTTGTCCACGGCGATTGGGAAGCCAGATTACCTTGATGCTGTTCGAGGGGAGCCAAGGGGAGTTAGCATCACGAAATATTTTGGACGGCGTTCTAGTTGTTCGCATGATGATGACAACCCTAGTCCTCAGCTTGTAGCCAAAATTTCGTAGATGAGGTTATGACACAACTACGGGGTGAAATGAGGGTTATGATACAAGACAAGGTAAATACGCAACCTACAAACCAGGAATCCCCGGCCTTCCCAAGCAGCAAAGAAAGTTTTCACGCTCCAGATGTACCTATTGGCGAATCTTCTCATCACTCTCCTGATGTACTTATTGGCAAGCCTTCTCACACTCCACGGGGGACAACCCCGCACTCTATATTTGGATGACCCACACCGTATTGTTGCCGATGGTGTTGTTTACCCGAACAAACCACACACCACAATATGCAAATTCCACAAGACCAACGTAGGGTGACTGCGAAAAGTGTGCGAGAGGGGAAGAAGAGACGACCATCCCGATTTATGATGAGGAGGTTCCCATGCTAGGCGCGCCACCACATCGTTCATCCTTTGGCCGCATCATCTTATTGAGATGGGGACGACACCTCCAATGGTAGGAAATACATTACTAATTGATGATGAGTAGGTTCCTAAAAGAGATTTGCTGTAATCTCCCAAAATAACCAGATTAGAAAAGGATTTGCGATATAATGTAACCTGGGTCGTTTCCCAACGAATTCGCAATCGGTTTAATTTGAATAGCAATAAAACAGAAATAGTAAAATCGGGGGTTTTTGATTCAGAAGAGATTGAAAATGGAAATATGCAGAAACAAAATGAAATAACACAGATTAAACAAAAAGAGGATTAAAGGATTAACCCGGATTCGGATTCCACCACTTCCCTTCCTCGGACGAAAATAGATTTATAACCGAACTCGTGATCGACTGACAAACCGAAATCTCTGTGTTTGTCCGAAATTCCCTCAACCGAACAATCATTCGAATTTGTTCGAATCGTGGTGCACCTCTGTACGATCGCACAGTGATACTTTAACCTAGTCCGAACTACGTCCTTGGGAAATGTCAATCTGGGTTTTTAATCAAAAACCCAATCCAAATCCAAAAATCAAATCCGATTAAAGAATGCAGAAACGAGTTAGACGGTTACCGATTAAGCGTGAATCCTTTGGATAGTGGATGGAATCCTCATCGTTGGGTTAATCTCGAAAATTTAACCGAACATAATTAAGAAAGACGAAAAATAGATGAAGAACGCGAAGAACACGAAGAACATTGCGAGAGAATTTGAAAACTACTATTTTGATCCACCGAAATCTAAAAACGTGAATGAGAATGTGTTTGTGGCTGCTGCCTCACTTAACCTAAAATGGCAAAATGAAATGGGGCTCCAATCCACAATTCAGGCCCAAAATGGAAAATAAAATAAAATGGGCTTTAATTACAAAATTCGAGCCCAAAAATACATATGACTTCGGCTCCAAAATCGACTACCCTCTTGTCTGAATTTGCTCTTCATGTCTTCATAACAATTGTAGCTCTCTGAATCATCTGAAATATGAGACAAAAATGAGGCAAATCCGATATCTGGTTCAAGAGTTATGGTAAAAATGATGAAGCAATGTAAAACTGGAATTTATTATTAAATAATGGCTAAAATATAATAAAAGGCCCAAAGCCCAAATAAGTATAAAAGCCATTATAAATCAAGAGACAAAAAGTAGTGTATGAAATATTCAATTATCAGTTCCCGATTGATTTTCATTGCTAACCCACTCATAATCTGTTTATTATGTTTTCATAGCATGAACAAGTCATGTAAGGCGATTTCCATACTTATCACAGCTGCGAGAGCTCTACAAGGACATCGTCTCTATAGGCTTACAGATGCCTCCGGGCATTGTCAATGCAGACAATACATATTCGATCAATATTGACAAGAAAGATTTGACAGAGTTTATGCATATGGACTGTTTAGATATACAGTGGCTTCAACTTGCAATCTTGTAAGTTTTTTTTACCCTTTAATTATGTCGGTACTCTTTTTTTGTTTAATATATTCAACAACATTTATCATTTTATTTTGATCATAGTGTCTGCCATGACATATGCAAAAAGGGAGACCAATTGGGTTCGTATGGATTCTTATGTCCTGGAAGCACGGCTTCGGCTTGCAATATCTTAGCCAGGAGGGCCATTTATGCTGGTTTAACAATGGGCGACCTACAATCGTCTTTTTATCTAGCGCCAATACATGAAAGGTGTGTTTTTTTTTTGTCTATATAAGATTTTTATGAATAAATTGATTTCTTATCTTAGTTTAATATTAATATGTATATGTTGTAGTGGTCATTGGATTCTGTGTGTTGTTTGTCCCGCCAAGAACGCATTTTATTGGTTTGATTCCGTAGGTGGCAGGCCAACCGAGGATATCAAAAACATGTTTGCAGAGTAAGTAAATTTTTGTCTAAATCTTTGATTCTTCTTTTAAATGAATTGTCTTCATGTATGTTAATTTCCATTTTAATGATAGGGGTCTTAAGACATATAGACAGCTTGCTGGAGCATGAGAGCAGGGTAGACCGAAGTGGTCTTATCCGAAGGTAAGTAGTTTAAATTCAAGTTTTTTCTAAGACACAGTAGCTTTCGTTTTAACAATTTGTTTTTGATTTATAGTGCCATCAACAACCAGGGAGCACTGAGTGCGGATACTACATTATCAGTTGGATGCAATCTATGGTTTCCGCCGGACGTACTACTAGCTTTCAAAACGTACGTAATGCTCCGTGATCCTCAAATGATGATATTTTTTGTTGTGGTACTTCAGTTAATTATTTCATTCACTTCATTGGTTTATCTTATATCTTGTTTTCCAATTTACGCTTTTTTCGTCGAGGATCCGTACTCACGGGATGACATCGGTTCGATTCAAGACATGTTGGCTAGATATCTTCTTGAACATGGCTCAATGTGAATAGGCAAGTCATTACTTGTTAGGGTGATTGTCAATGTGAATAGGCAAGTCATTGGGTTGATTAAAGTAGCTCAAACTCAATGTTGAAATTTAGAGAAAAAATGTTAAATGTTAATTGAATATATGTGTATAGAGTTGCTGTGCTGGGTTTGCTAGCTATGGATATTTATTAACTTGACTTGAACTATATTTTGAGCAATGTCTGGGCTTGTATTCAGTTTGCAAAATTGGCCAAACATACAGCAAGAATATTTTTTTGGCTAAAAAAAAAACTAATATAAGGCGTCCTGAAAGCTAATTTAGTTTGTATGGGTTACTTGTCTTCTTGGTCGTGTGTTAATGCAAAACTTATTAAGCTGTGCTAATTTCGGTTTCTAGAATTGTTACGATATGAAATTTGACATCTACTTGTTTAATTCTGTAAATTATTGGTGCTGCTGTTGAATTTGCCACTTTAACTGCTGTGAGAAATAGATACTGTGTCATATGAGGTTTGATTTTGCCATTATACCTACTGCATTTGATTTTCCAATAACCAAGACTTAAGAATTTTGTTGAATCATACCATCATAACTGATTTGCTGAAAGTTTTATGTGTGCTTCTTGCTTAGGAGGTGTTTGATTTGCTTGTGTGGTACTGTGATTATTACTAGGTGGCTCTCATTCACTTTAGCAGAATTGCTAAATTCTGTATGTTGAAACCTTGAAATTCTGTTGAGCTTTGTGTGCAAAAGTCATTGCTGCTATATATATTTGCCTCTTGTCGCATATCAATGTTATTGCCAATTGAAGGGAATGTTGATGCTATCTAATTGCAGCATTAAATTGTGAAAGCTGTTGTGAAATTTTGGAGATTAATTGCCTCCAAATGTGAGAAAAATTTGTTGTCATAGTGGTGCTTTGTTTGTTGTTTTGGTCTAGTTTTAGTAACCTAAATCTAGTTCAAACCTTCTGAATTTTCTGCTCTTGAATTTGCTGAAAGTTTCTTACTGCCACACTTTAATTCATTATCAAAAGACATTGCTGAACTTGTCTTCTTGGGCTCTGCAATTGAAGTTTTCTCTTGGAGTTATTGATATTCTTGCATCCTTGTGCTGAATGGTTATGTTGGAAGTTGTGAATTTGATTGATTTTGTTGAACTGAGCTGAATATACTGTTCATACAGTGGGCATATATGTGCTTAGTATTATTCAGTTATGCAGCAAATTGGCCAAACATACAGCAAGCATATTTTTTAAAAAAAAACTAATAAGAGGCGACCTGAATTGTATTTAGGTCGCCTATTATGATCGAATAGGCAACCTGAATTGTACTTAGGTCGCCTCTTATGATATAATAGGTGACCTAAATTGTACCTGAATACAATTCAGGTCGCTTCTTATGAGTTACAAGAGGCGACCTGAATTGTAGAGGCGACCTGAAAAAAATTTCAGGTCGCTAAATATAATAAAAATGACGACACTCTCCCAGACGTCCCATAGAAAAGGGACATTAATTGGGTCTTATTTAGGTCATCTTTTAGGTATTTTGTAGTAGTGGCTCCTCTGTTGCATCACCAACAGCAACAAGATGGTACCTTGCACAGGCAAATCATAGAGGACGATGATAGCTATAACAACATCTCGAGTTACTCTCCTTAAGGGGATGCCATTTTCCATATCAATAGATCCAAAAGTTGAAAACGAAGCCTCTATATCACATTATTTTTTAAAAATAAGAAAAAACTCCATGAATGGTTCTATCTCCCCCAAAATAAGTCTACAGATGCAGTTATTTGCTCTTAGACAACAATGCATCAATCACCCCAATAGATATCCTATACACTGTAAACTTGTTAAAAAGTCCCATAAAAAAATCAGTATTAAGACTAAATTTGTGTTTTGAGATTTATCCTACCTTTTAAAGGATGTATGCATATTGTAACACCCCAATTTTCTAAAGCGTTTTCAAAATAGTTTGATCAGAGTAGAGCATCGGAATAATTTAAAAGAGCGAGTATCTGATAAACATTCACTATTGTTGTATCTGGTTGGTTATATAGCGGTACAATTATCCGAATATAGTATGATAATACAAAAATAAAATTCTCCGCCCGTGTCCTCACGCATGCTGCTTACCCTTGTCCTCGGTCCTGGTTCCTCTGGATCCTGAGGCTATAGCAGGAGCTGAGGTTCAATGCTCATTGAACCTCAGGTAACGGTTAACCTCATGCTTATGTAATAGTTTATGTATGACAGATATTCATGACATTACAGCAGTAATCACATATGAAAGATAATAACAGAACACAGCCACTGCCTATGAATGTTATTATGGTCTGCAATATTCACCAATGCCACGATGTACATTCGTGTCCTCAGCGCTGGAAAACTCAACGGTATTATCAAAACCATAACCCGTGTATAGCTGAATGTATATGAAAAACTTTAAGACAGAGTCTTAGTCTATGAATACATCTATCACATATAAGTATACAATAAGCATCAGAGTTAGTGTTACAGTACGCGTCCGTACCTTCGTTGGTGATATCGATACGTTCAGTCGGAATGTGATCACGTATATCCTATAATGGTAATATTGCATTTATTAATTCACAAATAATATCCTAATAGATATCTTAGTCACTAATGACCATTTTACTCTTGGTGGAATTATTTTTCAACTTATTTTCCTTATTTTTCGGGAAAAAAACGCTGATACAGCATTTTGGGCAGATTTTTCGTCTAACTTTGAAATATCATAACTAATTCTAGAAAAATCAAAATGGGGATCCGTAAAACTCCTCGGAATCCTTAGGATATCTATTTTTAAGTAAAAATACTTGTATTTCCCAGATTCCTTGAGTCATTCCCAGTTTCAAAGTTTTGAGCCTCTGCCCAGAATTTTTCCAAAAATTCGTAGCCCAACTTTTAGAATTTTTATCTCACTGTATAGAGCTCAAATTAATACATTCTAGGCATATTTGAAAAGCCCTATAACCATGAATTTTCCCAGAATTTTATAACTTCATTTTCAACATAAAATTATGGCATTTCTATCACTGATTTCAGGAATCGCTAACCGATAAGATTTCACTAGAGCTTCGCTATTTTGATCATAATCTTCCAAAAATTTTGCTATAACACCATCTTCATCAATTTTTCGAATTAAAACCACTTTTAACCATAAAAACATGATAACAAGAATATATTGGAAGATTAAAGATCAATACAACGTTTAAGCTATAAACTCAAAGCTAAAGCTTAAGAACTAGAGAACTTACCCTTGAAGAACTTTGCTACTCCTTCTTGCTTCCCACTAACTCTCACTTTCACTCTATTTTCAGATGCTTCTTGCTTGTTTTGGTGTGAAGAAATATGAAGAGCAAAAGCCTCTATTTATAGTGAAATGTCATGGCATTTTGGTAATTATTTTGAACCCATTCATCTCCATTTTAGACCCTTAGATCTAGGTTAAACCAAAGCTCTCATCCTCACCATTCACTCTCTCTCCACCGTCCCCCCTCTCTCTTTTTTATATCCTCTTCCATTATCATTTAATTTCCCCTATCCCAAGTACACCTTATCTCTCCAATTTGTTCCCTTAATTAATGTTAATTTAGCATGTGTAAATAACTTAAACAATAAACAATTATCCTTCCCCTTCCTCAAGCCACAATATTCAAACCCCTCCCCTTTCATCTTTCTTTGATTGGCTTTTCAATTATTAGTTACTTTAGGAGGCTTGTAACTAGGTGAAGATGAAGGTTGCTTGTTTAACTAAGCATAAATATTCTTAGGGGTTCTTATGAAGCTTTAATTCAAGGTTTTACACTAGCTTTTATCTTTAAATATTATGGCTTCACTATAAGTCTCTAATTGCCCCCTAATCATTTTTTATGCAAGTTGGCCAAAAAGACTTAAATGACACTTAATATCAAGCTTATTTTATGTGTGTTCAAGATTAGTCCTTATATTTATTTTATGATTATTTCTCTTTGTAGGAATTAATTTGCTTAGGATTGCATTTCATTTGTTGCCTAGAGTTTTCTCAATGTTTACTCTTGATTTTACCTTACTATTCCTTCTTTTTCACTACACACACATGCACAACAATTACACACACACTCACAACACCTATGACCGCCCCTCCCTCTCTCATCTTTATTCAATCTTATCCTCTTCCATTGCCTCAAAAGTCTTGGGAGTACATTATCTCTTTATCTTGAATTAATTGCTTCGTTTGTGATCCATTTAGGCATGTGTTTTTGGTTAATTGTTAAACAATTGAATTCTTTTTCTTCAAGTCATATTAAACCGTGACTTGCTTCTTTGTTTTGCCTCTTGGATTTGTGTTTTATCTGTCTCCCAATATCACACACTAGGTCTTTCATTGGTTGATAAATTTTCACAAGGATTTCACTTTATGAAATTAAATTAAAGCCTTTAGATTTATCTTTATGAGGTTTAATCCTAACTCTCCATATCTAATCCTAATTAGCATCCTTAATATGAAAATTAGGAAATTTTAGTCTTGCAATTAATTATGAAAAGTTAATACAATTACTCTAATTATTGCAAATTTAATTGTCCATTAGTTGTTGGCAACTTCCTCTCTAATTGATATAAGTATTTTTATGTCATTTAATTGTCTCTTATGAATAAATTAAGACTATACTTAATTATGATAATTTTATGATGTTTTATGATCCCTAATTTGAAACCTTAAAATTTAATTTTAGACATATATAACATTTGGTTTGTTCCATATCAAGGGAAAATTGCCCAAAATTATAGTAAATAAATTACAAAATTAGAGACAACATATTCTCCTATTTTTAATAGGTATTATTTACCAAAATATTGTATTTAAGATAATTAATAATTTTTCGGATATTACACATATTATTACGATACTTTGTAACTCAAACTTTCACATCATAAATGCAGTTATATATATATATATATATGTGTGTGTGTATATAAAGCACCGAATGGAATAAGATGCTTAAGCGCTTATGATCAGAATATTTTGTTTTAAAATAAAGAGGAGTAAAATTTTTTATGATGTGAGGCATCATGTCTAGTGTGGACCAGCAGATCATAAATCATCAAAATTTTGGAGGACTATAGAAACGTAAGACAACTTAGCAATTGCATTCCAAGGAATATTTTCCCCCATATTTTCCTACTTTTAAATAATTTGTTATTATTATATATTCCTCTTCCTTTCTTCTATAATGTGGGGTTTTATTGTTGTTCATGTGACTTATGGGACAAACATTATTCTATTGTTTGAAGATGAGGTTTTTTATTTTACTTTTATATGAACATTTTAAGATAAACTTTTTAATTAAATTGCTTACAACACCCCTGAACTTAAAATTATTTACTAATAACCTCTTTTAAAACTTAATAATAAACTCCATAAACTTTTGAGTTTATGCCGATAACCCTACAAGCTTTAAGTTATATGCAGATAGGCCTCTTAAATTTCAAGTCATTTTCAAATAATAACAGCTAATAAATTGTATCAGAGTTATTTGTATAAATTTAAGAGTTTAGAGAGATTTATTGTAAAATTTCAAATGTGAAAGAGGTTATTTCAATATGATAACATAAAATTCGAGGGATTTGTATAATCTGACTCTCTTGCCATCTCTTTATCTTAGGACCGTTTCCCCATAATGAAATTGAATAATCCTTTTTATATATATATATATATATATATATATAGAGAGAGAGAGAGAGAGAGAGAGAGAGGGGGGTTGTCTTATCTTTCTCATCTTTGAGAATAACTTTCGGCTTACACTACTTAATGGTCACTTTTTGTGGACAAAAATGATAGATTTTTTAAGATAGATTATCTCAACTTTTATAAATTAAAAGGGTCTACAAACAGCCTAAGATTTATTAATCAAATGAATTTTATGCCTTTAATTTTTTTACCTTAATTTTAGACGTTTAATTAATAATAATAATTTCTTCCATTCTCTGATTAATTTATAAATATTATTTCACTGGATCCCATACATTTGAGGAAAAAATTAACAGATTTAAATGTATTGTGTGTGTAATATTTTTCAATTCTTGTTATGCGTACAATTGTTTTTATTATTTTGAAAGAGTTATGTGGATTCTGTACATTGTACCGATGAGAAATAAGTTGTTCATAGCCTGTGAATTGCACAATTATTTACAAAATTGTATAGTACGTGTGGGTGTGTTGATCCTAATGGGTACCTTATGAATATTTATTTTCGACAATGCATTCATATTTTCCATATTTTGAAACAATATCAATCTCGTGAACATTTATTAGTGACCATATAAATTGTATTACTTCTAATCTTAAATATAACACTCAGTTAACTATTTTAAAAAGATTAAAAAAGTTAAATAAATTCCTTTAAGAGTATTTTTATTTTTTTAAACTAATCTTATAAACTAAAATATAATCTAATTATATACAATATTACTATAATTAAATAATTTATTTAGCTTCCTTAATCTCTTTAAAAAAATCAATTGAATTTTATATTTAGAATCTGAATAGTACTATCTTAAAATTTTTCTATCTAAGTTACCGTAATCGTAATCCAGTAGTATTTGAAAATTATATTTATTTTATATTGCGTTATGACAACTCATGGGATCAAACCAAGTTACATGAATGATGTGAATAGGTTGTTGGGTATGAACTTACCTTGTTTTTAATTCTTTTCATCATGTTCTTATAATTTAACTTGATTTTTAACCAAGTCCCACTAATGTCTTCTCTTTTAATTGGTTACCTAAATAATAAAATCATCTGATCAAATTCATGCGTAAGTATGACTGTACAAAAGTGCTAAAGTACAAATTGCATTATTGGGTGGGAAAAGATAGAAGAGGTAGGGCCCACAAGAGCCTTGAGTAATGAGTCCCATTGTCGAATATCGTCTAATAATTGGCTTCATAGACACATATACCCCACACTCACAAGACAATTTTGCATGTGACTTCAAGGCATTTGTTAAAATGACAATTAAGGACTTTATAAAAACATATTGATAATTAAGGACTTTAAATTATAAAAATAAAAAAACTTGTCCTTTGGCATAATAAGAAATAAGCTAAAGTATATGTTTGGTCTTCATATTTTTATCTCTAATATTATTTTAGTCCTTTAACTTTGTAAAGTCGTATTTGGTCCTTTAATGTTAACATCGTTAGTCTAATTTAACTAAAATACTTGACTCAACAATTTTAAGCGATGACTATGCAATTAAATGTTGATCAAACACGTTTTATATGTTAGTATTTTAATAAATTAATATTTTAAATTCTATTAATTAAAAAATATTTAATCTTCTCAGACTGTCTACAGTTTCACAGTTTGTGAAGATTATTTTTTTTTTTGAATAAGAAGAAGATTAAATATTTTAAATTAATATGATTTAAAATATTAATTTATTAAAATACTAACATATATATAAGTATACTTTGTCAAGATTTAATTTCACAAATGATCGCATAAAATTGTTGAATTAATATTTTCCGTTAAGTTAGACTAACAATGTTAACATTAAAACACAAAACGTGTACTTTACAAATTTAAGGGACTAAAATAATATTAGAGACAAACATAAAAGACCAAACGTAAACTTTAACCTAAAAAAATGTAAGGGTTGTATCACATATTCTTAGACAATCATAGCAAGCCATCGGAAATTTGTTGACAACAATCATTACTACATCTCTCTAATGCGGTAATGACTATTCAATTAGTCTTCAATTGGCAAATGTAAGGTTGTCGAAAACTCAATAGGAGAGAGGAATATCTCAATTTACCTTTATATGTCCTCTCTACTTATTATCTCTAGTCTCTACTATGCAATCAGCTTCTAATAGTTGAAATTTAATATATTATAATAATAAGAAACAAAAAAAATATATAAATAAATTTAACCTTCACATGAAGAATTCATAAATGCACCCCGTAGAGGATTAAAAAATTATAAATTTGTTTAATAAAAATGTACCGGGTTGATGTATTTGTATCAAATTTTAACATTTTAAATCTATTTTTATCTATTTTTTGTTATTTAGTATTATAATAATATTATTATAATACATTAAATTTCAGCCATTTTTTTTACCAGAATTAAATTTCATCCATTGCAAGTTAATTACATTTTAAAGGTATACCTCTCCCATCAGGAGGTCCCTAATAACTAGTTGATGCAAGTCATATGTATTCATTATTTATGTTTTTAATTATAATATTTTATTTGAATTATTATAGATTTAAGTTTCTTAATTGAAATAAATTTATGGTATCTTACCTTAAAGAGAAAAGGTACTCTAATTAATTTATTTATAAGAACTTGTTATTTTAAAGTTTAATTCAATTAATGGAAACAAAATAAAAATATTTGTTAATGATGAATTAATAAAAAATCATGATAAATAAAAAGATAAAGTAAAACAAAATTTTAACGTGAAATTTAAACCGTTTGAGTTGAAACTAGTTTAGATCCGGTACAACACATATCAATCGAAAAGGGGGAAAAATCGAATTGATACTTTAAAAATGAAATACTTATTTTTATAAATGGTTTTACCCGATTTTTTTCTGAGTGAAAGTTTTATTCCATTTTTATGCTGTCTTTTGATTCTTGTTACGGACCGGCCCAAAAGCCTCCAAGTCCATAGCAAGGCCCAAGCGAGAAGGCGTAATCCGCCAATAATGGCGGAGGAGAGCGAAATCCCGGCTAGGCGGGATTCGCCCCAATCATATCAATCCACCGAGATACCCGTCCA
Source organism: Acacia acuminata (assembly GCA_019022655.1). Taxonomy (NCBI): domain Eukaryota; kingdom Viridiplantae; phylum Streptophyta; class Magnoliopsida; order Fabales; family Fabaceae; genus Acacia; species Acacia acuminata. The sequence goes on along the minus strand of JAFJYI010000367.1, from coordinate 195,319 downwards.
TTTAGAAAGTATCTCGGATATCCGCCCCTTTATGACACGTCACATTAATGGAATATCATTCAATATCCGCCCCATTAATGGCCCCCATTAATGGCGTGCCTCGGATATGGCACCAGACGCCTCTATAAATATAGAAGGCAGGTAACAAGGTGCACACACTCTAAACCTAGACTATTTACATACGGTCTCACCGTGCACACACCGCACCCCTTTGTCGTGTACGGTGATCCCCGCTCTCCGGCTATCTCCTTCATAGATACCCAGTCCGCGATACATCCAAGATCAATCTTCCGGCCCTTGGTTGACATCATGTTCTATACCGAGAACATTGGCGCCGACCGTGGGGACCATAAATTTCTATCCCCGCGACCATCAATGGCTCACACCGGAAGCCACACGCAAAACCGAATTGGACAAGCCGAACGAGGAAAGCCTGGTACCCCCAAATCAACCTCGAGGCCGGCCCGAGCCGGTCACGGACCCATGATCGACCATCCCGAGGAAAAACTCCTAAGGATACGTTGCGACTCGAAAACCACCTCGCCTTCCATCGACAAATCTCGCATGAAGAATCCCCAAAGGGTCGGCCCACCAGATCCGATTCCGGACGCTCGAGGTACTAGACACCGACGTCCGCATGCGAGGAGAACCCAAGAGGCGATGATTCGAGATTCGAAAACAAGGAAAAGTTCGATCACCTCCAAAGACGGGAGGATTTCCATGCTCGGAACAAATGATAGAGGAAAAGCTTGAGAACCTTTTCCAACGCGGAAACCCGAGAAGCCCACGTAAGAGGAAGGAGGTTGTACGCCTGGATAGCAATAGTCCGCGTACCAGCCCAGAAACGAATCAACATTCCCGTGGCAGGAAAGAGGGGGACGCCAGGAGGGACCGAGACCGCCAACCAACCCCCAAAAGGCACAAAGAGGCACCTTTGCGGAGCCGGGATAGGGAAGGCCGGAGGCGAGCAGGCCACCATGACGATGATAGGGAACCGGAGAACCGAGATCGTGAACACGACTCGGACGAACTACGCGAGGCGATCATTACGCCGCGGACACGAGGATCGCCGCGGCGGTATAAGATGAAATACTTGGCCGGCGCGGGGGACTCCATTCTCACGAGCTACGGCCACGGCTCCTTACCCGAAGAATTTTGACCTAGCCGACCTCCCCCAATATGATGGGACCCGGGATCCACGTCATCACTTCGAGCTATTTGAGAAGTTAATGTGGGTAAGATCAATAGAAGGTCGGTGATACTAAGACTCTTCTCGGCCACGCTAATCGGGCCGGCCCACAAATGGTTGAGTTCGCTACCCAATAATTCCATTCGGAATTTTGAAGACCTTGGTCGTAAGTTTGAATTACACTTTGCCACCAAAAGAAACAACCGAAATCTCAATTCACGCTCGAGTAAAGTGAAGCAAAAGAAGGGCGAAACATTGCGAAGTATCTGGATCGGTTCGGAGATACGGCAATACAGTGCGATCCTTATCCGAAGAGGTCCATGTGCACCGCCTCGTCAACGGACCGGACCCGATGACGCGCCCGGCCCGACATCTATGCAAGAATCGAGTATATTCCTTGACGGAATTCTATGCGAAGCGAAGAAATATCTAGATGTCGAGCAAATGGAAATCGCCAATGCGAGATGAGCCCGAGAAGGCAAGGAATTCATCACCCGAAAGAAGAGACCGGACCGACAAGGCGGAGCCTCACCGACGTGGCGAGAGAGCGGTCCGGCCGGAGCGAACGGACAATAAGGGGACGTACGGAAACTATACCCCCTTGAATGTCCCGCGATCCCGGTGTGGAAGGAGGTCGCACGGGCCAAGAGATGAGGAAGGTGACGAAGCCAAAGCCTCTCGAAACCGGGCCAATACAGATCGGGGAAGTTTTGCGGCTTCCACGACTGTTCGGTCACACCACGGACGAATGCTACGAACTCGGGGATGCTATTGAAAAATTTGTAAGAGAAGGGAAACTACGCCAATACGTCATCAAAACTCAAGGGAAATCCGGCAAGCGGAATGGTAGCCGCGAGAAGCGGGAGTCCACCACGAACGCTTCGGACTGCGAAAGAAGCGGAGAACCGGCCCTCCACGGGGCTACCGGACGCCGATCTCCAATGCACGGGGATCGGTGGCGGCTTCGGAGGAGGTGGAGATACAATAAGTCGGCGCAAGAAATACCTGCGAGAGGTATTAACGGTAAAAGAGGTGCCGAGGTTCAAGGGCACGTCGGCAAACCCAAAACCACCCTTGGTCTTCACCGACGAGGAGCTCAAGGAGGTTATTCCGACCATCAAGACGGATTGGTCATCACCGGGATCGTCGTAAACGCCGGAGTCAAACGGATATTTGTCGACGCGGGTAGTTCGGCCGACATAATAAGCCGGATGCATACCGAGAATGCACCTCGATGTCGAAGACCTAAAGCCATGCAAATCTACCCTCATCGGGTTCAATGGAGAGCGTTCCTTCCCAAAAGGATATGTCGACCTTAGGCCCGACCTTGGGAACTAAGGAAGCCTTCAAATCGGGACGGGTAAGGTTTGTAGTGGCGATTTCCGCTCCCCTTACAACATTATACTTGGGCCGACCCACTATACACGGTTGGGATATCTTTGGCATCCACTAAGCACCGAAAATTGAAAATGATCAATGATCGAGAATCGGGTGGTTGAAGTGTCCGGGGGACCGAGAAGCGTCGAGGCGGTGTTACTTGAAGCCCTCCGTGTAGAGGAGGAAAAGACGTCATCCCGCCCACGGCTGCAAACCAACGAGGTACCGACTAATGACGAGAAAAGAGGGCGACCCGGCAATCGGTCAACATGGTAGAACTAGACCTCCGTGAACCGAGAAAACCCACGCCCGAGCCGGAAGGAGAGTTGGAGGAATTAATCCTCGGGACGGACCCCGCCAAGACAACTAAAATCGGCGGGGACATGGACGCGAGAGATCAAGGCAAGGCTGATCAAATTTTTAAGGCAAAACCGGGACGTCTTCGCACGACGTCGGCCCGAAATACCGGGATCGACCCACACTGGCTTCACAAGTTAGCCATATGGCGGGGTCGAAACCGGTGGCGAAGAGGAGAAATATCTCGGACGACGAGCGAGAAAGCCCTTGAGAGTCACATTGAAGAGCTCCTTCTTTAGGGTTCATAAGGGAAATACAATACACGACCCGGCTCTCTAACGTGGTCATGGTGTTAAAACCAACGAGGCAAAGGGAGGGTGTGCACCGACTACACCAATCTGAATAAAGCATGCCCCAAAGACTCCTTTCCCATGCCCAGCATTGATCAGCTAGTGGATAACTCGGCCGGATACCAACTGCTCTCTTTTATGGATGCCTACTCCGGTACAATCGGATCGCTATGCACCCCGACGATCAAGAGAGAACCGCCTTCATGACGGATAAGGCGAACTATTGCTACAACGTCATGCCATTTGGATTGAAGAATCTGGGAGCTACATACCAACGCATGATGAATCGAGTCTTTGAAGATCAAATCGGTCGTAATGTGGAGGTATATATAGACGACATGATAGTGAAGTCAAAACACCGGAGCAGCACATCCGGGATCTAGAGCGACGTTTGACAAACTAAGACAATACCGCATCGAGTTGAACCGGCGAAATGTGCGTTCGGGGTGCCGTGGCAAGTTTTTGGGTTTTATGTTGACCAACCGAGGGATTGAGGCCAATCCGGACAAATGCAAGGCCGTGCTAGATATGCGGGCCCCCAACTCCAAGAGGAGGTACGGAAGCGACAGTCGCTTGCGGCCACGACAAGATTCCTACCGAGGTCAGCCGAGAAAGCTCTACCTTTCTTTAAATTATTGAAGAAAGAAACCCAGGGAGGATGGAATACGGACTGCGAGACGGCCTTTGAAGAAATCAAGAAATGCTTGGCAACCCCGCCGGTGCGACAAAGCCGGAGCGGGGGGGAGACCTTGTTCCTATACCTCTCGGTAGGGGATGAAGCGGTAAGCGCCGCCTTGGTAAGAGAAACCGAGGCCGGACAGACACCCATCTACTTTGTGAGCAAAGCGTTACAAAACGCCGAGCTAAGATATCAAAAGCTGGAAAAAATGGCATTCGCATTACTGACAACGGCAAGGAGACTTCGCCCATACTTCCAAGGGCATCGGATTGTGGTTCGGACCAATCGGCCCGTCCGTGAGATTTTGCACAAACCGGATCTGGGCCGGGCGGATGACAAGGCTGGGCAATTGAATTATCCGAGTTCGACATCACCTTTGAGGCACGGCGGGCAATCAAATCACGAGGCATTGGCGGACTTCATCGAGGAATTGACTCCGGTTATGACCGACACCGAATTCGGAAGGTATTTGTGGACGGGTCCTCCAACCCAAAAGCGGCGGAGCGGGAGTCATTGTCGAAAGCCCCGAGGAATCGCTGCGAACATTCCCTCCAGCTGGAGTTCCCGACCTCTAACAATCAAGCCGAATACGAGGCCCTCTTAGCCGGATTGGCTCAAGCAAAAGATAGCGGAGCCAGGCGAATTAAGGTGTTCACCGACTCACAACTCGTCGCCGCACAAATTGATGGCGCTATCAAACAAAAGGCCCCTTGTTGGCCAAGTACTTGAATAAAGCAAAAGAGATAATGACGGAATTCGAAGAAGTCGTTGTCTCTCACATCCCGAGAGAAGAGAATGCCGGGCCGACATCCTATCCAAACTCGCAAGCACCAAAGGTCCGGGAGTCAAAGAACGGTCATCCAACGAGAATTTGGCCGAGCCCACGTGCATCATGACTATCTCGTCGGATCGGATGGAGAAAACCAATCGAAGATTACCTGGAAAGAGGGATCATTCCCACGAGACTCTACCGAAGCGAAAAAGGCGATAAGAGAAGCCGCCATCTACACTATGGTCGATGACCGGCTATACTGGGAAAGGAGTACATTGCCCAATGATGCGATGCCTCGGCCGTCCGAATCCGGGTATGTACGGCCAAAAATACACGAGGGATGCAACGGCCGGCGCATGGGCGGCAAGGCTTTGGCTAGGAAGGCATTGCGCGCCGGATATTATTGGCCCACCATGATGCATGACTCCATGGAGACCGCCAAACGGTGTGACAGTTGCCAGAAACATGGCGGGATCTTATGGCCGCCGCCCACAGAGTTAAAAGGGATGCCGGCTCCATGGCCCTTCTATAAATGGGGAATGGATATTCTTGGCCCATTTAAACCGGCGCCCGGACAGCTCAAATGGCTCATTGTCGGCTGTTGACTACTTCACCAAATGGATCGAAGCGGAAGCGTTAACTACGATAACGTCGTCCGGGATTATGAAATTCGTTCGTCACAATATCTTCGCTCGGTTCGGGATACTGCGAAGTCGTCACGACAACGGAACCCGGTTTACGGACCAAAGATTCCAGGCCTTAATGTCCAACCTCGACATCAAACAACACTTCTCCTCCGTCGAACATCCGCGCCTAATGGCGGGCCGAGTCCGCCAATAAGATCATTCTCGACGGATTGAAGAAACGCATGTTAAAGGCCGACTCAAGTTGGACCGAACAACTCCACAGTGTTCTATGGGGATACAGGACGAGTATGCAGACCTCTACCCAGGAAACTCCCTTCCGGCTGACATATGGATGCGAAGCAATGATTCCGGTAGAAATCGGGCAGCCATCGTGGAGGAAGATCAGAGCCGGACAGGATGGACCGGCATCAAATGACGACGCCTTAAAGACAGATCTGGACCTGATAGATGAGATCCGAGTCACAGCTCATTGCCGGGAACTTGCCGCCAAGCAGTTACTCGCGGCCAAATATAATCGCAAGGTTCGGCCACGATCCTTTAACCGGGGTAACCTGGTACTTCGGAGGGCCGATATAGGTAATAAGAACTCCCGAGATGGAAAAGCGCGACAAAGAACCGGGAGGGACCGTATCGTGTTAAAGAAAAGCTTGACGGGGGCATATGTTCTCGAAACTTTGGCAAGAAAGCCGGTTAAAAGGACATGGAACGCCGATAAGTTGAAAATCTACTACAGCTAGCCCAAGACCGCGGCTCGGTCATTCCTTACTTTCTTTCATGTTTTTTGCAATTGCTTTCCAACTTTCCCTTGCTTTGCATTTGAATAATTTATGACCATTTGTACGCTCTTTAGAGCTGCTTTATTTTATGAAGGAATACCTCAAAGAGGAGGCGCGCCAACGTGCACGATTATTTGCTTAAGCTTGAAGCCGAGGCCACCAAGCCGGCAAAAACCTGACTCCGAGGTACCCATACCCGGTCAGAAACCAAAAAAAACATCTAGATGTATGACACCGGCCGTTGTACTCCGACGCGCATAGGTAAGAGCTCGGCGAAAACGCCATACGTGGCCTTCGCGAAATTGACGCGTCAACGCTCGCCCGGTTTAAGAAGGCGGTGTCATCCCGACCACGATCAAGTCAAAATGTCCGTCGAGGTACTAGACACCTCGGTCGACATATGACAGCCTCGCCCTTAAAACGGTTCCTACCATCGTTCCCGGCTATTTAAGCTAGGATGAGGCAGTGCGGTTAAGTGAACACCCCCTGAGGGTACGACACACAACCCTGTCCCACTCTCCCACACCGCGTGTTGGTCGAGTACATGACTTGTATATAATGCGGTCAATAAATTTCAAACAATGGAATTTAAGAAACGCGAAAGGGCGGATAAATACATTCCCCATAAGTCATATAAAATTACGGCACAAACGCCGGAGTCAAAAAAAAAAATACAAAAGGGCGTACGCCCACCAACAATGAAGATTAAAGCTTAACTAGAAGGACCGGCCTCAGGAGCATTCTTGGTCGCCTCACTCTCCGCATCCGACTCTCCCCTTCCGGACCCGGACCTTGCGGAAGGAAGGAGGCTGATCTGAAACTAACGTTCCGTCTTCCACAAAGGCACGGAAGTCATAGCCGTCTAAGTTAAGCTCCGTCTTCGGATTCAAAAGTTGGATCTGCTCCCGGTGCATTCTCGAAGCAATCGGCGCGATCTGCTTTAGAAGTTCGTCGGACTCTAAGCGTTCCCCGATACGGCCGAGCCTCCTCGACGGCTTTAACCTTATCAAACAACGAATCACGCTGTTTTTGCGGGGTTTTCACCACATCCATACTTTCGCTCAGCGCTTTCTGGGCCCGAACACACTCAGAGGCTGACTTCTCCGCCCCTTCTCGCGCCTGTTGCATATCTGACTCCACCTTAACAAACGCCTCCTTGGCAGCATCCCGTTCCAGCCGGGCAGCATCCCGCTCCTCCTCCATAAGGCGGAGCTTGGCCTCAGCATCGGCTAAAGCCCTTTTCACGGACGCCGCCTCTGCCAGAGCCTTCTGGTTGGCCTCAACCTCGGCCCTGGACGCCTTCAATTTTCTGTTCTCGCATCGGCCCGGGCGTATTTTTCCCTCACGATCATATAAGCTTGCGGGAAACCAACGGACTTACACGTACCGCTGCGGCGAGCACCTCCTCAACACTAGGAGGGACAAGGCCCGGCTCTCCATGAACTCCCGAGGGGGAGAAAACGCTACATCCAGCTCCTTGGTCACCCCCTTTTCAAATACAAAACCCCGAGGAAGCATGGAAGAAGGCCGTAAGGGCCCAGTCGAAGGAGGTGGAGGCGGCGGGGCAGTCGAAGACGCCGGAAGAACCGAGGCAGAAGGAATGGTCGCGGCCCCAGTAGCTGCACCTTCACCCCCTGGAACGACAACCTGCTTCCCTTTGGAAGTTTCGAGAACGCCCGCCTGAGGGGATCCATCGGGCACGGATGGGGCCGAAGTCTCAACACCGGACACCTTGGCCTTCTTGGCCACAACGGGGCAACGGCCTCGGGCATGGTAGCCTTGGTAGGGGCAGCCCGCTTCGAGACCGACCGCTCGAAGAAACCGCGGCCGGATTCACCTTCTTCAAGTAGCCGGGAAGGGCCTTCATGTCTTGGGCTGAAAAGGACGGGTAAAAAGAAATCAACACTAAGCACAAAATAGGCGACCAATATACAAAACGGGACTAAAGGAATAAAGAGCATGGCAAACAAGGGACTCCTACAATTCGAAGGAATTGGCCTAGATCCCTCCCCGGATATGAAAAAGGCTGCACTCAGGATGCCATAATGCTCCACAAAGGCGTCCAATCTTGGGACGTGAGGAACCATCTCGGGTAGGAGGTCCTCTTGAGAGATCTGGAAGGACGAGGGGCTAGCCTTGTGATGATTCTCCACCCAGTATAAAGGGAAGCGCCACCCTACATCGGCAGCCTCAACCCCCTTCAGAAACCAAGCCGGCTTCACGATGCGGCGACAACCTTAAAAAACGCACTCTTAAACCGCTTAAAAGATTCGAGAAAGGCTTCATAAGTTTCCTGTCGGGATTAACGCGGAGAGACACTAGCCCTTTTAACTTATCACCTTCCTTAGGTGTGCCAGGGGTAAAAGGGCCGAAATAGTAGAAGAAGAGATTGGTCGAACAAGGGATTGGAACCGGATAGGAACGACACAATTGCTCGAAGGCTACCGGAGGTAAGCCCACCCGTTCGGATGAAGTTGAGACGGGCGAGTCTCAGGTGCATCAGGGCAAGCATTTGAAAACGGGTGAAAGGAAACCGGACACCAACCCGTGTAAGGTAATCCCGATAAAAATGAAAGAAATTGGGACTGCCCACTTCTCGTTCAACACAAACAGGCTCGTCGGCTTCCGGGCAGCGTAGGACGCACCCCTCCATGGCGGGCGAGGTCTAACCGGGCAATATCCTCGTCCGACATAATGGACCGGGTCTTCAAGACCTCGTGGGACACCCGGGGATACCTACGACACAGGGCCTCGGGTGGACTAGAAGAATCAGATGTCTCGGCCTCGGCCCTTTTCTTTGAAGGCACGGATTTCGGAGCCATTAACCTATATGCAACATAAAAGGAAATCAGCAGAGTTGGAAATACCTGGAAAAACAGGATTAGAAGGCAAAACAGAGACGGCGGACTCGGACGAAAGGGCACGCCGGAAGGGGGACCCAAAGGACGCCGATGCCGACAAGATCCGATAATCGAGGTAGCTCAAGTCTTCGCCACGCGCGATGTGAAATGAACTCTCGGCCAAGCGGTCCCAACAGGGGGGCCGAGATAATCACTAGGATAAGGGTCCAAACTTGCGGGGATGGACCCTCACAAAAACCGATCGGTTGGGCCATCAAGGCGGGAGCACTAGAACCGGTAAAAGAACCTACCCCGGCCGGAAAGGTGAAAAGGTAGGAACGGTGTTTGCCGGAATTTGAACCATGGAAGGTGACAAAGCTCTAGCGAGATATGGGTTGAGGCCCAATTCGCCCGAAGAACCATTCCCACCTCGACGAAGAGGTGCTAACCTCTCTCGTTTCCGGAGCTCGGTCCCAAGAACCCGATAAGAAGCTCTCGGGTAACGAGCGCGAAGAAACTCCTCTTCCTCGGGGGTGAGCGTTGTTCGACTCTAAGGAAAGGTCTATGTCTATCCATCGAAAGAGGAACTAGAACCTAAGGACTACGAGACCTCACGTCAAAGGCAAGGAGCATATAGAGCGGAACACGAAACTAATCTTAAAAGAAAGCTCGAAGGCCGGGAGAATGGGAAAAACAGAGGAAAAACCGAGAGATTATCCAAACAAGACGAAGTATGCCGTAAAAGAGTAAAGGCAAGGACGGAAAATACCCGAGTAGAAACAAAGAAGATGACTTGAACGAGTGAAATGTAACGAAGAGGATGACTTGAACAACCAAATTGTAGTGACAATGGAGTTCTCAAGGGAAAGAAACTCGAGCAAGTTCACTACAAGATTGTATGCGTGAAATAGTGAAAAACGCAAATATAAAACAAAAACTACGAAGAAGGAGAGGGAACGCCGGGCATTTCGGTCTTTAAACATGGACACGATGGGAAATGCACGACATGATGAAGGAGCATTAAATGCGCACGCTAATCGGCACAGAACGCGCGACGTATGCGGACCCTTTCCAATCGGGACACGCCAGTGTGAAAGACACAATGATGGCGCCTACGGAAAGAAGACCAAACGGTTTACCGCGAACGGGGGACTTACAATCTAAATCCGAGGCCGCCTAATGTGCCCCGTGCCTGGAACGGCCCAAGGCACCATCCAGGGCGGCATCACAGAGGTAAGCCGCGGCATAAGGAGCCGGGATGGCCAAAGCATAGGCCCCGGACACACACCGGACCTGGAGTATCACACACCTCGGCCGTCCAACAACATGAACAACCAAGCCGGGGGCAACTGTACGGGCCCGCCCAAAAGCCTCCAAGTCCATAGCAAGGCCCAAGCGAAGGCGTAATCCGCCAATAATGGCGGGAGAGCCGAGAAATCCCGCTAGCGGGATTCGCCCCAATCATATCAATCCACCGAGATACCCGTCCATTTAGAAAGTATCTCGGATATCCGCCCCCCAATGACACGTCACATTAATGGAATATCATTCAATATCCGCCCCATTAATGGCCCCCCATTAATGGCGTGCCTCGGATATGGCACCAGCACGCCTATAAATATAGAAGGCGGAGTAACAAGTCTTGCACACACTCTAAACCTAGACTATTTACATACTGATCTCATCACGTCACACCGCACCCCCTTTGTCGGTGTACGGTGATCCGCTCTCCTGGCTATCTCCTTCATAGATACCCGTCCTCACGATACATCCAAGATCAATCTTCCAAATTCCTTTGACATCTCGTGTTATATCACGAAACAATTCTATATTTAATTTCTTCAAGAAAAAAGTACTAAAACATATGAAGAAATCATTAATAAATCAAAACCAAATTGCCACTTTGCCCCTGCCATTATTGAACCAATAATGTTATTGCGAGCCCATGTATCTTATCTCCAGCCAAACGATGTAGACACGCCACACGTGATGTCCATTCGCCAAATGTAAAATTGTCCAAAGGTTTTGGGAAAATGCCATTTTACGACCCACTAAGGGTAATAATTATATTCACTATGCATATTGACATGGCACGTATCAAATACTCTTTGTATTACTATTTTTTTTATCAACATATTTCTCTATTTAGGTAAATTATTATAAAGGGTGAAAGGGTAATTTTAGCAATGAAGTTTTTTACTACAAGCGTCTAATACAATTAAGTTTTTAAGAGTATAAAAGTAGAGATAATATTTTAAAAATGATACAATTTTAACAATGCCATTAAATTAACTCAAACCTGTTACTTTTTTTAAGTGAGACCTACTTATTCTCCCTTCATCTTTATAACAGAGTTTAAGCTAATTTAATGGAATTGTTAAAATTGCATCATTTTTAAAAGACTATGTCTACTTTTAAACCATTAAAAATTTAATTATGCTAGATAGTAGAAACTTCATTGCTAAAATTACACATTAACAGTACTATAAATATCATTATATTATTACTTTAGAAATACTTGTTTTAAAACTCAATACATCTATGTTCATCTCCTAAAATTACACACATATATATATGTATGTATTTATTTATTTTCTCCTAACATCACTGTCGTCTTCATCAAGCAAGACGGCTAATCAATATTGTCTTAGTCGAAATAATCAAATTCACTTTCAAGTGATTATCTTGTATACTCTATTTTAAAATGAATTGTGAAACATTTATAGTCTAAGTTTCAATAATTAGTACGTATAAGTACAAATCAGAAAATTTAGTTTACAGCCCAAACAAGTTAATTTGATATTATTTCCAAGTAATTTACGAAATATTTTCGATTTAACTTCCAACTTTTAGTAATCATGATTTCAGTTAATTTTAGAATAATAATTAAATCCTTAAATAAGTTAACGCCAAAATGGTTTATCTTGTTAATTTCAAAATATTTTTTATTTATAATTCAGTTATCAATACAATAGTCATTAATATAATTCTGAACAATAAATACTTTTACCAAAAGTTCAAAACAATAATTAAGTTCAAAGATTTAACAAGTTTTTCAAGTGGACAAAATTTTATTTTCAAATAACACCTTCTACACCTATATTGAAAAATCCATTTATTTTAAGAAAAATACAAAATTTAAAATTAATATTATTAATTTTTTAAAAAATAAATCAACAATGACATCACCGCATAATATATTGTCTATCGTCTTATTAAAATAAAAATATACTTTTCTGCCATAAAAATAGACTTAACATCGTGCCATGTTATTTTGTAATATTTTTTCCTACAAAAAATTTTATAACGCTATAATATTCATGGTTTATGAACATTATACTCACTTTAAATTCTATATAGAGTGCAAGCTCATAAGTCATAATAGAGTAGTAAATTATTAAACAACTAAAAATATAATTAAAAAAACATATTGCCGATTTTGCGACCCCCATCATTGAACAGTAACCTGTGTGGCTCATATTTGGAGTTTAATGAGTGGACTAAAACTTTTAGTGTCTTTTTTTTTCTCTTTGTTTAATTTTTATGATCTAAAAAATAATAAGTTGACTCGAAAAAATAATTGTAGCTCAAGCATGCGCGTGTGTGTGTATATGAAATAAAAGTAATGCTTTATCTACTCCATTAAAAAAAGAAAAAAAAAGTAATGCCTTTAATCCAAAGTGGTGCGCCTAGAGGCAATGCCCTAATTAATAATTTTAATTTCTTTTTCAATGCAATTTAAGAGACCAAAAAAAAAAAAAAAAAAAAAAAAAAAAAACAGTGGATTCCACTTGTCAATTTAAAACCCTAGTTTTTATATTCCTCCAAATTATATGGATGATAGGATTAAAGAAAATATAAATTAGGTAATGCTCAACCTCCTCGCTTTTGAATTGCTTTTATATGGTGCTTTCCGTGCATGAGAAAGTATATGCAGAACCAGGGGCGGATCCAGAAATTTATGGAAGGGGGCACTATTAGCGGGAGGGGTGCGGGGGTTCCAGAAATTTTTTCCACTTGTCATCAAAAGCACAAAAGATAATATAGGATTCAAAAGGTTTTCACATCATTAAATGATTACAAGTTAGATCATCATCAATAAGAAAAAGAGCAAGTGTTAGCCATAAAATGCCCATGGCGGAAAAATTAGCAACCTACATGCTCCAAGTAATTTTTTATCTTTGTGAATATCCACATAAGATACAAAGAAAAAGACAACAAAATGTTAGAAAAGTATCTCAAAAAAGGAAGCGGTCTTTCCCGTTAAGGTCACAATGCTAAAATATGTCCACAAGGTGAACTGATTGAATAAAATATGTCCGCAAGGTGAGCCGCCCCCTTTTTGAATAAAATATGCATGGATCACTTTGAATAAAAGCTTTGATTTTATAAATAAATAAAAAAATTCAAAAATCGGGGGGGGGGGTGCCCCCTTGTCACATAGGTGCATCCGCCTATGTGCAGAACTCACTGATCCCTTTTTTACCAAAATTTTTGCATAAACATTTATTTTTTAATTAATTAATTAACTTCTGTTATTGACAAATTATGTTCAAGACAAAAATTCAAACAACAAATACAACATATAAAAATATACTATGCATGATAAAAACATTGAGAATACTTATATGACTACTTTTAAGAAAAGTACTGAAATTGCATATACAGTCATTTTTTAATAAACAACTGACATATTTTAAATTAGGGGGAAAACATACTATTCTTTCTCTCAACTTAATCTATTTTGGGAGAATCTTAATTAAATCCCTTGAAATAATCAAAACTTAAATAAGGCCTTTACTTTGAATAAATTCTTAATTAAGTCAAAAGATTTTATTAGGAATTTTAGAATATTATTAAGTGGCAAAAATGCCCTCAGTTTAAAAAGAAACTATTTAGACAATTATTGCTTCCTTTTTCATTTTTTTCTTGATTTAAAAGTATAATTAAAGGTTTTTTTTTTCCAGTTTCTAATCATTAGTTTTCATGCATTAAAGCTTCTTGGATTAACATTTTGGAGTTTAGAGCCTCAAGCTCTTGGATCAAGAATTGCGTTTTTCACCTTTTTTTTTTTTTTTTTGATATGATATGGATTTTTAGTGCAATTAGGGCTAAAGTAGGGAGAGATTTTGAGGTAACTGATGCTCAATTCGAAGCTTAGATCTCTCTAGGAGAAGGTTCCAGAATTTCTTTGAGTATTTTTATTTGTGGGTTGGATCATGATTCTCTTAAAAACAATTGTCAATGTGTCATAAAAGATTTGGTACTTTGATTTTGGAGTGTTCAATTCATTGTGCAAATAAAACCAGTTGACCAAAAAAATGTGCGAATAAAACCAGTGCTTTGGTTGTTAGTATTCCATGCAAAATTCAGCGCAGTGCTTTGATTGTGGGAAGTTGATATTATTAGGAAGCTTCGTTGATATAAAATAAATATTAAAAGGATTGTGGGAATTTAATAATAAAAAATTAGTTTTCCCCCTACTGCACTGCTGCCTTCTTTTTCTTTTCAAACATATGGGTATTATTGTCATCTAATAACATTCCAAAAATTCCTAATTAAGCCTTTGGCATGATTAGAAATTTGTTTAAAGTGTACCCTTATTTAGGTTATGATTATTTCAAAATGATTTAATTAAGGTTCTCCCTTTTTCTTTTAAAATTAATTTAGGATTTTAGGGATTTTAGACATACTTGGAATTTGATTGATTGGCTAAAGTGTGCGCACAAAACCAGATATCGATGGACTCTGATTATGTTATATAGCAAATTCACCATAGGAAAAAAAAAAAAAAAAAAAAAAAAAAAAAAAAACCAGACTGAGAAGTTACATATATAAGAGTTGTTCATCCATGATATCACAACTTCCAAAAACTGATTAACCCATATCCATATATATCGAATATAGAGTTACATGCATGGGTTATGACATTTTAAACCATAAAGGGAACATTCAATAGTAGATCTATTATTTTAGATGAATGTGCTCTCATCTTAGGACGTGGCCCTATGGTTTATTTTATGTCTTATGTAGTTTTTGGCACTTAGCCATCTTTTATATATATATATATATATATATATAAAATCTATGAACCCATATTTTTCTATATTCATGTAACAATTCACTTGAATTGGGCTTGGGTCCTAACGGTTTAGATGGGAAGAAAAGTTGGGAAAAAAGAAAAATAGGAGAGAAAATGAAGAGAAGGGAAAATGTTATTTACCCTCTTATTTGGATGGAACAGAGAAAATGAGCAAGTATCTAAAAGACTAAAATACCCTTATTTAAATATATTTTCATGTTAAAAGTAAGTAATTTAGAAAAAAAAAAAATATTTTCCAGAGGTATAATGTTTAATTTGTGTTGTACCTATATATTCTTAAAAATAAAAATTCACATAGCATAAATTAAAAAGTTATAAATTACATATTGTCTACTATAACGCATAAATTAAAAAGTAAATGAATTATATATTGTCAACTATAACGTTACATAAGACTTGGAAAAGAACGGTGCAACATTTGACGACGAAGACAACAACAGTAAAAGAATAGTGCACTGAATTTTAAATAATTTAATTTATCATTAATTCTATAGAAATGAGTGTTATAGCTCTTTTGCGTAACGCAAATGAAAAGCGGAGAGGAAGAGCACCGGCAATGTAAAGGCACCAAAGGAAATGAATTTTCTCCCCCAAAAATTCTTCACATGTGGAGAGACAATTTGAGGAGAAAATGGGGTGGGCCCCACACCCCACACCCCACACCCCATTTTCTCTCTCACTTTTCTTTCTTCTTACGTTTTCTCTCGTGGTCAAACATGGCCATCCAAACAAGAGGTTAGTGTGGACCGTGGACTAGGTATATTTCAATAAAATATTCTCCTGACAAATATTTTTTCACTTACATTAGAGTTATATTTCAGAAAATTTGAATTTTTAATGACCAACTACTATATGTAAATCAACTGTCAATAATTAATAAAAAATATATTTTAAAGACAAGATTACAAGTTCTATATTAAAGTGAAAACTAAATAACTTTCTTAATTAAAGAAGGAAAAAAATGAACTGGACATGAAGTAAAACAAAAATACACCTGTCACTAATGGATATTAAAATAATACTACTCTTATATATGTATTAAAAAGAGAAGTACTACTCCCTCCGGTCACAATTATAGAAATTATTTACCAAAATTTGGAGAGATTAAAGAGAGAAGTTAAATTAGTTAATTATAATTATTTTCCAAAAATACCCCTCTGAAAATTAAAAATTACATAAAACAAAATTAATATTACAAGTTACGAGGGTAAAAGCCACTCAGCTTACATGATAACACAATACTTTGCTAATATAGTTATTCCAAGCAACTAATTATCATTTCTTTGTTCGTGCAGAGAAATCGCGATCAAATCTTAGTATTTCTTAAGGAAATTCCTGAACCAGTGTATTCGTGTATATAATAGATTTAATTGTAATCAAGTTTATTTTTTTATTGTTGGAAAAAAGATGATGATATTAATGTTTTAAAGGAATATTAAAATTATTTAATTTAAAAATAAAAAATAAAGTAAAATCTCTTACTTGATAGAATATAAAGCGTGTTGTTAAATTAATTATTGTGGAAGAAGTATTAGTAGGGGTAATATGAGAAAAATTGCTCAAAATTATTTTATAAGAAAAAATTATAATTGAGGTATATATAACATTAATGAGTTGCAAACAAATATTTATTTATAAAATATATAAGTGTATTATTAAATTATTATTGTCTTTAATTATTGTTGAGAAAGTATAAATAGGGGTATTATAGAAAAAAAATAACAAAATTTAAAAATTACTCTTATAATTATTAGGACCAAAACCAACTCCAAAAAATATTTTTATAATTAGACCGGAGGGAGTACTATTATATGACCCTTATCTTGCGGAGTGCATAAAAGTGACTAAATTTCTTTCTCTGTCTTCTTTTTTATTTTATCAAAGCCATTGAATAGCTCTTTAACACTAAGATTCTATCTCTTTCTATCACTTTCTCTTCAATCCCCGCCCCCCCAACTATAAGAAGAAGACAAAGTAGCCATTTAGAAGTTGCAGAGAGAGATCAACGATTGACATGGGAGGTAAACTGAGCAAGAATAATGAAGGGTACTATTACAGCTGCGAGAAGGAAATGATGAATCTGAAACATAGAGTGAAGATTCTGCAAGAGGAGATAAAGACGATGGCGGTGGAGAGAGAGAGGGAGTACATGAACTGTGAGAGAGAGATAATGGTGTTTGCTTTGAAGGAGACTGAGTGGAAGAGAGAGAGGGAGAAGCTGAAGGAGGAGGTGGCGCGGCTGAGGAAGACGGTGGAGGAAAGGGAGGAGAAGATAGGAGAGATGACAACGCAGAGGGACAAAATGGGAATAACGGAGAAAGGTGAGGATAATAGTGGCAAAGAGTGGGAATTACTGGGGACTAAGCTTCTTGTTGAGAAGATGAAGGAAGAAAGAGCAAGAAGAGATGAAGCTGTAGAGAAATGGAAACAACTTTATCTGGAAATTAAGACTGAGTTGGATGATCTCATTCAGAGAACTTATGATGGTATGTATATATCTGATTCTATGGACTAATTTAGATTTTTAAAATTATTATAATTAATTATATCAAATCTCGAGTTCATTTCACTCGACCTAGTTGTTATCACTTGGAATTCATTATAATTGTAATGGAGTTAATTATGGTCCAAGAGATTTTGACAAAAGTTTTTGCATTTTTTGGTGTAGAGATTCAAATTATCTGGTTAATTAGCGACAATTCTGGTTAATGTTTAAGAGCTAGTCAAGTAATGTTTATGCTGAACTTGCAGAATTTCTGGAAAGTAATTTTATGTGTTGAACAATAATAATTTTTTTTTTTTTGTTTGAAAAGAAACATATTAGTTAATTGATTGAAGATATTCAATATGAATATTTGCATTTTTATGTTTGAGAAAGTCACTCTCTTTTCCTAGGATAAAAATTGAAATATTACATATTTATTATATTTCTATTATCATTATTTAATTAATTGCAATTGTATGTCTCTTCCCATTATTTTTTTATATTTAAAAGCCAATTTTTTTTTCTTTTACAGCTTTACATTTGCATTTTTTTTTATTCTATTCTATTCTATGTACAAAACAACCCATAACATACACAAACATAAACTGTAGGTTGATTTTTACTTTTAACAAACTAATTGAATTAAATTCAGTTAGTTGGCAGGTAGGTTGTCTTTCACTGTCCTTCTTTGAAGTTAGAGTTGATTGATGAAAACTTTCTGCACTGATTAAATCAACAACCGAGGTAGAAAACATACACGTCTTTAAGAAAACAATATTTTTACCCTACACTGGTTGAGGAAGTACATTGGTTGGGAAATGCGTGTGAAGTAATTTTTAACCACCGTAAAAAAACCAATTTGCACTTACGAGGGTTCGAATTATGTTTTTAACAATTTTACACTGTTTGAAGGGAGAAAGAATATAGTAAAATAAGAATATTAATAAAATTTAGATAGCTGGAAATCTGACATGCACAATCTATATTATATTCTATTGAAATAAATTATTAATGAGAATATATGTTTGATTTATATTTGTTCACACACAGGTGATGGGCTATGTTGGAAAGCAAAAGAAAATGAGGTGAATATTCAGAAAATGAAGATAGAATTAGAAGACAAAGAAGGAACCATCAAGTCATTGAGATCTGAATTGGAGTCATTGGAAGGAGAAAAGGTAAAAAAGGAGAGAGAGTTTGATTTGTTGAGACAAAGCTTGAGAATCATGAATGGCGGCAACAAGAAGAATGTAGTTCAAACAAAAGAGAAGCTTATGAAATCCAAGAAAAATGTTAGATAATTAAATAATTTGTTTGTTGCTTCAACAATTGTAAAAATTAAAGATTCTCTGAAGGTTAAAGAGAGTAAAGTTGGTCCCACCTGCGTCAAATTTACATATGTACGTGTAGAGGTGAGACTTTCTTTTCTCTCTCTCCCCCTCTTTCTTTCTTTCTTTACTTCACCATCACTTGTTATTTTCAAAGATCTTGGATTGGATATATATATGTATTTTTGTACACGAACTTAATGGTAGTACTTTCTTTATCTGCATAAAAAATTGTGAAATTAAATAGTTTTCATGAAATAACCTAATTTTTTTGGGAAAATATCAGTGAGGTCTCAAAAAAAGAAAAATATTAAAAATGTCCCAATCCCAAATTTAAAAAAAAAAAATTCCCTAGAGACTTTTTCGATATTAATTATGGAATTCCAATATAAAAAAATTTCCATTGTCAAAATGGCTTTTCCTGTTGTTAAAATGACTCTATGAAATTGTTGTCAAAATGGCTCTATATAAGTATTGTTGTCAAAATAATTTTTGATGTTGTCAAAAAATTTCCAAATTTTTTCTCCGGAGTGTAGAATTTTAGGAACCTAGAAATTTTTGGCAACAGTAAAGTCATTTTGACAAATGAAAAAAAGCCATTTTGATAATAATATTTTCATAGGGAAATCTTAACAACAAGAAAAACTATTTTGACAACGGGACTTTTTTATATTGGAATTCCGTAATTAATATCTGTGGGGGATTTGGGGTTGGGACATTTTTGATATTTTTTCTATTCCTTGAAACCTCACTGATATTTTCTCTAATTTTTTTTTCATGAGATATATATATATATATATATATTTTTTTTTTTTTTTTCAGTCCTCCCAAATGAAAAAGTGAATTTTACTTTTCACAGAAAAGAAACGGGTAATTATTCATTTATTGGATCTTGAAATAGAAAAGAAAAGAAGATGCAAGACAATGATTTGCTATTTTTTGTTATTCTTTCACTCACTTTCTTATATAGAAGCAAACAAATTCATATATTATTTCATAGAAGATTCATTCACCTTATGATAGAGTAATTAAGCCAAAAGGGTGTCATGATTAATTGGCCTTTTTTTTTATACCTAATTTCCTATTCATCATCTTTCGTTTCTCATTATTTTTTTAAAACTGGGAAATATCGTCAAGCAATCTCTTAAAAGTTGTCCACCTTTGAATAGAAATAAAATTATTTACTTTAAAACATTAGTCAAATAGAAGAGACTTAATATATTTTTAAAAAATTGAACCAAATTTTTATGAAATTATGATAGCAGTACTAGATATATATTGAATAATTCTGATAACTAAAAAATCAATTCCACTAATAAAAAAGTTGGTTTGGTTGTTGAAAGATTGGCTTATTTTTTCAAGAGCCTTTATTTAAAGTCCAGAAAAATGGGTAATCTATATAACAACTTTTGTCTCTATACCGTTATTTTGATAAGCCCTTAAAAAAACTCGTCAATCATCAACAATTTTATTAAAACCCAATAATTTTTTACTGATTTACCATTTATGCACAGTTCATTGTATAGTACTTTAGTTTCTTTTTACTAATTTAGTTTTCTTTAATTAATAAATAGTGGTTTTCCAACAGTAGTTTTAGGCCCCTTAAATTTCTTTACATTAAACCGTTAGCCATGTAGTTTAAAATAGATTTGAAGCTATGATTAATAGTGTTAAGTGTAACCTGTGTCGTTTAACTTAGTTTAAATTGTTGAATTGGTTGTTGATTGGACATGTTAGGCCTGCAGATCATTTAGGTGTTTTTTTTTTTTTTTTTTTTTTTTTTGGAAAAAACCCATCGGAGGTTGGGTATAGCAGAATGAGCTAGTCCCTCATTTAGTGATGAATCAAGGTTTGAATTTCTGTTGGAAGAGATATCCAAATTTAATATCTAACAGTATCTCAAATAGGATTGCCTCAAAAAAAAAAAAAAAAAAAAAAAAAAAAAAGAAAAAGAAAGAAAAAAAAAAGCACAACGTAGCTTAGATTTTAAAACATACTAAATAGCTTCATTTCCGTTTAACAATGTTAATCCCACCTACGAGTTTTTATTTTTAACTATACAGACTAATATTTTAGATGGAAAAAAGAAATTTGAGGGGTTAAAAACAACTCAAAATTAACGAGATCAAAACATAAAATGACGGTAAACAGGAAAAATCAACAATGATAGTGACACTTTTTGTTGGCCATCAACCCCTTTCTAATCTTAGGTAAACCAATTAGAAGTCATTTCTAACTAATTTATAAATACTAACAAAAACAGGTAAAAATGTTAAATTTATCATAAAATTCAAGTAATTTTTAATATTCTCTTTATTATTTACTAATTAAATTCCATGAACAAATTAATTTCTATTCTTTCATATTACTTTTATTAAATATGGACATGCATAAAGGTTATTTAACACCCCTTATAAATATTAAATGCTCACCCTATCCCTACTATAACTACTTTCTATAAATAATTCTTAGTCCTTTTTTTTTTTTTTTTGGAACCTATTAAAAGACGGTTGAATTATACAAATCTTAAATTAAGTTTCTAAATTTAACAAATTATAAATTAGGCTAAGCAAACCATTTTAGGATTTTAGAGTTTAATGATTTTACCTATATACCCTCTTTCTCTCTCCTACTTCCATCACCATTCTTATTCTCCTCCCGCCATCTCTTCTCATTTCCTTTAGGTTCAAAACACACATTGCTCAGCGATAAACACCTCTTACGAAAAGGAACAGCATCGCGATATTGAGATATTTCCCATCGTTAACCCAATATCCCAATTGAAGTTATGGATCCTCATTCTTGGAGGAGGACTAGTTTAAAATGGACTAGTCACTGGTGCAAAAAAAGCTTTTAAAACCGGACAAAAGAGGCATCGTAAGATCGGACCAACGACCGGTCTTGTTCCAGCCGGTATTAAAAGTCTAGCATTTAATACCGGACTCGCACTGGTCTTAAAGAAACTCTTTTAGACCGGACATTTGAAACAATGGGTCTTAAAAGTCGTATGAAATAAACCCGAAATATTTTTGGTTCAGTCCTAAAACTCAACTTTTAAGACCGGCTAAAAACTAGGCCGCTCTTAAAAGATTGGAATTTTAAGACCGGACAAAAATAAATACGGTCTAAAAAATAGCGGCTTCTAAGACTGACGACTAATTATACGCGGTCTTAAAAGAATGACTTTTAGGACTGGATGATAAATAAATCCGGTCTTAAAAATTGAACTTTTAAGACCGGATGTATAAATATACCGGTCTTAAAAGACCAACTTTTAAGATCGGGCTTAATATGGACCTTTAAGATCGGACATATAAATACATACATCCGGTCTTAAGAGTCGACCATTTAAGACCGGCGCATTTATTTCCGGTCTAAATTTTCTCTGTTCTATTCTTCCTGATTGTATTACACACAAATCCACCACCCAATCCAGCACATAAAAGTCGATACTTTAAGCTACAAGCTATGAACAATTATGAATAAATTGAATTGAGACAAAGAATACAAATATTATTCACCACGAGTTATGTGGCCTTTAATTAATGATTATACTATGACTACAACACCTAAATTAATTAATACAATAAGATAACTTACTTACAAATACAATAAGTTACAAATATAGCATACATGCCCAAAATAATATTCACCAT
Organism: Acacia acuminata; assembly: GCA_019022655.1. NCBI lineage: Eukaryota > Viridiplantae > Streptophyta > Magnoliopsida > Fabales > Fabaceae > Acacia > Acacia acuminata. Next base: position 172,820 of record JAFJYI010000367.1, on the reverse strand, counting down.
GCCTTCATCTCGATTCCCACCCAAAAAACGTAATAACATCCTCTTTTATAACATGCCCCTTTCGATCGGATCCCGCCACAAAAATAAAACAAAAACAAACTTCATAGTCAGTGACATTGTTTATGAACATAGAAAGAATATAATATAGGTAAAACCTTAAAGTTTTCAAAGAATTATGCATATGAATATTACCTTATAAATTGACTCTTTTATAAAGTGATATCCTCCCATATCCCTTCTTAATGATCATTTCTTATGCCGGGTTCATTATCCGCTTCATCTTCTTCGTTTATGTCGGTAGGTAACCCCTTGAAAAAGGAGTACTCTCGGGAAGACCATAATTTGAATGACTTTCCTCATCAATATCAATGACCCTTTTTCCTTGGAGAGCTACGAGACCACATTTTATTTTCTTGATCGGTGATATAGAACACTTGTTTCGCTTGGTCCGCGATAATAAAAGGTTCATCTCCAAAACTTCTACCATTGACATCAACTAATGTAAATCCCGGTAGATCGTTCGAACACCATTATTGACATTAACCCATTTGCATGTGAAAATGGGAAATCTAATTTTCACATAGTCCACCTCCCAAATCTCTTCAATAACCCCATAATATGGCATGACTGCCATTAAAGGCCTCTTGTCTTTCGAACTGGAGAAGTGTATAGATTCAACCTCTAACATAACACCACTGTTCTGGACTGTGCTCGTATCATCTAGGGACTTCGTGTAAAATGTAAAACCATTGATCACCTACGAATTCCAACTTACGACATCAACCTCAGGACCACGTGCTAACCATTTGATTGTATCGAAACACATTCGTCTCCCTCGACCTTTTGTTTGAACTAGTGTGCAAAAGTTACATTATGCTCCCTAATCAACCTTTGTTCGATCATTCGATGATTTTATTTCCTTACAACTTCTTTATGTGCAGCTATCTTTGTCTTGAACTTCATCAACATTATTCAAGATGTATAAGTGGACTTGTGACAATTCATCGATCCACACTCTTTATTGAAGCCCCTCGTCTACCCCTTCAATGCGACGTTTTGGAAGCCCAATATGTCTTACTTTGGCCAAATAATTTTGACAAAATTCCATGGCTTCTTCGAAACATATTTCGAACAATTGATGCTTCCGACCGGTATGCATTCTTCACTTACCCTTTTAGGAATTTCATAGATCTTTCAATTGGGTACATCCACCGTAAATGGATAGGGCCGCACAACTTTATCTCCTTCACTAGATGAACAATTAGATGAACCATGATGTCAAAAAAGGTAGGAACAAAAAGCTTCTCAAGGTGGCACAAGATAAGATATCCTTCATTCTCCAATTCATCCAACTTTTCAATCTCGAAAACTTTACTACAAACCGCATTGAAGAAGAAACAAAGTCTAGTCAAAACGACCGAAGATCATATTCGGCGATGCCTCGAATAGCTATTGGAGTATCTGTTGCATCAAGACATGACAATCATGAGACTTTTGGCCTACTAATTTCAAGTCCTTCATCGATACAAGCCTCTTAAAATTTGAAGAATACCTAGAGGAAACTTTTGTCCCATGTAAACATCCACAAAAACTTCGTTTCTCATACTTAGACAAAGTATGAGAAGCCGAGGGACAATAAGTTCTCTTACCATGTGGCCTTGGATGTAACTCTTCGCGTATTCCCATTGCTATTAGATAAAATCTTGCCTTCACACCATCCTTGGAACTACCTTGTATGTTGAGAAGCGTGCCAACAATACTATCACATACGTTTTTCTCCACATGCATAACATCAATACAGTGTCTCACATTAAGATTGCGTCAATAGGGAAGATTGGAGAATACATATATCTTTTTTCATATATTTGTTTCTTTTCTACTCTTTGCAGTCTTACCGAAGATGACATTGATATTTTTCACCTTTTCATATACTTGCTCCCCAATCAATGCCACCGGAGCATCTTCATACTCTTGGCCACCAAAAAGGCTTTCTTTAATCGATGATATGGGTGGCCCCGTCTAAGAAATCTCCTATGTCCAAGATAAACCGTCTTTCTTCCATGTTGAAGTTGATGGTAGCATGTGCCTTCTTCACAAACCGGACATGCTTTATGGCCTTTTACACTATACCCTGACAAGTTCCCATATGTTGGGAAGTCGTTGATAGTACAAAATATCATGGCTCGCATTTTAAACACCTCCTTCTTCAAAGAGTCATAAACGTCGACACCTTCTTCCCACAACTCCTTCAAGTCTTCGATCAAGGGCTCAAGGTAAACATCAATGTCATTTTCGGGTTGTTTTTGTCCGAAAATCAACATAGACATCATGATGTACTTTCGTTTCATGCATAACATAGGAGATAAGTTGTAAATAATCAGGAGTATAGGCCATGAACTATGTATGTTGCTAAGGCTTCCATATGGATTCATGCCATCCGTGCTAAGGGCAAGCCTAAGGTTCCTAGGTTCTTCGCCGAAGTTCGGAAATAATTGATCGATTTTCTTCCATTGAGAAGAATCGGCCGGATGTTCAAGCTTTCCATCGAAATCCTCTCATCTGTATGCCACCTCAAATTTTTTGCATCATTTTCATTAGCTAACAACCGCTTGAACATTGGTATGATTGGAAGATACCACAACACTTTTGTAGGCCCCTTATCTGACTTGTACCTTGGGGTTTCACATATCGAACATTGCTGCTTCTCTTCAAACTCTTTTCAACATGCAATCATTCGGGCATGCATGGATCTTTTTGTACTCCATCCCCAGTGGACAAAGTATTTTCTTAGCATCATAATATCGAGGCCACAACACATTATCATCTGAAAGCATGTCCTTAAAAGCCTCAAGTATTTTAGAAAAAATCTTGTCACTCCATCCATGACGTGCCTTCAAGCTTACCAATTTCAATACAGCGTTCAACAATTGGTATTTTGTGCACCCACGGTATAGCGGGGTCTTTGCATCACTGCACATATTACCATATGCATGTGATTGATGAAAAGCCTCTTCTCCTACATCACGGATAATGTCCTCTATGCGATCATCCATATCCGTGTCATTATCATCAAAGGCCACTTCCCCATGTTGAGACCCACTTGGTATTTTTCACCATGCCATACCCATACTGTATAAGTCTTACAAAATCCATCACAAATTAAATGTGTGTGTATAACTTGAGGACTTAGTCACCTCTCATTCAAACATTTTACACAAGGGCAATAAAACTTCCCACTATCATCATGGGCATTTTGTTTAGCATATTCTACAAAGTCCCTCACCCCATTCTGATATTCAACACTCGTTCGCAAAGCATTTATCCAACTATGATCCATAGTAGAATTCCTATAGACGGAAAGATTTAACATACGTAATCCAAAAAAATTGGCACACTTGCATATAAAATAAGACAACACCAAATGCATATTTATGCTCAATGTCGGTTATGTCTTTTTATTTTTATTTTTTTTTACGTAGAAACTTGCCCATTAAATGCATACCGAAGAATCACTTTTGGTCATAAATGTATCACAGTGAATCCAAGAAGCAAAATAAATGCATGACGAGGAAATTAAATGCATCGCATGAAGGTCTTGTGGACTCACATGTAGCATATAAAATCAAATGTGTTTCCTGAGTCTTTCTTCTCCCGCCATGAACATTGATGTTGTAGACAGCAAGAGTACCCTAAAAACATTTGTTGGTCAGTTGGGTAGGTCTAAAGTGCAAATATAATCTTCAAAATAAAATATTCATTAACAACAGAGAAACCCACAAGAACATTTCATCGATTTCGTTCAACCCATAAAAAACCCAAAATGATAAGCAGGAAAATCATGAAGTTATATAACCGAAACACCTCTTACAGCTTGGTCTATAGACGTTTAGCTCGAGAACTAGAAAGTGATTGTCGAGAGAGCAACGCAAAGCGACGACAAAGCAACACACAAACACTTGGATACGTAACCCGAGTAATCACTTTCGTCGTGACAAGATAAGTTCGAGAGAGGGAAATTTAATATTTCGTGCGACAGAGAGATGTTTAAGTATTTTGGATTTTATTAAGACATGTAAATTACAAAGTAGCCGGTCCTAAAAATATAATGAAATTTTTAAGACCGGAGTTTTAGAAGACTCCGGACCTAAATTTTTATCATTCATTTAATACTCCGCGCGTTTTGGTTTATTAAGACCGGTTAATTCTAAAGAAGCAGGTCCTAAATATAAAACTTTTTAAGACCGGTGGTTTAGAATACTCCGGTCCTAATATTATTCATTTAATATTCTGCGTGACAATTTAAGACTGGTTATTTATTAAGTAAATGGTCCTAAATTTTGGCTAAACGAAGTTTCTTTAATTACTGGAGAATATGAACAAAAAAAAGACAGAAGCTTAGTTCTTAATGCTACATATATTACTTGAATATGCAGGTACACAAGAAAAAATACAAAAGAAAAACAAGCAGAAAATTATCAAAAACAAGAATCTGACTAAACATCCTAAAGCTTATTATCCTCCAAAGCCTTGGTGATATCGGCGTGAGCAGCATTAACTTCCCGCCGGAGATCAGCAAGTTCTTGTCTTATTCGTATCATACGGAGGAACTCAGAATAGACAGGGTCGGTAGAAGGATGGTGGGGGGGGGGTGCGGCAATCTCTTCATCATCGGAAATAACAATGGGTCCAACGACCCGAGACTCTTCTGTTTCAATAGAACGCACTCTCGATGGAGGAGGCGCACCGTATAACGATCGATGGAAGGCACGAGCATCACGTGTAAGAGCACCCCTACGAGAAATTCTCTTGTATCTAACCATGGTTTGAGTAGTTGGGGCAAAGAGGTATGAGAAGTTTATTAATAAAGGCAGAGATCAGTTCTCAGTTGGGGCAAAGAGGTACGTAGTTTGGAGTTACGAGGTAGTGAAGAGTTAATAAGGAGTTAATGATAGAGAGGTATGAGGAGTTAATAGAGAGCAAATAAATAAATGATCTACTTTACGAGTGGGTTTTATAAATATGCGATCTAAAATTCTATTATTTAATTTTTTTCAATTCAATTTATTTTAAGACCGACGTTTTATAATATGGCTGGTCCTAAAAGTATATTATTTTTTTTAATCAATTCATTTTAAGACCGACCTTTTATCATTTATCCGGTCCTAAAAGTATATTATTTATTTTTTAATCAATTCAATTACTTTTAAGACCAACCTTATATTTTATCCGGTCCTAAAAGTCATTCTTTTTAGCTTCCGATAGCAGAGTCGTATCCTTTTACACTTTGTATCAAATGAATGATTCAGAGTCTCTTGGGCTTCCAGATAAACTTTTCAACTAGGCATCTCCTCATATTCTGATGAACTATGCGTCCCCTCATTAAAGTTTCCTACCTTTCACATTGTTCGGGCGGGTTCTCTATTTAAACCCGATGTTACTCTACTTCCTTCACATAACATTCTTCTCCATCACTTCTTTTTCCTCCACAAGTAATGGTTGCTCCACCACCACCACGAGGTCCTCAACCACCCCCGGTCCTCCTTTTCCGATTAATCCTCTTCCACCTCCGTACCCTCCACCGCCCTCCAAACCCGACCTGCTACCGATCTTTGCAGACATTCGGCCCGCGTCGATCATCTAGATCGATGCTTGGGCCAATTGTTTCAGGTCTATCACGTCATCAACAAGCTGACTGCGGTACTCGACACCTAGGACATTGAGTACCATCCTTCAGACACGACGTCTCCGACCTCTCCGACGACTCCCTCCCCTCCGACAACGATGGGGAGGAGTAAATATTTTTATGTTTTGTTTTTTTGTTTTTTTTTACTTTGCTGCCCCCCCCGTATAAAAAAATATAATAATTTTTTTTCCTATTTTGATCCCTTGTCCTTCTCATTAGATTCTTTCTTTTTCCGACAAAAAAGAAACAAACAAAACATTGTCCTCGTGTGTGATCAACATTAAAAACTTGCAAAATACAGTTAAGATCAGACCATACAAAACAAAAAACATCGTTTACCTTATTCGAATAAAAAACAAACACGGTGACAATTCTTCCCAAGGTTGGATCCGTCGTTGTCGTCGGTTTTACCTCGCCCGATTTGAAACAAAGTGTCCTTTTCATTATCTTCCTTCTTTTTTCGACAAAAAGAAAAAAGACAAAAGAAAAGGGACACCGATAATGCTTGCTCAACATCGGGAGAGGTAAAAACGCGACGACAACGAAGGACCCAGCTTGAGCAGAATGCCAGAACCTTGGTTGTCTTGAACCCTAATGATTTGTCTGAAAAAAAAGACAACATTTGCTATATATAGGAAGACTATTAACACCAGAGATTTAAAAAATAAATGGTCCTAAATGTTGAGCTAAAATACACGAAGCGGGACTTTTAGGAGCGGACTTAAAAATAAATTACTTTTAGGACCGGATCTCTAATAAATATGCGGCCCTAAAAGTCTTTAGTCTTTAGAGACTTTTAGGACCGGACTATAATACACTTTTAAGACCGGAGTTTAAAAAACCTACGGTCCTAAATCTTTAGGAGCGGAACTTTTAAAAAATATGCGGTCCTAAAAGTCTCATTCACAACATCCTTGTACCTCAAATTTCAAGCACTAAATAGCTAGAATGAATGAATTTCTTCAAAAAATAAACAAATTTATTATTAAATTACACATTGCATATGTATATTTACAAATGAATGAATTGTTCAAAAAAATAAACAAATTTACGAAAAATTATTTTTGCTACGGCATACATTTACAAATGAATTTAGGACATTAATTATTGTCACCGACATTAATCGAGGTCATACGAGATATTCACAAAATAAATTGCATATGTGCTCCAATTCATCATCACGAAAGGGATCAGGATAGGCAAACCTCTATAACATCAAAGACAAAAACTGAATTAACTTGCGTGCATATTTCATATGTAACATTAAGCCGTAAACCGAATACAACCAAACCTCTATAACATCAAATACATTTACCTTTACGCTTAATTTAGTCCTTCCTTCCGTGATAATATCATATATGTGTTTCATGACGTACTGGCCACATAAGTTGGACTCCGTTGGTTGCCAACGGGTCTAAAAAGAACAAGAAATATATATAAGAGCATATATAGCTTATTGACCAAGTTCACAAGGCAGTGTGGCAGTGTCCAAATATGTACCAACCTTGGTGTGTGCCATGTAGGATTAGTGGCCTGATACGAACTTTTTTTTTACCTCGATTTGGAAGGTCTTCATGGCACTATCATAAAAATCACAAATTTATCAATAAAGGTTCACTGAAAATTCACAGCAGAGATTTCAGACGAGAGAATCAAAATGACATGCTTACTCGTTGATGGTCTGAGTCAACGTAGTCCCTGGATCACTGTGAGTGGAGCATAAGAAGATAACTTTATGCTCCTCCATGCACATGAGGACCAAGCGCCGATGGCGGCTGAAAATTCACAAAGCGAGTAAAGTACTCAGTGATATATGTAGCAGAATTAAGTGAATTGCAGACAAGAATTGTGATATGTACCTGTGAAAGTATGGAAACATGTAAACCTTTCTTCTCACTTCACACAACCTCTTTGATATGTACTCCTGTCTCTCCTCCTTGGATATTGTACTTGCATAGACTGGGCACAAGAATCCAAAATCATTGATTTTGCCCTGTTGCTCCAATACTTGATGCATGAACCTACAATAATGACATCGATCAGGGAATTAGTATATATGTATGTATGTCTAAACGATGCATTTACATTATGTACTCATATAAGAAGATACTTACTTCATCCACATTTGAACAATTGTACTAGTAAGCTCCTGTCGAGGAAGCAGCAGGGACGTTACATCATCGATGTCAAAGTAAACTGGTTGAGGATTAGTGAGGCCTACTACTTCATTGACAGGCCACGTTCTATCTTTAAAATATCCACTCTTCACCATATCAGATATTTTTTCCTTGGCAATCAACTTAGCAGTAGGGGATAGAGCTTGAGGAGGGGATGGAGCTTGACGAGGGGATGGAACTTGAGGAGGAGGAGGTGGAACTTGAGGAGAAGGGGATGAAGCTTCAGGAGGAGTAGAGACATGTACAAGCTTCACTGGCCAAGAGATGAAGGTTCCCTTGACATGACTCACAAGCTTCAGCTCATCAATTGGGAGAGGGAGAGGTGCATCACTGATCACCTTTTCAATTGACACGCTGACTTCATCATCAGCCATTTGTTGGTGGTGTACAGTTGATCCTAAGTTGTGGATAGTCCCTTTTGCAACTAATCATCTATGAACATCACGATCCTCCACATACAGGTCACGGGGTTGCTCTCCGACATCCAACAATACAACTCCCTCTAGTGCTCTCCGCATAGCAAATGTAGGTGAGTGTGGCAAGGGAACACTTGGTCTCGGACGAGAGCTCAAAAGCAGCCTCATCTGCTTCAATTCCTCCTTCATCTGGCTCATCTTAGGTTTCCACTTTACTTCTTTAGCCGCTACTTCCTCATTTATTTTGGCCACCGTGTGGTCCATCTCCTCTCGGGGAACCATACTTTGTCTATGGCGTTTGGATTTACCAAAGTATTCCTTCAGGCCTACCCGTCCTCCAATCCCCCTTACACGCCCGGGTGATCCGGTTTTCCAGTCGCGATAGTCAGAACATCATTCCTCCCGTCCGACACAAAAGCTCCCTCTGCTTCTTTCTTTTTAAGATCTTCCTGTAAGATACAGATAACGAGAAGCTTAGTAATGAAACTTGTTTAGTAACTAAAAAATAACAATAACGATACTTACAATTCTTTCAGCAACTACACGAGTTTGTTCACTCGTGTAGGCGCCGCTTGGCTTTTGCCGAATATGCAACCACAACTCCTCGCGACGTATTGGAGATGGCTGATCAACTATCGTAGAAGGATTGGATTCAGCTTCATCTTCCAATCTCTTCCACTTGGCCTCCATCAATTCTTTTTCGGCCTTTTCATATCCGCCGCGAGAAGCCCTATGCGGGCAATCATTCTTTCTCCCTATCTCTTGTGCTTGTTCCCTTCTTTTCTGTGAATCAGAATTGAAAACAACTATTAATTTTGAATTCCAGCCATGTCACTAATAGAAATTAGAGAACTTCTAATTATCGAATTGAAAACAACTATTTAATTATGCTAATTATCAATAGGCAAAGGCGAGCGGCGTCTTGATTCCGTTCAACCATAGGGAGTTTGATAGACTATTTCTCTTAGTTAAAAAAAAAAAAGAAACTATAGCAAGAAAAATTAGCATAGGCCGCATACCGAATTCGGGAAAAAAAATCACATACCTCCAACCATAGGGAGTTTGAACATAAATTGGAGCTATGTATTGTACTTGCTAGATAGATAGGTTAAGAAACAAAAGAGAATTATGCTTACGAAATAATACAAACTTGATCCTTTTTAAGGCATCCAAAGTGGGATCAACGAGTCCCATTAGATAGTAACAATTGGGTATATAAAGTTTCCCCCTTTTAAGACTATTCATTTCCTCCTTTGCAAGACAAACCATTACACAATTACCTTCTTAGTATTTTACCTTTTCAGGGTTTAGATATCAAAGTTGCATAGACAAAGGCAGGAAATGTATACTTCTATTCACACACCAAACCATTTAACTAACGGATTAGATGAACACAATAACATTCACATATCCGCACGGGTTAATAAGCAAACAAAAGGGCAAAAAAACTAAATATAAACTCACCGGAGCTTCGGGAGTGGTCCACGGTGAACAAATTGTTGCCAAGTTTGTTCATCAATAAATGTGTAATTGTCCCAAGGATTTTGGTCGAGGCCTAACCTCGGCAAAAATATATGTGTTAGCTAGAAAGGTCTTAAACTTCCTCCACCGATCAGCACAATAAGACAATGTCTTGTCTTTCAACTTCTGAGAGTCAGGGACAGTGTATGTAAGTTGGATAGTGTCCCAAATAGGTTGCTTTACATTGCCAAAGTCGACATTTTTCAACTCATCTGTCAAGATGCTAACCTTCTAACATGCAAGATAGCCGAAAAAAACTAGTATATTTGCTTTTATTAGGACCGAAAGGTTCCAACTTTTCATCAAACTAAATCTCGAGCCTTGACCCAGAAGTTCGACTTAGGGTTACATCCATCATTCTTGTGCCTCTTCTACCATGACGTGCATGGCGGTTATGAGGCTCATTGTGAGGTGAAGAGGGTTCGTTACGCTCACACCGATCACACACAAGAATCGGCGTTCTCGGAACACGAATAGAATCATTTTCACCGTTCATTTTCGAGACGGGGAAGAGAGGAATGCCTCGAGCAAATGAGAGACTAACGAGATATCGTACGTGGGCGAGGAATAGAGGTAATGCAACAAGAAGGGTTTCGCAACGGGATCGAGAGGTTCTTCAGTGAGAGTAACAAAAGATTTTGCGCGAAGAAATGTTTTGTTGGCACCTTATTTTTAAGACCGAACAAAAAATAAAGTCCGGTCTTAATGTTAAAATCAAGACCGTTCATATTTAAGGCCGGTCTTAAAAGTAATTAATTATTTGTTTAATTTCTTCAATATCTAGATATTGGCCACCACAATTTAAGTCCGGACTTAAAATATTTAACTTTACGAATGGACAAATTATAAGACGGTCTTAAAAGTTAACCTTTAAGACTAGTCCTTATAAACGTCCGGTTTTAAAATTAATTAAATTTTTGTGACCGGCCTTAATATATCTCCAATCTTAAAAGTTTAACTTGTAAGACCGTCTATTACATATGTGCGGTCTTAAAACCTTAAAACTTTTATATTTAAATTTTTCCTTATTATGTTGGATCACAGAAAATATAAGTACGGCTGTATGAGATTTCTCTATAAAGTAATTGAATTTTGAATTTTTTTAATAACGTTTTTAAGACCGGTTGTTTTTATGTCCGGTCTGAATAATATATTTAAGACCAATGAAAATATGATCCGGTCCAAAAAGTTTTTTTATTTACGGAACTATCCATCGATAATTCCTTTAAGACCGTGCATCGAATCTCCTGGTCCTAAATAAGGCAGTCTTAAAGCTCTTTTTTACACTAGTGAGTAATTATTCATTTGGCTCTTATCAACCAAGTCTTTAATTGTGTTTGTGGGGTCGTTTGAAACGCAGCAAGTATTTCTTATAGGAGATTTGAGTGCTTGAGAACTAACATTTGAAGAGAAATATTCGGGGTCAAGATTTTTGGTGAGCGCTTCAGACTAATCCACGAGTTTGCTGGGGAGAGAAAAGAAAAATGGTAATAGTGGAAAATGGTAATGTAAGTAGGGGGTTGAGGGCATCAAAATATATTGATAAAATTTTTAAATTCTAATTTAGGTTATATGACCTAATTAATTATTTGTTAAATTTACTTGACTTAAATTAAGATTTAGATAATTTAACTGTCTTTTAATAAGATTTTTTATTATTTAAAATATGATGTTAGAGTTTAATATAATGAATAAAAATAATTAAATTTTTTGACAAATTTAATACTATAAATTATGATGAAATATAAAGATGCAGTCAAATCTAAGAGAATGATAAAGGAATAATATAATAGCTTCAAGGGGATGGCAGCCCTACTATGCCTAAATTACTGAGACCCCAGAAGTGGCTTCAATCGTCTCTTGTTTCACAAAACAACAAACGAATTATCTGTCACTAAGGTCCCATTTCTGATCATATGTGAGGAATCTAAACCATTATTGCTTCCACTTTATGTCAATATTTATTTGACTTTTTTAGTACAAAATTAGCTTTCGTGTCACTTCATGCTTTCTTCTATCACTTACTCGTGACAAGTTTGGCATAAATATATATTTTAATTTTGGGAAAATCTTTTCAAGGCCCATATTATCAAAAAAATTTAGGAAAGGCCCTAAATTCTGAAAATTCCATAAAAGGCCCCGATTCTGAAAAATTTCAGAAAAGGCCCAACGTAAGTTTTTAATGGGGTTGATATAGTTGTTAGCGGGGGAGATGCTGATATAGTTGTTAATTTGATTTAATTGTTAAATTTTTTTAACAACTAAATCAAATTTAATTAACAACTATATCAAGCATTCACTAACAACTATATCGGCCCATTAACAACTTCGTAAATTTTGAAAGGCCTTTTCTCAATATTCAGAATCTTGAGGCTTTTTCTAAATTTTCAGAATTTTGGGGCATTTTCTGAAATTTTTTTGGTAAAGAGGGCATTGAAAAGGATTTTCCCTTTAATTTGCCCTTTTTGTCAATAAGTGTGAAATTCAAGTTAACAAATAATTCAAATCTCATTCTTTTGTATGTATAAAGTAATTGTTGTCATGCTGAGATCATTTACAAGGATCTGAAGTTGAAATTCTGTAATTTCACAATTTTCTCATATTTGTCCCTTTTTTATTTTTTATTTGGAAAAAGACCACCAAAATATGAAAATTTCAAAGTAATCCCTCAAAATGACTTAAATTCTATGATAACTTTAGAAATCTTATGGAATGAGGATTTTTTTTTCCCTTTAAAAGGACAGTTTCCCGAAGTGAAATTATTTGCTACTGTCATAGACTCATAGTTATTATCATGTAATAGATTATAGTTGTTACTTGTTAAATTATTGGTATGGTTGACAATTAGGAAGAAATTTTGTTTAAATTAATTAGTTGTCATTGGTTTGATTGTTGTTGTAATTTGATAAGTTTAAATTTTTTATCAGTTAAAATTGTCATTGTCATTTCATTTTTTTTTCTTGGTAATTAAGAGCATTTGGGTGATTTCACTGTAAAATTTAATATCCTAAACTAATTTCTAAAACTTTCATAGCAATTATATCATTTCCGTAAGTATATGTATATGTGTGTGTATAGATGTGTATATCTATGTGTGTGTACACAAGTATGTGTATGTGTGTATGTGTATATGTATAGGGCTATTTAATTATTTAAAGTCAAGTATTATTGATTTTAATTATAGTATTTTTTCCAATGTAACTTTTTTTTGTAATATTTTACTTAAGAGGATTTAATTGTTTTATTCAATTCAAATCCATAGTTAGTGTAGTTTATTGAATTTTTGTTTTTGGTCAAGAGCTATTTATATTATTACTGCAAACCGGTATAATACACGAAAACAAACTGAAGATGGAATATAAACAAAGTCAAATCAAATACAACAAAAATAAGCCAACTACAAAAACAACCAATCACCATACATTAAAGATTTAAGAGTAGAAGTAGAAGCATGGACAAAACTGGCCTCCTCGATATCCAAGGTTAAAAGTGACGTGAAAAAAAGTGTTGGTTGTAAAACCCACCCTAACAGGCACACCTCCTTATAAGCTGATATGATTCCCGAAAGGAAAGGATGATTGGATCAACTAGGAATGGAAATTCGCACCGGAAATTCAACCTCCAAAGACGTCCCGATAAGAACGGGCGTATCTCACGCTACGGACCTCGATTTGAGTGCTTCCAAAACGAGGTGAAGGATGGCTTTTTGAAACACGATTTTGGCTCAAGAAACACCGAAAAAGGATAAGCGAAACTAGAGATACGAAACCAAGAAATTTAGAATGAAAACTGAAGTTTATGGATTATAGGTAGGCGCCACAATTCCGAAGAATTGATAAGCCCAAGAACGCCACAAGGATTGATGCCCTTGATAAGTTTAGAGATTCTCAAAAGAACCCAAGAGAAGCTTGTCTCTCACCAAAAAGGTTAACTTTGAATTCCAATCTCCGTCCCAAAAGCTATGGTGTTCCCTTGTATAGTGGACAACATCCATATTAAGTTTAACCTAAATATGCTTACACACAAAGCCCAATAAGCCGGCCCAATAAGCCTTATTAAAAAAGTTTAACTAAATGTAAGAAAGACAAAACTAAGTGTAGAATTTGGGCCAAGTAAATTGAAGCCTTCATGCATATCCATTGAGGTTTATTCTTCAAGGTCTTCAATCTGAATTAAGTGTATCATTTCGGCCTCTTCTTCCTTTAAACTTGACTTGTCTCACGTAAGGTGGTGACCAGAAGATTTAGGGCCTCTTTAGCCTTTTTAGCTTTTGCTCTTGTCATTGGGCCTCCAAGACCTTGTATGTCCTCCAAGTTTGTTGCCTTGGTCATGCCGCCTCCTATGTCCTCATCATTCCCTCCTTCTTCGAAGAATTTGTCCTCAAATTATAATCCCCTTCTCCCGCATCAAAAAGGGACAAATCGCCTACATTAAAAGTAGCGCTTACACCATACTCACCAGGGAGATCTATTTTATAGGCATTATCATTAATCTTGGATAGCACTTGGAAAGGACCATCTCCCCTTTGTTGAAGCTTAGATTTCCTTTGGGCAGAAACCTCTCTTTTCTCAAATGAACCCAAACCCAATCACCTGGGTCAAACACTACCTTTTTCCTTCCTTTGTTCCCTTGCTTGACGTAACTCTCTACCTTTTTTTCAATGTTTGCCTTCACCTTCTCATGTAGTTTCCGCACATATTTAGCCTTACTCTTACCATCTTTATGCACTTCCTAGAAGAACATATCAGCAATGTGGATTGCATCATCAACCTTTTTGCACGGGATAAAATGTGCCGTCTTAGAAAACCTATCCACCACAACAAAAATAGAATCTTTGCCATTTTTAGACCGAGGTAGCCCTAACACAAAATCCATAGAAATATCAATCCAAGGGAAATCTGGAATAGGCAAAGGAGTATAAAACCCATGAGGCAATAATTTAGACTTAGACTGCCTACATACAATGCATCTTTCACACAATTTATGTACATCATGCTTCATGTGTGGCGAATAAAAATGTCCATGTAGCATGTCTAGAGTCTTTTGGATCCCAAAATGTCCCATTAGTCCCCCCTCGTGTGCCTTCCTCACAAGTAATTCCCTAATGGAACCTTTAGGAACACACAATCTCTTTTCTTTAAACAAGTAATCATTATGCCTAAAAAATCCATTTTGAACAGCATGCACACAAGTTTTATAGATTTGTGTAAAGTTTGGATCATGCTCATACAATGCCTTAATATAATCAAAGCCAATGAACTTAGTTTTAAGAGTAGAGAACAGAGCATACCTTCTTGAGAGTGCATCTGCAACCACATTAGACGTACCTTTCTTGTGCTTGATCACATAGGGGAACTGCTTGGTATCTTGGGGGTTACTCCTATAGGCTGGCCTGTTAGGCAATGAAGCTCCTGGAATGAGATCAATTTGATGTTCTATGCCTCTTAGAGGTGGTAGTCCGTGACGTACCTCTTTAGGGAAAACATATTTAAATTCCTGCAACAAATTAGAAACCTCATTTGGAAGAGAGTTAGTAGGACTTGCATCTGTAAAATTATTCTCTTTACTCAAAAGTAAGAGCATTGGCTTTTTCAAATGCATTGCCTTTTTCACCTCTTTTTCTTTTATAAACAAGTTTGGTGCTTTTCTCTCTTTTTTCTCTTTTTTTTTTGCTTTGCTCTTCCACTTCTCTTTTCTCTCTTGCTTTCTTTTTTCTCTCATTTTTAAATTATCCTCACTAACTTCTCTTGAAGTCAAAGGTGCAAGAATAGTCTTGCGTTCTTTATGTACAAAAGAGAACTTGTTGGTGCAACCATCATGCATAACTTTCTTATCATATTGCCAAGGTCTCCCAAGAAGCAAATGACAAGCATCCATTGGTACCACATCACATAAAATTGTATCCTCATACTTTCCTACGGAAAGTTCACCTCCACTTGTTTGCTTACGGTCACTTCACCATCCTCACTAAGCCATTGAAGCTTGTATGGTAGCGGGTGAGGTTTGGTTTCCATGCCCAATTTAGACACCATTCTAGCACTTGCAACATTGGTACAACTTCCTCCATCAATAATTAAAGAACATACCTTTCCTTGGATAAGGCATCTAGTATGAAAGATGTTCTCTCTTTGACTATCATCCATGTCTTTTGCTTGGCTACCCAACATCCTTCTTACCATAAACAAATCTCCTTCTGGAATTATTTCTTCAATATACTCATCTTCATCATCATGTGAGGCGGAATCTAAAGAAGACTCACTAGTAAGCTCTCCATCCTCTTTAAGTAACATAGTCTTCTTAGTTGGACATTCTGAAGCTATGTGACCTCTCCCCAAACACTTGAAGCATTTTATTTCACTACTCCTTGTCTTTTTAGGGATCTCATTGGATTTAGTTTGAGTTGATGAAGAACCTTCCTCCTTCTTATTTCTATCCTTCCAAATTTTTTGAAGAATTAAAATTTGAAGAGTTTTTCCTCATGACACCCTTTCTCTTGAGTTGTTCTACCTTACTAGCTTGTTGCACTAAATCCTCCAACTCCACATAATTTTGCAGCTCCACAACATCCCTTATATCACTATTCAGCCCATGCAAGAAACGTGCCATAGTAGCCTCCCATTCTTCACTAATATTTGCTCTAATCAAGGACACCTCCATCTCTTTATAATACTCATCTACACTCTTGTTACCTTGTGTGAGTCTTTGAAGTTTATTGTGAAGGTCTTGATGATAATGGGAAGGAACAAATCTTCTTCTCATTAGCCTTTTCATCTCCACCCAACTATCCACCAATGGTTCTTCATATCTCACCCTCTCCCTTTGCAATTGGTCCCACCAAATGAGAGCATAATCACTAAACTCCATGGCTCGCCACCTTCATTTTCTTCTCTTCGATAATTGTGACATGCAAATAAGTGCTCAATCTTCATTTCCCACTCTAAATAGGCATCCGGATCACTTTTTCCTTTAAAAGATGGTATATTAATCTTCACTCCCTTAATTCTATCCTCTCTAGCATCATTCTCATTATCTCTTCTTCTCCTTCTTTCATCCTTTCCTCTCTGTCTATCTTCATCATGATTCCCCTGATTTTCTATTCTCTATTCTCTCATATAACTCCTCTGTGTGGTCCCTCATCATTCTTTGCATTTGAGTTGTAATGGCTTCAATTAGCAATCTGTTATCTCCTATAGGAGGAGGAACACCTTCACCACCTGCACCTGCCATAATTCAAGGAAAAGAACAAAACTAATAGGACCTCACCACTCGCTCACGTGTTTACACTCTTAAAAATGTATCACTCGTGTTTGTTGCTCTCTATAAGGCTTTTGTGTAGTGTTCTCTCTTGCCTTTTACCACTCAATAGCTCTCTTTAAGTTCTTAATAGAATCTCCAAGAACACTCAAGAGTACAATCCCAAACTTTGGAATTGGTGGTGACTCACAATACAAATTGGAAAAGATGTCAAAGAAGACAAGACAAAGAAAACCCAAAACAATTTGGAGGAATTATTCAAGGAAGACACTTTGGACTTGATTCACAAGTAGTAGTGTGTGTAATTGAATAGCAAGGTGCTGTATAGTATTTTTTTTTTTTTGCTCTTTTTAATTTTTAATTTTTTATTTATAACACTTGATTCTTCAACAAAAGGAATTTTTGATTTTGGAATCAAACTTTGAAATTGGACTAATTCAGAACTGAATTAGATAGAATTCCCCACAAACTGAGCTATTACTTATCATACTAACAACACACTACTCAAGAAACATGAATTGAAAGGATTACAATTCAAGAACAATGATGAACAATGGATGAACACCAAGAATAAAGTGCAGAAATATGTGAACTGAACAAGAAATTGAAAGAAACAACAACGAGAAGATTGAAAGAACAAATTAGGAACAAACAACAACGGCTAAAATAGAATTGCACAATTCAAAAATCAAAGATACAAATTTTAGGGACTAGAGTTACCAAATGTGTGACCAGATTGGATGTAAACAATCGAGAAAAGATAACCCGATTCCAATCCTAGAACCTTCGCTTTGATACCAAATGATATGATTCCTGAAAGGAAAGGATGATTGGATCAACTAGGAATGGAAATTCGCACTTGAAATTCAACCTCCAAAGATGTCCCGATAAGAACGGAACGTATCTCACGCTACGCACCTCGGATTCGAGTGCTTCCAAAATGAGGTGAAAGATGGTTTTCTAAAACATGATTTTGGCTCAAGAAACACCGAAAAAGGTTAAGGGAAACTAGAGATACGAAACCAAGAAATTTAGAACGAAAACTCAAGTTTATGGATTATAAGTAGGCGCCACAATTCCAAAGAATTGATAAGCCCAAGAATGCCACAAGGATTGATGCCCTTGATAAGTTCAGAGATTCTCAAAAGAACCCTAGAGAAGCTTGTCTCTCACCAAAAAGGTTAACTTTGAATTCCAATCTCCATCCCAAAAGCTATGGTGTTCCCTTATATAGTGGACAACATCCATATTAAGTTTAACCTAAATATGCTTACACACAAAGCCCAATAAGCCGCCCAATAAGCCTTATTACAAAAGTTTAACTAAATGTAAGAAAGATAAAACTACGAATTTGGGCCAAGTAAATTGAAGCCTTCATGCATATCCATTGAGGTTTATTCTTCAAGGTCTTCAATCTGAATTAAGTGTATCATTTCGGCCTCTTCTTCCTTTAGACTTGGCCTGTCTCACGTAAGGTGGTGACCAAGAGATTTAGGGACTCTTTATCCTTTTTAGCTTTTGCTCTTGTCATTGAGCCTCCAAGACCTTGTATGTCCTCCAAGTTTGTTGCCTTGGTCATGCCGCCTTCTATATAGTTAGTGTAGTTTATTGAATTCTTTTTGTTTTGTCAAGAGCTATTTATATTGTTACTGCAAACCGATATAATACATGTAAACAAACTGAAGATGGAATATAAACAAAGTCAAATCAAATACAACAAAATAAGCCAACTACAAAAACAGCCAATCACCATACATTAAAGATTTAAGAGTAGAAGTAGAAGCATGGACAAAACTGACCTCCTCGATATCCAAGGTTAAAAGTGACATGAAAAAAAGTGTTGGTTGTAAAACCACCCTAACAGACACACCTCCTTATAAGCATTAGTTGCAATTAGAGTAGCTGCACAGACACCTCGACTTGGGGTAAAGATAAAAGAAAACCCAACCTCAGAAGGAAAAAAACCCATAATGTCCTGAAGAACACTTTTGCTCCTCCGTTTAAGCAAATATGGTGACCTCGACCACACACTGAACAACACCTCTTGAAATCTTCCCCCAAGAACGTAGATCCGAATCAATAGGAGATAGTCGAATACAATAACGTTCGAACAACCATCTAACCAAGAGGATTTATACTCAGATCTCACAGATCTGTTTATTTCCTAAGAAAACAAGAACGCCACCACAAAACCCAACACTATAAAAAAAGAAACAAAAGACAAATAGCTCTTACCGCCATAGAAAAGATCTAAAGAAGAAGAGGAAAAAACTCACCATAAGGATGAGAGAAGTTCACAACCCCCAAAAATCAGAGGGAGAAGGCCACAGATCAAAGATTTGAGAATCGATCTACCACTCTGACGCAGTTGTGGCATAGAATGAAACTCACTGGTGGCTTGTGATGGTGCCACAAGCCGCCGATGAGAAAGAGATGAAGGAGGGTTGTGAGACAGGGAAGAGAAAATTCAAATTTTAGGGTTTCTCTTTCGAACTATGTTGAGATGTAGTTTATTGAATTCTTGACTCTACTTAATTTCTTAATGTATTTGAGTGGAGTGTTAATTCACAAGTAAATTTCCCTATGACGAAATTCATTCTCCTAGATTTGAAACAAAGGTCATATTCATTTAATAATTAAATTTTAGTTAAAAACACGAGTTTAATTATAAATAATAATAATATAAGTCGAATACAAACAGACAACTATCAAATTCCTTGATCACAGAATTGGAGGGCTTGGACGAATGAAAAGGGACATGTCACGACACTAATTATTAATGACATGAAAATTTGCATCTTAAGGAGTTTTCAATGTTCTATTCGCCATAAAATATTAAAATTTGAACCCTATATTAACTATGGGATAAAGAAACAATGTTGGCGCTAACACCTCGCACCGTACAAGCCATTACTACAAATTCGAGCATATATCATAGTTAATAAATAATGATTACAACGAATAAATGTCATGTATTAACAAATGTTACGCAAGAATATATAAACTTAAAAATAATGTCATGTATTACGGAGGCAGAGTTTGTGAAAACACAAAAATAACTGTTGTAGTGAATAATCATCATTTATTTAGTGACTGATGAGTAGTATTTATGTCATGTTTTTCTATGTGTTTTGAATGTTTTGAATGCTGAATTTGAGCTTTATCGCTTACTATATGATAGTGTCTGAGAATTCATGCACATAGGAAAATGGAGGACAAATCTTACAAATTGTTGCATTTATATCATTATCCTACTCATGTGCATGAGAAAAAGACCACTTTATGGTTTACCATGAAAGCGCATAATTTGCTGATACAATGCTATATAGCATAGGGTATGCCCACAACTGTGCTAGCAATACAATATGACCTCAATGCTGTAGCATCGTAAATGATGCAGAATTATGCGTTGAGTTATTCTAACATTTCCTCGCGAGTTTTCAGGAAATTAAGATAGAGCACCCATGATTTGACAAAAAACTTTAGTCGCCTCAGGGTCAAATTACAATTTACCACAAATTAAAATGCAATATAGTGCAAACAACTTGGCATCATTCTCTTATCAAGGAGCCTTTTATTTTGAATTCTTAGATTTAACTAAGTGCTAAAAACATGGTTAGAAAAGGGGTTTTGAAATTGGTTTTCTTTAAACTAAAAGTCCTAAAAACATAAAGAAACTAATTCATTCTTTTTGGTATTTTTGGAAAATAGTGAAGAATGCTTTGGATTAAAAGGGATTAATGATGAACCACGACGGGTGGGCGTGATGGTTCAGCATCTCGTCCCTTAAGCAAGTGGTTGGGGGTTCGATCCTCAACTCTTGTGAATGGAAAGCATCCCGTGGCCAGCCTTCTACCGCTTCATGCGCTGACAATATGGTGAAGGATTAGTCTCATGGCTGATGGCTGTGGGGATACCTTGCGTAAGAAAAAAAGGGATTAATGATGGATGCTCTTGGTAATGAAGAAGATGGCTATCATTGCTAAAAAAATATATGGGAGTTAAACTTTCATTAAGTCTAAAGAACAACCTCAAGATAACACTTGAGTTCAATAATCTCAATTAATAGTAGCTCCTACAAACATGGCAAACTACCACCTCTTGAGATTTTGTTAAAATCCACTTAATATGTAATTAAAATTGGGATGATGTAAATTGTTCTTCTCAATTAGAATGTTCTAACAAACCATTCAAAAACCAAAATAAACTATGATTACTAATCACAAACATGACAGCAAGCATAATTTCATCAAGCATATAAAGAAATATAGAAATATGAACTTCAAAATAATCATCCAATTAAAATACAATAATCAATCCTCATGGACACATAACAATAATCCAAGTTTCACAACTAAATAATGATAAACCTAAACAAGGAAATCAAATATATAATCTAAGCAAAAAGATTGAATTAAATAACTCCCCTTTTGAAGCACAATTGCTCAAGCCACAAGTCTCCATCACCAAGAAGAAAGATTTTAGCCACATATAGCCATGGGGTAAACTCTAATAAAATCTGAAAGCAACCCAACCGTGAAAACAAGCTTCACTAGAAATAATGGAGTTAAGAGCATCTGTTGGTGACGGAGATGGGTGTTGGTGATGATGAAGGGAGGGAGAAATGGAGGAAGCTTGAGTCACGGTGGGAATTAGTGAAAGATGAAGGATGAATGATTTTGTATCCTCCTTCATGGCGCTGGTCCCTTCAATGAATAATAATCAGGTCTCCTCCAAAAATGGTTCGCGGTGCTTCCCAATGCGTTTCTGTGTATATGATTTTATCAATGCTGACCTAAAAAAGCTGTTTAAAAAAAACGCCAAAACGCCAGAGTTTTCATGTTGGGCCTTCTCTGACATGAATTCCATTTTTTTTCTCTCGACATGAATTCTGGTCCCTCTCTGATATGCTTTCAATTTTAGGTCCTTCTCTGATGGTAATTTAGGTCCTTCTCTGACAGTAATTTTGATCCTCCTTAGTTAACATTTTTCAAATTTGATCTAACCTTTTGAGGCATGTACAATGAAAAATAATTAATCTAACATCAAATATTCTCATAAAAATCAATGATTAAGAGTAATTACAATTTATTTGACAATTTTGCCCTTTTTAATCCTAATTTAATGTATTTACTCTTAACCTTAATTTATCACAAGAAAGGCATTTTAGGCTCAATAACTATGATAAAGTCCATTAAGAATCCCAATTTAATCATAAAAAAATCATATAAAAATATGGTTCGATCAATTCCCCCACACTTAGACCTTTGTACTCCTGAACAAAGTCAATTGAGTACAAAATTCCAAGTCTAAATCACTCCTGGATGTGAAAGATGAGTAATTTCATAATTAGAAAGCAATGGATTAATTAATCCAATACCTCAAGTCAACACCAAGGATAATCAAGTGATGTAAAGAAATTAGTTGACCACACAACTTAATATATTAGAATGAAGCATAAGAGGACTCTCAAGGTATTATTAGTGTTTCACTCATCTCACCTCATTGGAATAATTTCACTCTAGCTCACTTAATCAACATCTTACCATAAGCTTGTAACAACTCTAACATCTCCACTACTAATAGCAGTTAATGAAATGAATTAAGAGGACTTCAAAGGCTTGTAATGACGGATGAAGCCTAAATGGAATGAATTAATTAGAAAAATGAAATAGTTGATATGCAAGTCAAAGATAAAAGCCAAATTCATAGCATCTAAATAACTTTACAAACTTTTGCCAATTCTTTTGAAAATTCATGAACAAATGCCTTCTTGATATTTCTTTTGTTTTGTTTTTTGTTTTGTTTTTTTTTTGTTTTGTTTTGTTTTGTTTTGTTTTTTGTTTACTTATGTTTCTTCTCTTTTCTATACACATGGCATTTCAATATATACATTGTTCAACTTTTCATTAGCAATTCACTTTTGATTTTGAGAATACTATGAACACTATGAGTTATGACATGCATATAACATAGAAAAGGCTCAAAGAGGGTAAGCAAAGGGTAGATTAATGTAGGTTTGTGTTTGGGTGAAAATGGTTTAGAATGGAATGCCTCTTTCATTTCCATAACACTAATGCAAATGTTGTTTCGAAAAAGAGTTGAAACAAATTCTAGAAGGTGAAAAACTAAGTGAACATGCACACATGAAAAGAATTTGAGGCTCAAATATCCTTCCAACAAGGTTTTTCTCCAATGCTCACTCCAACACAATCAATTGCATAGTAAGCTAACCACAAAACATCTACTTAATTATTCCAAGTGCTAACATTACAAACACAACCAATCAAAACATTGCAATCAGTTAAAATAATGCTCAACTCCTAAATGCGCAAATGATATATAAACTCTTTTTTTTTTTCAAAATGAGGAGTAAGCAAAAATCCAATTGTGGGTTCACTTCTCTTCCCATTCACTTGAAAAACAAAACATGGTTTTATAAAGTTGCCAAAATACTAGATCTCATGAAAGTTCAAAGAACTTCCCACAAATTATACATTTCCAAAGTGGCAAATGCGACCCTTTACCACTTAGGACATGCATTAAGGCAAGTCATTCTTGAAATTTTTCTAGTTTTAGGCATTTTCTCGTTTAAAAACAACCAATTAATTGGGATTCAAAATGTATTCCTCTCCCCCACACTTAATCAACACATTGTCCTCAATGTTTGTAAAGAAATTCTATTATTCTAACTTGTTCCTCAATGAAGTGGAGAGTTGTGAAGTCCAATTGAGATTGAAGCAAAACACATCAACATCATAAAGAGAGAAGAGAGAAGAAACAAGCCATAATAACAGAGAAAATTAGAGTGAAGAGGTACAATGGTAATTAAGCAAGGTAGTGACTAAGATGCAAAGCATATATTGGGAGTTATTATTCTAATTACTAAACTATACTACTACTTTTCTACTGGGATAGTCCCTCCCCCACACTTTTTTCAAGCATTCAGAATGACAAATGAATTAACAATTCAAATCAGAAAATGTAAGTGAAGGAGAAAGACAACCTGGCCTCAAGGAGGCTTTGATGATAAATCATAGTAGAGCTTGAGGAGATGTCCATTGACTTGAAATTCCTTACCAGTAGTCTTGTCAAGCAGCTCTACCAAGCCAAATGAATGCACTTTGGTGATAGTGAAAGGGCCATACCATTTATCTTTAAGCTTCCCAACCAACAACTTGAATTGGGCCCTATATAGAAAAACTTGATAACCAACTTTGAAATCTTTTCGTAAAATCTTCTTATCATGAAGTAGCTTGGTCTTTTCTTTGTAAATGCGGGAACGCTCATAAGCTTCTAATTGCATTTCCTCAAGTTCTTGCATTTGTAACCTCCTTTCCAAGCCAGCTTCTTCCACATCCATATTGCACATTTTCACAACCCAATAGGTTTTGTGCTCCAATTCTACCGAAATATGACATGATTTACCATAGATAAGTCGGTAAGGAGACATTCCTATTGGTGTCTTGAAGGCAGCTCTATAGGCCCATAGTAATGTTAGTATTTAGGTGTCCTAGAGACAATCTGTAAGGACAGATCAACACCATTTCTACGTTATAGTATTTCATTATTAATAAATGAGCATATTTTATCTTTATCATATTTATGTCTCGCCTTTATTTTAAGGTAAATATGTGTTTGACGATAAAAGCCCTAGGAATAGAACATGTGTTATTCTTGAGGATCAATGATAGAGATCATGATCATGAGGGCTCGATAACACTGGATATCTATTGCCTAAAACTTGTTCCTAGTCTTGAATCACCAAGAAAGGGCATTGGTGATCTCAATAAGACTAGTACGACATCGTCTACTTGTATAGAGATACAAGGTAGGGACCTCATGGAATGCGGGCATGGAGATGCCTTAGCCGATGTCGTGGGTAGATCTCGTTAGAGAACAATAGTACCGAACTGACCCGCCGAGAGACTCCACAAAGATTCATTGTAGAGAGTATCATTGGATATGAAAAGTCTCTCATCGTTTGGTAGTGCGGATCGTTTTGGACTTAAGGATGTCATCGAACACTATGTCCCAGGGTTATACTTTGACCGTACAACTCTATCCACCTGAAAATGGGGAGAACAAAGTGTACTCTTGGGTGTAACTCGAATGCATGAGTATAGATGGACATGCCGAGAGGACTCACAAGTCCCCTACAAGGGATTAGTCATTCACAAGACCTAAGAGAGCTTGGATAGCTTTTAATTAACTCGAGAGTCTCATGCGACAAAGAAATGATCATGAAGAGTCATGATCCCTTATAGAGTTAATATAAGAAGATTCCCGGTTCTCGGAAATAGCTACATTTAGTCAATTAAGAGAGATGATACTCTATCTTTGCTCTCGACTAAATGTGAATGACGATGTGAGGGATGATGCCCGCACGGTATCCAAATATGAAAGGTAGATCACTTGATCAACTCAATTAGTTCTCGGGGCCGCAGAGCATTGCTAGTGTCTTATGAGGTCATTAGATAAATTGGGCTCGTTAAAAGGGTTTTTAATTGGTCCGAGTTTATTTATGTCAGTGACTAATTGGGCCTAATGGGTTACACACAAAAGGTTATTCCCGATTGTTTAAAATTAGCAAACTTGGGACAATAATTGTTATTGAGCTTTATCAAGAGTAAATGTGTATTTGGGTTGGAGTGGGACTCCAAGCCTAATGAGGAGAAAATGGCATCATATATGGTGTCCCGAGTGGGAAATCAGTTTCTTCACAAAAGGGCCCAAATGTGTTGGAAGACCCAATGGGGTCTTAGGCCAAGTTGAATTTGGAATTCGAATTTTGAATTTTAAATTTGAATTTAAATTCAAGAGGTTAGGTTATAAAAGATAATTCTGAATTATCTAATATATATATATATATATATTAAGATCCAATAATGATTGGATGAAGATAGGAGAAATAATAAATGAGGATTGATTGAAATGATTTTGAATTTTAATTTAAGAGATGAATGTGATTCATCATCTTAAATTATTATTCAATCAAGATATGAATTTAATTCATTACGATTTGGATTTTCCAAATCAAGTTTGATTGGGCCTTTCTTGTAAGCACTTAAATTAGGGTTAGACTCTTATAAAGTGCTGATTTTTTAAGTGCCCTTTTTATGGACGTTTTTTGAAGAAGAAAAGAAATAAATGTAATCCATCATCTTAAATGATTGATTCAAACAATCAATCAAGATATGAATGTGATTCATCATCTTAAATTCAATCAATCAATCAAGATATGAATTCAATTCATTGTGATTTGGATTGTCCAATTCAAGCTTGATTGGGCCTTTCTTATGAGCACTTAAATTAGGATTAGACTCTTATAAAGTGCTGATCTTTGGTGTGCCTTTTTCCCGCACGTTTTTCCGAGAGAAAAACAAGATCCTTATGCTCTCTAAATTTTGGTCTTTACCAAAGGTTTAGAGAGAAAAAGGCACCATCCATAGAAAGGCAAGATTCCAATGATCTTGCTCCTCCTATCTTTAACCTGATCCTAAGAACCCATCATCTTCTTGAAAAGATAAAAACCCAAGGAAACCACAACTCAACCTTGTCTTCGCTTAGCAAGCATCCAAGGAGTGGGAGGTTTCAAGAGAAGGAGTTCTCATTGCAATCGGGGATAGCCGTGTGATCAACGTTAGAGGACATCAACAACCTTGAAGTCTTCGAGTGATCTAAGGTATTCTAATCTCCAATAGTCGTTTCATCAAATTATCCTAAACCCCAATAGTTATTTTAACGAGTAATCCTAAAATTCATGAGTATTATAAATTGTTATGAATTCTCGTGAGTACCGTAAAGAGTTACAGATTAATAATTATTAACTAATTAGCGTAATGAGTTAAGGTTAATAATTCATGAGGACCGTAAAGTGTTACGGGTTTTCGCATCGATTAAACAAATTTTTGTTTTCAACCTCATAAAACTTTGCATGAAAGTCATGTAAACTTTGCATGAAAGTCATGTAATAGGCAAAATTAACCAACAAGTACTTCCTCCAACCTTGAACTCCAATCCTTTCTTCAAGGCTTGACTATCTTTCTTCTGTGGATGATAGGGAGTGGACATTTTGTGGGTTACCCCAAGCTTAACAAGTAAGTTATCAATAACCTTATTGCAAAAATGGGAACCTCTATCACTCACTATAGCCCTTGGTACTCCAAATCTACAGAAGATGTTAGACTTAAGAAACTTGGAAACTGTTTGGGCATCATCTTTCCAAGTGGGAATGGCTTCTACCCACCTATAAAGGTAATCTACTGCTAAGAGAATGTAGGTAAAGCCAAATGATGGTGGAAAAGGACCCATGAAATCGATACCCCAAACATCAAATACCTCACAAAAGAGCATGGGTTGTTGTGGCATCTCATGCCATTTACCTAACCCCCCAAACCTTTGGCATTTATCACATGCCTTACAATACAGATATGCATCCTTAAACAGGGTAGGCCAATAAAACCCAGAATCTAACACTTTCCTAGAGGTCTTATGAGCATTAAAGTGTCACCCAAACCATGGAATGGCAAGCAAAAAGTATGTCCTTGGACTCGGTCTCTGAAATGCACCTCCTGATAACTTGGTCATTGCATAGTCTCCATAAATAGGGCTCATCCCAAATGTAGTGTTCAGCTTCTCGTTTAAGTTTTTAAGCCTGAACGGAAGACATATGCTCAAGAATGCGACCAGTCACAATATAATTCACTAGATTAGCAAACCAAGGAACATAGAGAGAAATAGACATAAGGGACGATCGGGGAAATCATCACAAATAAAGTCGAGTCAAGTACTCCCCTTGTACCATCCGGTAGTCTACTCGGTGGTCCGCTACAAGGTTTGCGCCCAGCCTATCCTTAATGCTTATATCGAACTCCAAGTAGCAAAAGCATCCACCTAATAAGCCTTGGTTTGGATTGAGGCTTAGTGAAGAGAAACTTCACAGCTGCATGATTTGTATACACCACCACTTTAGAATTAATTAGATATTGCCGAAACTTATCTAATGCAAATATGACAGCAAAAAGTTCATTTTCTATGGTAGTGTAATTCTTTTGTGCACTATCTAAAGTTTTGGATGCATAAGCAATTGTTGGTTGATTTCCTTGATGGCAAGTGAACCAGTCAAACAAGTAATAAAGTGTAAGTAGAGTATCGTCCCACGTAGACCGAGATACCGAGAGATGACGCGCAATTGCTATGACAACAGAAAGCGTAAAGTAAATATAATCGTTGAGGGGTTTTGCAATTATGTTACTAGCAAACGTAAACAAAATAACTCTAAAACGAGAGAAGATATCAAGAAGAGGTTAGGTCGGACTCGACTTATCCTTAAGGGCTTCAATCCCCCAGCTTGCTCTACCCAATGCTATAGCATCTATACTCGCATGCCTTTCCGCAATTGCTACAACATAGCTACCATCTACAAAGCTATTTGGTTAACCCATCTTTATAGTCTACCGAAGCTTCCGCTACTGGATACTTATGATGTTAACTATACTCCTTCCATATTCCTATGGCAACTTTCTAGTCAGAAGATCCATGCTACGCTTAGGGTGTTATGGTTATGAGGGGTAGACCCATTCTTGAAGCCTACAATAATAGGTCAAGCCATGCACGGGCTGCCTAGCAAACACTTTGTTTTTCGAGGTCTAACCCCAACTCCTTGCCGCAAGCCGAGGCCACGAGTATCTAGCCCTTAACTTTCGTTAACCGACTAGTAATTAAAACACCGATACGCAAACCAAATTTATTGAATTAAGAACTTGCAACTCGGGTTCATTCAACACTTAAAGACTCATTCTCGTCCAGCCATATAAAGTTCAGTTCATGACTGATGAGGGACACACAAAACAGACACTAACAAAATGACCCATGATTGAGAAAACAAAGATAAAAAGAAAGGAAAACATAAAGCTTGAAGGAATTTCTAATGGCATGGTTGAGGTCCTGTCATGTCACCACTCCACGTCTTCTTCGTTCCGTCGTACTGTAGGGAAGGATGCTGGGTTGTCCTGGAAGTCTTGTGCTCTTGTGAAATCTCTCACTCTTCTCTTGAGTCTGCCAAAAGTTAGAATCTGGTTCTAGGGCTCTCCGACTCTCTTAGGGTTGGCGCTCCCGTTTCCTTTTATAATCAGGCTTTTTGTTGCGGCGTAAGTTACAAATGAGCCGGGCCTTTCCTAATCCGTCGGATCTATCATATCTTCTGATCCGAGTAGATTGCTTCGTGGGATTCTTCAAATCTTTTAGTTTCGATCCTCCGCATCTTCTATTCCGTCACGTCAGCAACCTATCTGTTAATATCGCCCTTTATTTTATTCCTAAAATCATCTTGGTAAAAAGGTTAGCAAACATGTCGCATAGCATTGCGTCCTCTACGTTGCTATAGCATTCGGGATGCCTTGTATTGCACTTCGAATCACTGTCAGAATGCTATAGCATCGTATCAGCCCTACTATACAATTTCCCTTAAAAACAAAGTAAATTGTTCCATGTTTAGCACATGCAAATGATTTCTATTCTTTTGTCCCTATATCATGAATGTATGCCTTTTTGCTTAGATTATCTGCAGTTAAGCATGTATTTAACATTCAATTCAGTCAGTAAGTATAAGGAAAACATGGTACTATTTGTGCTCATCAGCAATCACATGAGATAACTTGCTATGCTTTTGTCCTAGCATGACCCCCACAGCAAAATTGGAGGCATCGCATGCTAGTTCAAAAGGCAAAGTCCAATCTGGTGCATTCAAAATAGGAGGAGATATCAAGTGTGCTTTTAATTCATCAAATGCTTGTTTGCAAGAAGTGTCAAAGACAAAATCAACATCTTTTTGCAATAGTTTGGATAAAGGTAGAGCTATCTGACTGAAATCTTTATGAATCTTTGGTAAAAACCCACATGCCCTAAGAAAGAACGAAGTGCTTTAATATTAGTGGGGTAGGGAAATGAGGAAATCACCTCAATTTTAGCTCTATCAACTTCAATGCCCTTGCTAGATATCAAGTGAACAAGTACTATCCCATAATCAACCATGAAATGACACTTCTCATAATTCAAAACCAAATTTTTCTCAATACATCTAGGAAGAACACGGTCCAAACTATCTAAACAAGCATCAAATGAATTACCATACACTGTAAAATCGTCCATAAACACCTCCATGCAATTTTCAAGGAAATCAAAGAATAGTGACATCATGCAATGTTGGAAAGTGCTAGGTGCATTGTACAAGCCGAATGGCATTCTCCTATAGGCATAGGTACCAAATGGACAAGTAAAAGTTGTCTTTTCTTGATCTTCAGGAGCTAGTGGAATTTGGAAATACCCTGAATAACCATCTAGGAAACAATAGTGACTCTTACCCGCCAACCTTTCAAGCATCTGATCTATGAAAGGTAAGGGAAAATGATCTTTCCTAGATGCTTCGTTCAATTTCCTACAGTCTATGCACACTCTCCAAGCATTTTCCACCCTAGTAGGTATCAACTCATCATTTTCATTCTTTACCACAGTTATCCCACTCTTCTTAGGCACGACATGCACCGGGCTAATCCACTCACTATCTGAAATTGGGTAGATGATACCTGCACTCAATAGCTTGGTTACTTCTTTCTTAACCACATCTAGAATTAGGGGGTTGAGTCTCCTTTGGGGTTTCCAAGGGCTTTGGATTCCTCATGCAAAAGGATCCTATGGGTACAAATAGCCGGACTAATCCTAGGAATGTCAGCTAATGTCTAACCAAGAGCCTTTCTATTTCTACTCAAAACATCAAGAAATCTCTCCTCCTCACTCACAGACAAAGAATTTAAAATAATAACAGGCAATTTTCCATCAGCGAAGGAAAGCATATTTCAAATTAGAGGGGAGGCTTAAGCTCTAAATCGAGGTTGGACAATAGAGGGAATTAGTCTAGGAATATCAAGGGTAGTAGAAATACTCCCCTTTGCAAGCTTAGGAGGTGCATGGCTTGTGTTAAGCTCCATAATTTTACCACTTGTTCATTGGTCTTCCCAAGCGTTGAACCAACATTAGGTTGGCTTACAGCAGCAACAGGCTTGGGGAAAGTAGTCTCTTTCGTACCTACTTCACAAGGAGTGATTAGCTCCTTTAAAATCTCAAGGTATGAGGAGTGATCTTAGTTCTATGATTAAGCAATGAGTTAGAAGGTGGCCCTTTAACCATATTGTGTTGAGGTCCAAAGTGAGTCACATGAGAGGATGTCTTTGTCGGTGTGAGGGCTATTCCCTTAGAGAACAAATCATCTAAGTCTTGGCTATTGACTTCAAACTCAGCTTCCTCCACTAGTTTGTGACCTGAAACATTGAGAAAAACACCTTCCTCACAAGCATCATCACTGAATAATGAATCATTGGAAGAATTAAGCTCAAATGAACTAAGAGAAGTAAGAGAAAAATCATCAAGGGATGATAACCAACAATCAATCATCGATGTGTTAAGGTTGGAAATCTCACTCCCAAGTGAATCAAAATTATCAACAGAAGGAGAGGGAAATTTATCATCACATGAATCCAATGAAATATCACATTTAAGATTATAATCATCGATGTACAAATTAAGCTCATATTCATCAACCAAATCATCAATGGCAAAGTCAATTGAATTCACACCTAATAAAGAGTAATCTTCAGAAGGATGCTTCATGGCTTCATACATAGTAAAACTCAGCTTATTGTTACCCACTTCCATAGTGATTGACCCATCTCTATAAAGGTACTAGCTGTTCTCATAAAGGGTCTCCCTAAGATAAGGGTGCATTCACTAGACTCATGAGACATGTCCAATACATAGAAGTCAGTAGGGAAAACCAAGTCTTTGACTTTAACAAGCAAATCCTCAATGATGCCTAGTGGGTGCCTAATGCTCCTATCAGTTAGTTGGAGAACCACACTAGTTCTCTTAAGCTCTTTGACACCAAGAGATTTAAAAATGGCACTAGGCATGACATTAATGGCTGCACCTAAATCTAACAAGGCTTGAGCTACATTCACATTACCTATGGTACAAGGTATAGTGAATGAGCTCAGATCCTTGCACTTAACAGGGAGTTGGCGTTTGAAAAGGGTAGACACATTAGAGCTGATTTGCACTCTCTCATTAGGCCTAAACTTCCTCTTGTTAGTACAAAGCTCTTTCAAGAATTTGCAATAACTAGGCATAGACTTGACCAATTGAAAGAAAGGAACATTGATATGTAGCTTGCTAAACAAATCATACATTTCTTTCTCATTTTGTTCCTCATGAATTTTCTTGCCTTGAAATAAGCCTTAGGAAAAGGGAGTTGAGAAATTTTTACCTCCTTACCATTGGTATTGGATGAGATGCCTTGCTCGCTTGACTCACCTTTCTCAAAAGTACTTCTTTCCTTTGAGCCAACCTCTCTCATAAGTGGTTGTTGTTTCACTTGAGGTTGCTCAATTGCTTTGCTATTCTTCTTCTTAAGGATAGCCTTCTCTTTGAAGCCCTCAGATTCAGGTAGCTTCATTGGGCTCAATGGTGGACTTTCAACCTCTATTTCTTCATCCATATCATTGTCAACCTCTTCAGGGAAACGTACTTTCTTACCACTCCTTAACTCAATAGCATTAAGTGATTTAGGACTGATGACAATATTTGAAGGAATAGACCCACTTGTCTTAGCATGCACATGACTCACAGAATTAGAGAGTTGAGTCAAGTGGGATTGCACATTATTATTCTTCAACTCCAATTCTTCCAACTTCTTGCACACATGAGCCATTTGATTACTATCACTTGCCATATTACTTTGTAGTTTTTGTAGGGTATTGGAGCTAGAAGAGAATTACTCTCATTCACAGCTTTATCTTCCATCATCCGATTGTTCATACTAGTAAGTTGAGAAACCACACTCTTCAACAATTGATTGTTCTCATCACCCTTAGACTCTTGAATAGGCACCATTTTCCCACGGTTTGACCCATATGGTTGGACTTGATATGATGAACCTTCTTGATTTCTCCAACCAAAATTAGAATTAGGTCTTCTACCTTCATTGTAGGTGGTTGTGTTAGAATCCCACCTTTGTTGTTGTTGATTAGACCTTCCTTGATACATGGTATTAACTTTCTCATGGTGATTAGGGCATAAACTTGTAATGTGCATCATTGAACCACAACCATACAACTAGGTGCAACAAGAGCTTGTGAAGTAGGGGAATGAGTTCCTCATTGAATACTCAGATTATGAAGTTCAGATGTGATTAGAGAAAGTTGTGAAGTGACTGTATCCATCTTAGACTCAAGTGAGACCTGTTAGTTCCCTAAAGGTTTTGATGATTGTCAATAATTGTAAACAAAGAATGAGGATTTGTTCTCAGCTGGTGGAAATTTCTGAGTGAGAGCAAACCTCGAGGTTTGTCCAAAAACCTCGAGGTTTGGCCTTACAAAGGAAGCCTCAAGGTTTTGTGTTTTGACTTGCGAAATCTTGGTTTCACAAATCTATGTGAAACCTCGAGGTTTGTAAAGAAACCTCGAGGTTTTGGACTTCCAGAGAAAAATTAGTTTCACACAACAATGAAAGCCTCGAGCTTACCAGAGAAACCTCCAGTTTTCTGTTTTGTCTCAAAACGAGAATTCTGAAAAATTATGCAAAACCTCGAGTATTGTTAGAAACCTCCAGGTTTCGGGGTCCAGAGAGCAATCATCGCTCCTATCCATGAAAACCTCGAGGTTTGCAACAAAACCTCCGTGTTTTGTCTTTGGATCAAAACTCGACTTTCAATGATTTTAGCAAAACCTCGAGTATTGTTCCAAACCTCGAGGTTTATGAGTTCCAGAGAGCAAATGAACTTTCACTGATTTTGAAACCTCCAGGTTTCCAAGGAAACCTCCAGGTTTGTTCTTATCGCGCTTTTGCAAGGTTTTACTCTCAAAGTAAAACCTCGAGGTTTTGATACTCAGAAAGAGTAATGCTTCTCTGCCACTTCGAAAACCTCCGGGTTTTGTAGAAACCTCCGTGTTTCTTGGTTTGGACTCAAAACAAATTCAAGTGTCATAGTCCAAACCTCGAGGTTTGGAGAACAAACCTCGAGGTTTCGAATGTTGTCGAAATTCAAAATCGTCGATTGAGCTATAACTTTCTTTTTATCTCAATGCTTTCCATGATTAATCTCTAATGTTTCTAGATATGTTTAACCATCTTTTTAGTGAGTTTCAAATGATTAAGGAAAGTTTACGAAGATTTAAAGCAAAAGCAAAAGTGATGTCGAACATTAAATGCTCAACCCGAAACTTGCATTCTTTTGGATAATCCATCTGCTCACGCCTACAAGGGATTAAAGAATAATTTCTACATCTAGTAGCTGCTATTCCAAAGAAAAAAATTTGCGGAGTCAACCACGAACTTCTCGCCCAAATGATTAAGTGAAGTTTAGAGAGAGAAGAAGACCAAAGCTTAACCAAAACAATGGTTAATCAAAGCAACGGTTATATTGATAAATCCAACGGTCATTTAATGCACTATAAGTATAAATAGAGTCGCATTCAAGTCTTCTGAGCTGCTACAACAACTGAAAACGAAATACATTCAAGTCTAGCATTTATTCTTTCAGTTTTTAACTATATTGTATCTTTTGATACTTTGTGCTTCAGTGATTATTCTTATTTACTCTTAGAGAGAGTTTCTACTTGAAAAACATTTATTGTAAATAATCACAAGTCAGGGGACTTGGTGATTTGGGAATTCATTGATTACAACTTGTAAGGGGAGTGAGTTCTAGAGAGAGAACTACTCTTTGAGTATAGAGTGTGTAATCTTTGTGATAGTGGAAAATCCCAGAGAGTCCGGGACTTTGGATGTAGGTCAAGTTGTTAGGATCGAACCAAGATAAATCTCGTGTCCAATCTTCGCTTTACTCGTCTATCTCTATTTTAGCTTTCTAAAAACAGAGCAGATTACAAAAGTTTTTAAAATACCCAATTCACCCCCCTCTCGGGTATATAGCTTCACTTTCATTTGGTATCAGAGCATAGGTCTTCTCTAAAGAGTCTAACAACTCGAGAAGGATCAATATGGAAGGCATTCTACCTGATGGAGCTTTAATCAACCGACCTCCAGGTTTTAATGGAGAACATTACTCATTTTGGAAAGCCAAGTTCAAGGTGTTTGTGATGGCTACAAAGTATGGTCTCTGGAGAGTTTTTGAATGAGGAGACTACACTCCAACTATCTTGGAGAATGGTCTCAGGGTTCTAAAGGAAGAAGAGGATTATGATGAAAATGACAGAAGGAATGTCACACTCAACAAAGAAGGTTTGTCTTCTTCCTCGAGAGTGCTCTTAGTCAACAAGAGTACTTCCGTGTTTGCAACCTAACCTCGCCTAAAGCTATGTGGGATGCTCGAAATTGCTCATGAAGGAACTGCTGTAGTAAAGCAAAATAGAGTCAACACTCTAATGACAGAATATGATCTCTTTCGTATGAAGCCTGAAGAATCCATTGGCGATTTCCAGTTGAGATTCACCCATCTCATCAATCAGCTTGCTGCATTGGGCAAAGAGTATGAGCAACCTGTCCAAGTGAGGAAGATTCTCAACATCCTCAACAAGGAATGGGAAGCCAAAGTCACTGCCATTGAAGAAGCTCGTGGAGATTCTATGGCATCTGTGGCGCCCTTTTCGGAGCCTTTCGAATATGAAGCCAAGCTCAAGTTCAAGAAGGGACTTGATGAAGTCCATGGCAAAAATAAGGGAATTGCCCTTAAAGCATCAAAGAAACTAAGGAATCGAGATGATGATGAAGATCTAGATGAAGATGAGGACATAGGTATGATGGTCCGAGATTCAAGAAATTCTACAAGAAGGACCAAAGTTTCAAGAAGTTTCACAAGGGTAGTTCCATCTATGAGGCAAAGAAGCCAATCATTTGCTACGAATGTGAGAAGCCTGGCCACATCAAATCAGAATGCCCCAATCTGAAGAACAAAGACAAAGAAAAGAAGAAATTCAACAGATTCAAAAAGAAGGCATATGTCTCTGGTATTTGGGGTGATAGTTCATCTGATGAAGATGATGAGGATGAGGAAGAAAAAGCAAATATATGCTTAGTTGCTGAAGAAGAAAAGCAACGTACTAACTTTGATGAGGTATATTATTGCAAACCACCTTATGGTGAGTTACTTACTGAGTATATGGCTGTGCAATCCGAATTTGGAAAACTTTCTGAAAAATATTTCAAGTTGAAAAACAGGAATATTACTCTTGAATTTCAAGTTGAAAAACTTTCTTCCTCTCGAACATCTTGCTTGTAAAGATTGTCCGATCTGGAGAAAAAGAATTTACATCTTACAAAGGCACTTGAGAAATTCACTAGAGGAAGTGAAATGCTCAATGTCATTTTGAAACAACAAAGATTTATAAATGACAGATCAGGAGTCGGTTACAAACCTAACTTTGATAAAAAGAAAGGAAGAAAGAAGTCTCGGTGAAAAATCCTATATGAACTATTTTACAAAATCAGTCCACTCTTCAAATCCTTTTGCGCACCGTAACTACTCGCAATAGAAAGGGTCATACTACTTCTTCCCGCTTTCATAAGAAGGAAAGAAAGAGTAAACCCATAGGAAATTATCAATGGGTGCCAAAGGGATCTTACAAGATTCCTAAGACACAAACTAACCCCAAAGGACCCAAGAAAAGATGGGTACCTAAGTCCTGATTTGTTGTGTATTGCAGGTTTGTCTAAGATCATCAAAGTCCCACAAATGGTACATTGACAGTGGATGCTCTAGGCACATGACGGGTGACCAATCCAAATTTGCCTCAATCAAGCCCAAGGATGGTAGCAAGGTGACCTTTGGTGGAGATCAATCTGGAAAGATTGCTGGAGTTGGTGAAATTGGCAACAATGAAGGACCACTAATCAAAGATGTCTACCTAGTCGAAGGACTTTGCCACAACCTCCTCAGTGTAAGTCAAAGCACTGATAAAGGTAACTTAGTTATCTTCGATTTTGAGGAGTGCTTGATTGTGAGTAAGGATATTCTCCCTTTAGAAAACATAAAATCAAAAGCTTTATTTAGAGCCTCTAGAGATGGCAATTGTTATACACTTAACCTCTCTAGTAATGGTTCGGTTTCTGAAAAATGTTTTGTAAGTAATTTGGATGAAAGTTGGCTATGGCACAAGTGATTAGCTCATGTCAATATGATTCAACTTGATAGATTACTAAAAAAGGATCTGGTGATTGGTATTCCTAAACTGCATTTTAAAAATGACATGCTCTGTGATGCTTGTCAAAAAGGGAAACAAACCAAATCGTCTTTCAAATCTAAAAACGAGATTTCAACTAATAAACCTCTTCAATTGCTTCATATGGATCTAGTTGGACCAGCTAGAGTGAAAAGCCTTAGAGGCAATCTCTATACTTTGGTCATAGTTGATGATTTCTCAAGATTTGCATGGACTATATTTTTATCTTCTAAAGATGAAACATTTGATCAGTTTGTTGTTTTTGCCAAGAAGGTCCAAAACGAGAAAGGATTCTCTATTTTAGGAATCAGAACTGATCATGGAGGAGAATTCGAAAATAATGCATTTGCTTGAGTTTTGTGACAAAGATGGGGATAGACCACAACTTCTCAGCCCCAAGGACTCCTCAGCAAAATTGTGTTGTGGAAAGAAAGAATCGAGTCCTCACTGAGATGGCAAGAGCTATGCTAAGTGAGAACAACACTTCTCAAGTGTTCTGGGCTAATGCAATGAGCACCGCTTGCTACATCTCAAATCGAGCATACCTCCGGAAGAAGTTGGACAAAACTCCCTATGAGCTGTACAAAGGAAGAAAACCAAATCTGGTCCATCTGCATGTGTTTGGATGTAAGTGTTTCATCCATAACAATGGTAAGGATAACTTGGGAAAGTTTGATCCCAAAGCAGATGAAGGTATATTTTTGGGTTATTCTAATATGAGTAAAGCCTATAGAGTCTTTAATACTCGCACTCGTATTGTTGAAGAGTCTATGCATGTTGTTTTCTGTGAATATAAATTTGATAAACCTTTGGATGATGATGAAGAAAATGTTTTCAAAAATCAATTCTTTTCGAAAACTACTCTTGCATCTATTGAAAATTCTGAAAATGTATTCGAGGCTGATCCCCAAAACAATCTTGAAAATTCTGATCAGTCTCAGCCTAGAGCTTGGAAGTTCATAAGGAATCACCCTTTGGACCAAGTTATAGGTGATGTAAATCAAGGAGTGAGAACCAGAAACAGTACTTTAAATGAAGTAACATTTTTTGCTTTCATTTCTCATATTGAACCCTCTAAAATTGATGAAGCCCTTTCAGACAATGATTGGGTGATAGCAATACAAGAGGAATTACATCAATTTGATAGAAATCAAGTTTGGGATTTGGTGCCCAGGCCTAAGGATCATCCGATCATTGGCACTAAATGGGTATTCAAGAATAAATGAGATGAATCAGCAATCATTGTCCGTAACAAGGCAAGATTGGTTGCTAAAGGCTATAATCAAGAAGAAGGAATTGATTAAGAAGAAACTTATGCTCCAGTGGCAAGATTGGAAGCCATAAGAGTTCTTCTAGCCTTTGCTTGTGTCAAAGGATTCAAGCTCTATCAAATGGATGTAAAAAGTGCCTTTCTAAATGGTTTTATCCAAGAGGAAGTTTATGTTGAACAACCCCCTGGTTTTCAAAATGAACATCGTCGAGATCATGTTTATCGTCTCAAGAAAGCTCTTTATGGACTTAAGCAAGCTCCTAGAGCCTGGTATGAGCGATCAAGCAAATTCCTTCTTGATCAAGGCTTTATTAGAGGAAAAGCAGATACAACTCTCTTCATAAAGAGTAATAAGCTTGGTGAAACCCTAATTGTGCAAATATATGTTGATGACATTATATTTGGTGCTTCTAATGATGCTTTGTGTGAAGAGTT
Source organism: Acacia acuminata (assembly GCA_019022655.1). Classification (NCBI taxonomy): domain Eukaryota; kingdom Viridiplantae; phylum Streptophyta; class Magnoliopsida; order Fabales; family Fabaceae; genus Acacia; species Acacia acuminata. Next base: position 133,833 of record JAFJYI010000367.1, on the reverse strand, counting down.
TGCTAAGAATATGCAGGAGAGTTTGAGATGTCCATGATGGGAGAGCTCAACTATTTCCTTGGTCTGCAAATCAAGCAAAAGAAGGATGGAATCTTCATATCCCAGACCAAGTATCTCAATGATTTGCTGAAAAAGTTTGGGATGGATCAATGCAATGGAGCTGACATTCCAATGAGCTCAACTGCTTCATTGGATGCTGATGAAGAAGGCAAGGACTTCAACATCACAAGATATAGAGGAATGATTGGGTCATTACTCTATTTGACTGCAAGTCGTCCAGACATCCAATTCAGTGTAGGAATGTGTGCAAGGTTCCAATCTGCCCCCAAGGAATCTCATGCTGAAAATGTGAAGAGGATCTTCAGATACCTTACTGACACAAAGACACTTGGATTGTGGTTCCCCAAAGGTCAACCTAAACATTTGGTGGCGTATTCAGACTCAGATCATGCTGGGTACAAGAATGATAGAAAGAGCACAAGTGGCCAATGTGAGTTTCTTAGTGGTTCACTTGTGTCATGGTTCAGCAAGAAGCAAACCAAATGTGGTCATGTCTTCTATGGAAGTTGAATATGTAGCTGCCTCAAGTTTTTGTCCTCAAGTTCTGTGGCTCAAGCAAAGAATCGTCGACTTGGGAATCAACTTGAAGGAGATCCCAATATTGTGTGACAACACAAGCACAATAAGCTTGGCAAAGAATCCAGTTCAACATGCTCGGACCAAGCATATTAATGTGAGACATCATTTCATAAGGGATCATGTTCAAAAGAAAGATGTCAAAGTCATGTTCATCCCAACTCATCTTTAACTTGCTGACATCTCCACCAAACCATTAGCTAAGGAGCAATTTAATTTCATAAGAAGAGAATTGGGAATGGTAAATCCCAATGAGTTGTAAGCAATTCTTGCTCAAATTTTGTGTTAAATTATGGTTTTTATGATTAAAAGTTACTGACTTAAGCATCGATTATCTAAATGGATTTTATGCGGGATACGAAAAACATTGGTTTTGTTGTCGAGAGCAAAACCTCGAGGTTTTGGAGAAAACCTCGAGGTTTGGTGGTGTATGGTCGAGGACTGAAAGCTTCAGAGAGATGAAACCTCAAGTATTCAATGAAACGTTGAGGTTTCGTGAGACAGAGAGCCGACTAGTTCAAGGACCGCAAAACCTCGAGGTTTTGCGGAAAACCTCGAGGTTTTGCGTAAAAACCTCGAGGTTTGGATGCCGATGGTTCAAAGGTTCACAAAACACCTTTGAAGTCCAGGTTGGTGACTTTTCATCAAACCTCGAGGTTTGGCTTAAAACCTCGAGGTTTGCTAAACCTATATATATGTTGCACTATTCATTGTTAAGTTATTTTATTACCATATGGAGTATGCTAATGACCTAGGGGACTATGGTGAGGTGATTGAGGAGAGAGTCACCACTATTGTTAGAAATGTCAAATTCACCCTATCTGCTTCCATTCTAAATAAAATACTGAAAATTGCCAATCCTCCACCTCGTTCCCCGAGTTTTCCTACAAGAATCGAAAGTCTTTGAGACTCTTAGACCCGAGCCTTTCCCTACCGACCAACAACTTAGACTTTCATTTACACCTGGTTCTATGCCCGCTGAAAATCGAGTTTTATGGTATGTATACTCTAGGAATTTCATTCCCAAGGGTGGAAATACACCCACTTCACTCAGCATGACTACAGACCCTTTACAGCCTTTGCGAAGAAGGTTCCGTTTAATCTTGGTCACTGGCTTCTCCAGGGCATGACTGAATTCCGTTTTGCCAAAAGAAAACTATCTCATATACCATACCCTTTATTAATCTCTGTTATCCTCTTCTATCACCAAATCTGGTATGTGGGATCTGTTGATACACTGGAGTATCCCCCATTCTTTGGATGGACACAGATGAATCTAATGAAAATCAAGTTTGGGGACGAAGGATCAGTTCAGTCACAGGCTCCTTCCAGGTCTCATCCAAGATCTCAAGCTCAAGAGGCTTAGTCAGCACCTCCACCTCCTTAGACATCATTGCCCTCTGATTTTGCCTCTCAGATCAAGGACATTGTGGATGTTGTCCTTGCCACCATGACTATGCGCATGGAGTTTGAATTGGGAAAGATACGGGCTGAGATGACTCGTGGGCACAATGGTCTTATTGAGATTCAAGATGCCATAAAGGAGCATCTTGAAGCTATTGCTGGTCAATCAGCTCAGGCTAAGGGGAAGGCTGAAGAGATTGAGCTTAAGATGTCCACTCAGCTCATTTCTTATGTGGACCTTACTGATAAGGTGGACAGGATCATGAAGCATCTTCACATTGGTTCCTCCTCAACTCCTGGTCCTACTACTGGCCCAAGCACTTCTGGTCTTGCTTCTGGTTCTTCTTCACCATCCTTCACTTTCACTTCACCTCCTATTCCTACATCCTCTCCAGATCCCTCAACTCCCATTTTCCCTTCTCCAGTCTCTGAGGCTGCAACACCAACCACAGAAGTCCTTCCTTCACCATCTACTCCAGCCTTTGTGATTCTTCCCTCTCCATCTATAGCCACTCCTGCTACTGAAGTTGTTCACCTTTCTCCTCCCTCTACAGCCTTGGTCCACCTCCCTTTTGGCGATGACAAAGGGGGAGAGAAAAGAAAGGAGTAGCCTTTGAAGTTTAGAGAGTTTTGAGGGTCATGTGCATTTTGTTTTGTATTACATTATCTTGTGTCTTGTATTTCATTTTGTCTTGTACTGCTCTATCTACTGAAATGAAATACAATTTATGATTTTCATGCTTCTGCTCATCTTTGATTGATGCCTATGAAAATTACAAAATTGTATTCCCAAATGACTAAGTTTTCTAAAATAAAAGTTCTCAAAACCTCTGCTAATTTCAAAGTCTGATTTCAATTTGAAATCTTTCTTGAACTTTTCAAAGATGTTTGTTTACAAGTGTTGTCATCATCAAAAAGGGGGAGAATATTAGTTCCCTAAAGGTTTTGATGATTGTCAATTATTGTAAACAAAGAATGAGGATTTGTTCTCAGCTGGTGGAAATTTCTGAGTGAGAGCAAACCTCGAGGTTTGTCCAAAAACCTCGAGTTTTGGCCTTACAAAGGAAGCCTCAAGGTTCTCGTGTTTTGACTTGCGAAATCTTGGTTTCACAAATCTATGTGAAACCTCGAGGTTTGTAAAGAAACCTCGAGGTTTTGGACTTCCGAGAGAAAATCGTTTCACACAACAATGAAAGCCTCAAGCTTACCGAGAAACCTCCGGGTTTCGTTTTATCTCAAAAACCGAGAATTCTGAAAATTATGCAAAACCTCGAGTATTGTTAGAAACCTCCAGGTTTCTGGGGTCCAGAGAGCAATCATCGCTCCTATCCATGAAAACCTCGAGGTTTGCAACAAAACCTCCAGGTTTTGTCTTTGGATCAAAACTTTGACTTTCAATGATTTTAGCAAAACCTCGAGTATTGTTCCAAACCTCGAGGTTTGTGAGTTCCAGAGAGAAAATGAACTTTCACTCGATTTTGAAACCTCCGTGTTTCCAAGGAAACCTCCGTTTGTTCTTATCGCGCTTTTGCAAGGTTTTACTCTCAAAGTAAAACCTCGAGGTTTTGATACTCAGAAAGAGTAATGCTTCTCTGCCACTTCGAAAACCTCCAGGTTTTGTAGAAATCTCCAGGTTTCTTGGTTTGGACTCAAAACAAATTCAAGTGTCATAGTCCAAACTTCGAGGTTTCTGAACGTTGTCTTAAATTCAAATCCGTTGATTGAGCTATACCATCCTCGCTAATGAATGACCCCTATCACACATTCAGGATAGGCGCCTTGCTCAAACGACTCAGCGTCGAACCCTCTCTCGGGGGCTAGGGTTTTATCAGCCTTGAGAGGTTAGAAACAAGTTTCGGCTTCTCGGGTGGCGAATGGCATAGCCTCCAGGGCATCAACAGGTGCTTTTTGTCTAGAACCCTTAGTGCGTGCCATTGAGGAAATGAGAACACCGTAGTTCTTGCGGATATGGAGTGAGGCACGATTTTGCAGAGATTGTGTTGGGTAATACTGGAGCAGGTGTCTGTTCTGAGAGATTTCGTAAGATTTTATACTGGTAAATTTTGAGTAATCGTGGATGCACAATTCGGGTTAAGTGGGTACAAACCGTTTGGAAAGCTTGGGGTAACGCGTGCTGTAGATATTTAGCGTGCTGAGGTGGTTTCCAAATTTGAAATGTAAGCGAGACTTCAATGCCCCAATCTATATGCCCCACCACCGACTCCATCTTTATGCGTGCTCTACCGGAGTAGATTGCCATAGCATCACTACATGATTTGCTTAAATGCTGCTCAGAGCTTAGATTCTATTGGGGTCCAACTTGCTCTTAATTAGTACAACTAATCTTCGAAAAACTGATTAAACTACCAATTTGGGCTGCCTTCCAATAGCGCTTGTTTTAGAGTCTTCAGCCTGACTTGCCTAGGTGATTAGTTCAAGCTGGAAATAGGGGCGTAGGCTGTCCCTATGTCTCCATCCTCGTTGCCTTTCAGTGGTTGGCCTCCTTCTACTGGGTTTACATATTTTTCCGTTTTCAAGATTGAAAAGGTCATATGGTCATCATTGACTCACATCGTGAGTTCTCCTTTTTCCACATCAATCAATGTTCTCCCTGTTGCTGAAAGAGATTTGCCGTGTCTCCCAAAATAACCAAGTTCGAAAACAATTTTGCAGAAATAGGGAACTTGGGTGTTTCCCCGATGAATTCGCAGCGGGTTTGATTGACAGCAACAATGAAACAGAAAAAGTAAAAATGGGGGTTTTGTTGATTCAAAGAGATTAAAAACGAAAGTAAACGAAACAAATGAGATATGCGAAATGCATTAAAAACGATCAACCCAACATTCGATTCCGAGAGACTTCCATCATTGAACGAAATCTGAACGAACTCGCGTTTGGTTCTAGATGAACTGAAATCTCTGCGTTCATCCAGAAAATCCCTCGACTAGACGATCGCCTATAATATGTCCGAACAGTGGTGTCCCACTATGCAATCCCACAACAAAACTCTAAACCCAATTCGAACTCGGTCCTTGGGATGAACCAAACCGAATATTAAATCTAATGTTCGAACTATTTTCAAAAATCGAATCCGATAAGATGAAAACAGAAACGAGTAACATTATCGATTAAGGACAAGCTCTCTGGACGAATCATGGAATCCTCATCGTTGGGTTAATCACATAAGTTTAGCCGAGCATGGCTGGAAAAAATGAAGAACAGACGAAGAACGTGAAGAACATTTGAGAGAATTTCAAAACTTCTATTTTGATCCACCAAATAACAAAAACGTGAATGAATGAATGTTTGTGGCTGCCATCTGACTTAAAGTTAACCAAAAATGGAAATGGGTTCTAATGGTTCAGTCCAAAACGAAAAATAAAATAAAAGTGGACTTTAGTTACAAAATTCGAGCCCAAATAAAATCCAGAAATATTCATCTGACTTCGGCTCCATAATCGACCGCCCTCTTGTCCGAATTTTCCCTTCATGTCTTCATAACAATTGTAGCTCTCTGAATCATCTGCAATATGAAACAAAAATAAGGCAAATCCGATGTCTGGTTCAAGAGTTATGGTGAAAATAGTGAAGCAATGTAAAACTAGAATTTTATTATTAAAAATGGCTAAAATATAATCAAAGGCCCAAAGCCCAAATAAGTATAAAAGCCATTATTTATTAGCTAAAGAGTCCTAAATTATTAATCAAGAGACAAAAATTAGTGTATGAAATATTCAATTATCAAATTCCCCCACACTTATTTTTTTGCACTCTTGAGCAAAATTCAAAGAAAAAAAAAACCTAAAGGAGAAACTCTTCTTTTCTAACAATTGCTAACAATGCAAAAATTGAACAAGGGACACAAAACTCCAAAAGATCAATCAATCAAGACCACAATCCCTTCATCTCAAATTACAATTCATGGTAATCTCAATCAATGATGCTAATCACAAAAGATGGTCTCTCAAATGATGCACTCAATAAATCAATCTCTCAAGTGTTTAAGGTAAATAAATGTATCGCTCAAATTCTACTCAAGAAAATTATTCTACCATAAGCTTGCTCAATTTCTACGTCTCCACTACTCATAACACATGCATGCACAAATCAAGAGAGCTTGTTATGGAAGGTTGTAATGGGGTTAGGGTGAAGGTAGGTAATAGTATGGAATGAGAGGCTAAGCACCAAAGAAATTAAAAAGAGCACTAATTAACACAATCATTCTCTATGTAAGAAAATTTTTATTTTACTTATATATCTCATTTCTTTCTATGTATTTTCTTTCTTTATTTCTTTTTTTTTTTTATGCTTTTCTTTCTTTCTTTATTTGTTTTCTTTTTCTTTTGTTCTCTTTTTTGTTCTGCTTTTTTCTTTCTTTTTTTTTTTTTTGTTGAAAATGAAACTATACTATATACATAATCACAATGACAAAAGCAAACATCGATTCCCCCCACACTTAAACCGGCCGCACTCCTAAGCAACCCCGTACTTGAACACAAAACCAAGGTGAAACCATTGCTCAATAAATTTTCAAGGTGCGGAATAAAATGGTTTTACGCTTAGGCTTGTAATGTGGCTTAGAAAAGAATGAGTCAAAAAGGCATAAAGGGCTAGCAAAGGGATCATAATGCAAGGGAAAGGCTATATGGCCAAAGTAGGGAAAATAAAAGAAAGAAAACGAGCTTCCATCATACTTATGCATGTAAGTGAAAAATGTAGTTTCAAAAAGAAAAGGAGCAAGTTCTAGAGAACACAAATCATGAGTAGATGCACACATGAAAGAAAGAATGGCAAAAGATGAATTCCATTCATGCAGGCCCAAAACCTCACAAGGTCAATACCAACTTAGGCAATCAACAACATCAAATCAACTACCAAGACATGTAATCGAAGAGTCAAGAATTGCAAACCAAACAATGATCCATTAAAACCAAAATGTCCAAGTTCATAATATGTAGCAATCATAGAAAGAGAGATTGTATTTATTTCAAAAAGCAAAGTAGAAAAAAGAAAACAAATAAAAGAGAAGGAGGGAGAAGAAATAAGAATACTCCCCAAGGGTTTATGGAGGGTAAGTGGCATCAATGAGGAGAATCTCTCGCTTCCTCAAGCCGCCGTTGGGATCCCTCATGAAATTGCTTGAGGCGATGCCCATCGACCTTAAAGGTTCGTCCCGGTGGATCATATAGCTTAACAAAGACCAAATGGAAAAATGTTAGTGATCTCAAAAGGGCCATCCCATTTAGATCGAAGCTTACTGTGCATAAACTTCAAACGAGTTAAACAAGAACTTTCGGCCTACGTAGTAAATTCTTTCCTCGAATATGCTTATCATGGAATGCCTTAGTCTTTTCCTTGTATAACCGTGAACTCTCATAGGCATCCAATCTAAGCTCATCCAACTCTTGCAATTGTAGCTTCCTCTCCATCCCAGCTTAGCCAAATCTATGTTACACTACTTAATGACCCAATAGGCTTGATACTCCAACTCAACCGAAAGATGACATTGAAAGTGGAGCCTAAATACCCAAGAGGGGGGTGAATTGGGTATTCTTAAAATTTTAAGAACTAGGTCTGTTTTGGACAAGTGAAAACAGAGTATATCAGAGGAGAAGGGTAAGGAAAGCTTGCACAAGAGAAATTATCCTGGTTCGGTCTTATCCTTGACCTACATCCAAATTCCTCAAGCCACACTTGGGATTTTCAATCCACTAAAACTCAACAATTGATTACAAACTCTGTACTCGCAGTAGTTCTCTCACTAGAACTCACTCCCCCTTACAAGTTGCAATCAATACACCCAACCACCAAGTCCCCCGACTTGTGGTTATCTCAATCAATGAATGATTTACGTAAATAACTCTCTTACAGAGCGAGATAAGATGAACACCGAAGTACAAGTATCAAATTGATACAATACAGAAAGAAGCTGAACACAATAAATGATACTTAATAAATTTTCACTCTCAGTAGGTGTATCAGCTTGAGAAGGAGTTAATGCACTCTATTTATAGGTAGAGAACATTAAATGACCGTTGCTTGATGAATCCAACCGTTGTAGGTGATTAGCTTAAGGTCCGGTCATCTTCTCTCTCTAAACTTCGCTAATCCAGGTGTTAATTTGATCCGGTGGGATTCTCTCGAGAATTTTCCCGTTGGAGATTACTTTGCTTGTTGTAGTAAGCATTCTTTAACGTTCGTGGCGTGCTCGATGAATTAGTCGAAAGTAGGTTGATTTGCGAGAGGTGCATTAAATGCACTGTACACTTTTTGCTTTATGGCTTTGACCTTCAATAATCTTCATCTGATCTTAATGAAATTCACTCAACAAACTTGTTAAACATAGCTAGGAATATGATTGAATGAATTATGGAAGCAATAAGATCAAACAACAATGATTTGCAAATTCGTATAATTCAAAAATCAGTTTTTACCGTTGTATACTCGAGTATGTTCATGATTACTCGAGTATGACACTCAGACAAGTGTCCATACTAAGATCCAATGGGATACTCGAGTATGCACCTTTCGAGGCAAACCAACGTGTCTTGTGTTTGAAAGACAAAACCTATACTCGAGTATGTTAGTGGCTTACTCGAGTATGGCACTATTTGTGTGAAAAATTCTAAGTTCAAAATGCCTCTATACTGGAGTATCCATTGGTATACTTGAGTACACAAGAACAAGTGCCAAGTTGAAAAACAATTTAAGAGCTCAATACTCGAGTATGCAAACCCTTACTCGAGTAAGCATTAGTTATAAAATGTTTGGAGCTCTCTCGTAACACTCTATACTCGAGTATGCACTCCTTTACTCGAGTAAGCAACTTTGTTTGAAAAATCCTTTTGCTCTTCGGAAGTCCAATACTCGAGTATGGCTACCCATACCGGCAAGATTGACTTAGTTTGAAAATCCCGGTTGCTCGGATGGCCTTTACTCGAGTATGCATACCTATACTCGAGTATGCACTTAAGTTCAACAAATTTGATTATTCTTCGAAGTCCAATACTCGAGTATGGCTAACCATACCGCATTGACTTAACTTGAAAAACTTGGTTGCTCTCTCGATGGCCTTTACTCGAGTATACATACCTTTACTCGAGTATGCACTTGTAAAATGCAATTGAGCAATCTTTTAATAGTCCTATACTGAGTAAGCAAACCTATACTCGAGTATGCAACTATCGTAATGTTTTTAACTCGACTTTGCAAACTTCAAAACATGTTTTACATTTGTTGTTAATCATCAAAACATATTGAGAACTAACAGACATGCCCTACCAAAGACAAGCCGATAAGGAGACATCCCAATCGGAGTCTTGTAGGCGGTGCGATATGCCCACAAAGCATCCTCTAATCGCTTACTCCAATCTTTCTGGGTAGAGTTAATAGTCTTCTCAAGGATTTGCTTAATCTCTCTATTTGAGACTTCAGCCTTGACAGCTTGGTCCGAGGATGGTATGCTATGGAGACCTTGTGAAGCACTCCATACTTGCGTAACAAGGCACCCATGCTTCGCAAAAATGGAAGCCTTGGTCACTGATAATAGCTCTAGGAATGCCAAACCTGCAGAAAATGTTAGACCTAACAAAATCCACCACCACAAAAGAATCATTAGTCCAGTGGCTTTCGCCTCAACCCATTTTGAGACATAATCAACAACCAGGAGTATGTAAGTATAACCATATGAAGCAGGAAATGGACCCATAAAATCAATACCCCAAACATCAAAGATCTCACAAAACAATATAGGGTTTTGGGGGCATCTCATGCCTACGGAAATACTCCGTGCTCTCCTCGACGCTTATCACATGACTTACAAAACAGATGAGAATCATGAAACAAGGAAGGCCAAAATAATCCATTGTCTAATACTTTCCTAGCAGTTCTTTGGGGTCCATAGTTGTTACACCCTTACTGGCCTCGCACTTTCGGGTGGCGGGTTAGAGGGATTCCTTTTTATTTAACCATATTTCCTTATTACTTAGCCCAATTAAATTTAACTCGAGTTAGCACGCTAGAGCACAAGATCTGGTTTGACAAACTAAACATACCGATAAACATTCATAAGTCAAGTGTCAACTGTTCCCCCGAAGGGTTAATACAAATATCCGAACAAAGTACCGTATATAAACAACAGCTTATCCAAAATATGAAGTACAAAATGAGATAGGCATCCCCTATTTCTTCACTGCACCACTCTACGCCCTACCTTCCTCGAGCCTCCAACTGCTACGGTCTCACCCCTGTGTCTTAAAGCGGTCTGGAGTTCAAGGTTGAACCCCAGAGTAACTGTTAAACTCGGATACAATATGTATGCAATGCATGTAATGCAAATCATAACAGGGAAAATAAATCTGCCTCACAAGTACGCATACCGGCATGTACAACCTCCGCAGACCGCCGGGTCAAGACAAGCCCCGGATCCAAGACGCTATCGGGGCCTCGCAGCTAGGGCGGTCGACCCTAACTACCAACCCCAAGAGACCTCAGTGGACACTTATAAACACACAGTCATATAGGCTCCACCTAGCCCCACATAACCTTGGGCCTCAGTAGTCACCTAAGGACACGCAGTCTAATAGGCACCTACCCTACATGCCAAGGGCTTCCACAGCCCAACATACTCTGGACCCTAGTGGTAACCTAAGAACACACAGTCACATAGGCACCACGGTCCAATCCCTTACCTCATGATAAAACACACATGCGAAAGTAACATGTAGAGTATACAAGTTTACGCTACTACCCGACACGTCTTGAGATCCATGAACTTTCCTCTTAGTGATGGGGATGCACTCTACACACGATAATGCCCTAGATACAGCCAACCACCAAACTATTAATCACATATACAAACTTTACTTCAAGTTTCATGAAATTCGCACATCACCAGATTTTCCCAGAATTTCTGACCCAACTTCACCAATTTTTAGAAAATTCCTCAAAACTCATTTCAACATGAAATCAGTGGACTTAGAACCCTTAGAATGTCTATTTTACATGAAAAATATTTATCCAAGTCATCTAGGTTCAAAACGTAGTCGTTTTCCCAAATATTAGCCACTGGTCCAAGAGAAAAGTCCAGCTTAGTCATTCGTAACTTAAAATATCTCTCGGTTGGAAACTCCAAATGACACAAAATATTATATCAAAATCATACTCAGGATGTCTACTTTCACCATACAAAATTTCAAAGCAATCGACTCCATTTACCCACTCAAAACCATAGATTAACATTCGCTGCCCGTAAACCAAAATAACCGACAAATTTTTGTATAAGAAGATTTAGGGTTTCTAGAGTTCCAAACGAAGTGATCCTACTTAACCCCACACAAAAATTCCTTTTGGACTCATTGGAAACCTTAAAAGTATGAAAAACCTACTGCAACTCCACAAAACACCATAGGGTAGAGAAGAAGATAACTCAGTTGGGTTTAGGGACTTACCTCCGAATATCGGTTGCGTATGGACTCCTTCACCTCCTGAACCTTGAACTTCAGCTGAGCACTCTTCTGACTCCCCGAGCCCGTGGCTGATGTGGGAAAAATGGAGGGGGAGATGTCCTATTTATAGACCCCAAGTTCCAAATTTTGCCCCTAGATATTTTTAGCTGTAGGTTTTAGGGTTAGGGGCAAAATGGTCATTTTGCCTTGTTCATCTTTCCAAAGCTTGGGCCACGAAATCAGACCTTCTAGAAGGCTTCTAGGGTCTTCCAAGGGCTGAAAATAACATTTTCCCATGCCAAAAGTAGGTTTCCAGCTTTGCCCTAGGTGGCCTTAGTCAGTAGTTTAAGATGTAGGGGCAAAATGGTCATTTTGCATTGTTTTTCCCCTAGGATTGTGGGCCCACGAAATCTGATCCAAAGATGTGCCATAATTTCACTTTTGGAGCCATAATTACATGTCATTTTGTCGTCATATCAAGTTTAAATTGTGTGACCCGCATTTAACCTGGATTATTTTATTCACTCTCTCTCTTCATTATTACTCGATGTGACAATCTCTCTCTTCATAATTACATAGCAAGATATTTTCTCACTCCTCTGGTGATATGATCTCCGAAAGAAAAGGATGATTGGATCAACTAGGAAAGGAATTTCGCACCAGAAATTCAGCCTCCAGCCCGTCCTGAAATAACAGACTGTATCTCATGCTATAGACCTCTTGATTCAAGCGCTTCCAAAACGAGGAGAACGATGGCTTTCGAAACACGATTTTGACTCAAGAAACACCAAAAAGGATAAGGGAATACAGAGATACGAAACCAAGAAAATTTGAACAAAAAACCGGTAGGCGCCACAATTCCAAAGAATTGATAAGCCCAAGAACGCCACAAGGATTGATGCCTCGATAAGTTCGAGATTCTCAAAAGAACCCTGTAGAGAAGCTTGTCTCTCAACCAAAAAGGTTAACTCTGAATTCAAATCTCCATCCCAAAAGCTATGGTGTTCCCTTATATAGTGGACAACACCCATATTAAGTTTAACCTAAATCTGCTTACACACAAAGCCCAATAAGCGAGCCCAATAAGCCTTATTGCAAAAGTTTAACTAAATGACTCGAAAGATAAAACTAAGTGCAGAATTTGGGCCAAGTAAATTGAAGCCTTCATGCATATCCATTGAGGCTTATTCTTCTTCAGCCTCTTCTTCCTTTAGACTTGGGCTTGTCTCAAGTAAGGTGGTCACCAGGAGATTTAGGGCCTCTTTAGCCTTTTTAGCTTTTGCTCTTGTCATTGGGCCTCCAAGACCTCGTATGTCCTCCAAGTTTGTTGCCTTGGTCATGCCGCCTCCTATGTCCTCATCATTCCCTCCTTCTTCAGAAGAATTTGTCCTCAAATTATAATCCTCTTCTCCCGCATCAAAAGGGACAAATCACCACATTAAAAGTAGCGCTTACACCATACTCACCAAGGATATCTATTTTATAGGCATTATCATTAATCTTGGTTAGCACTTGGAAAGGACCATCTCCCCTTTGTTGAAGCTTAGATTTCCTTTGGGCAGAAACCTCTCTTTTCTCAAATGAACCCAAACCCAATCACCTGGGTCAAACACTACCTTTTTCCTTCCTCTCGTTCGCCGGCCCGACGTAACTCTCTACCTTTTTTTCAATGTTTTCCTTTACCTTCTCTTGTAGTTTCCGCACATATTCAGCCTTAATCTTACCATCTTTATGCTGAAAAACAGAGTTGTTAGGCAAAGGCATAAAATCAAGAGGATTGAGAGGGTTTAAGCCATAAACAATGTCAAAAGGAGAATAATGAGTAGCTCCTGGAATGAGATCAATTTGATGTTCTATGCCTCTTAGAGGTGGTAGTCCGTGAGATACCTCTTTAGGAAAAACATCTTTAAATTCCTGCAACAAATTAGAAACCTCATTTGGAAGAGAGTTAGTAGGACTTGCATCTGTAAAATTATTCTCTTTACTCAAAAGTAAGAGCATTGACTTTTTCACCTCTTTTTCTTTTATAAACAAGTTTGGTGCTTTTCTCTCTTTTTCTCTTTTTTTTTTTTCTTGCTCTCTTCCACTCTCTTTTCTCTCTTGCTTTCTTTTTTTCTCTCATTTTTAAATTATCCTCACTAACTTCTCTTGGTGTCAAAGGTGCAAGAATAGTCTTGTGTTCTTTATGTACAAAAGAGAACTTGTTAGTGCAACCATCATGCATAACTTTCTTATCATATTGCCAAGGTCTCCCAAGAAGCAAATGACAAGCCTCCATTGGTACCACATCACATAAAATTGTATCATCATACTTTCCTACGGAGAAGTTCACCTCCACCTGTTTGCTTACCGTCACTTCACCATCCTCACTAAGCCATTGAAGCTTGTATGGCAGCGGGTGAGGTTTGGTACAACTCCCTCCATCAATAATTAAAGAACATACCTTTCCTTGGATAAGGCATCTACTATGAAAGATGTTCTCTCTTTGACTATCATCCATGTCTTTGGCTTGGTTACCCAACATCCTTCTTACCATAAAAAAATATCCTTCTCGAATTATTTCTTCAATATACTCATCTTCATCATCATGTGAGGCGAATCAAGAAGACTCACTAGTAAGCTCTCCATCCTCTTTAAGTAACATAGTCTTCTTAGTAAGACATTCTGAAGCTATGTGACCTCTCCCCAAACACTTGAAGCATTTTATTTCACTACTCCTTGTCTTTTTAGGGATCTCATTGGATTTAGTTTGAGTCCATTGAGGCGTAGCAGTGGGATTGCTTGATGAAGAACCTCCCTCCTTCTTATTTCTATCCTTCCAGCTTGAAGCATTAAAATTTGAAGAGTTTTTCCTCATCAAACCCTTTCTCTTGAGTTGTTGTTCTACCTTACTAGCTTGTTGCACTAAATCCTCCAACTCCACATAATTTTGCAGCTCCACAACATCCCTTATATCACTATTCAGCCCATGCAAGAAACGTGCCATAGTAGCCTCCTGTTCTTCACTAATATTTGCTCTAATCAAGGACACCTCCATCTCTTTATAATACTCATCTACACTCTTGTTACCTTGTGTGAGTCTTTGAAGTTTATTGTGAAGGTCTCGATGATAATGGGAAGGAACAAATCTTCTTCTCATTAGCCTTTTCATCTCCACCTAACTATGCACCAATGGTTCTTCATATCTCACCCTCTCCTTTTGCAATTGGTCCCACCAAATGAGAGCATAATCACTAAACTCCATGGCTGCCACCTTCATTTTCTTCTCTTCGCATAATTGTGACATGCAAATAAGTGCTCAATCTTCATTTCCCACTCTAAATAGGCCTCCGGATCACTTTTTCCTTTAAAAGATGGTATATTAAGCTTCACTCCCTTAATTCTACCCTCTCTAGCATCATTCTCATTATCTCTTCTTCTCCTTCTTTCATCCCTCCCTCTTTGTCTATCTTCATCATGATTCCCCTGATTTTCTATTCTCTCCATTCTCTCATATAACTCCTCGGTGTGTTCCCTCATCATCCTTGGCATTTGAGTTGTAATGGCTTCAATTAGCAATCTGTTATCTCCTATAGGAGGAGGAACACCTTCACCACCTGCGCCTGCCATAATTCAAGGAAAAGAACAAAAGTAATAGGACCTCACCACTCGCTCACTTGTTTACACTCTTAAAAATGTATCACTCGTGTTTGTTGCTCTCTACAAGGCTTTTGTGTAGTGTGTTCTCTTGCCTTTTACCACTCAATAGCTCTCTTTAAGTTCTTAACAGAATCTCCAAGAACACTCAAGAGTACAATCCCAAACTCTAGAATTGGTGGACTCAATATATTGGAAGAGATGTCAAAAAAAGACAAGACAAAGAAAACCCAAAACAATTTGGAGGAATTATTCAAAGAAGACACTTTGGACTTGATTCACAAGTAGTAGTGTGTGTAATTGAATAGCAAGGTGCTGTATAGTTTTTCTTTTTTCTTTTTTTTTTTTGCTCTCTCTTTTTTTTTTTGCTCCTTTTTTTTTTTATTTTATAACACCCGATTCTTCAACAAAAGGAATTTGTGATTGTGGAATCTAACTTTGAAATTGTACTAATTCAGAACTTTTTTAGATAAAATTCCCCACAAACTGAGCTATTACTTAACACATTAACAACACACTACTCAAGAAACATGAATTGAAAGGATTACAATTCAAGAACAATGATGAACAAGGGATGAACACCAAGAACCAAGTGCAGAAATATGTGATCTGAACAAGAAATTGAAAGAAAAACAACTAGAAGATTGAAAGAACAAATTAGGAACAAACAACAACGACTAAAACAAAATTGGACAATTCAAAATCAAAAACACAAATTTAGGGACTAGGGTTACCAAATGTGTGACCGATTGATGTAACCAATGGAGAAAAGATAACCCAATTCCAATCCTAGAACCTTTGCTTTGATACCAGATGATATGATCCCCGAAAGGAAAGGATGATTGGATCAACTAGGAATGGAATTTCGCACTAAATTCAAATTCAGCCTCCAAAGGCCCCGAAATAACAGACTGTATCTCATGCTATAGACCTCGGATTCAAGCGCTTCCAAAACGAGGAGAACGATGGCTTTCTGAAACACGATTTTGACTCAAGAAACACCGAAAAAGGATAAGGGAATACAGAGATACGAAACCAAGAAATTTCAAACGAAAATCGGTAGGCGCCACAATTCCAAAGAATTGATAAGCCCAAGAACGCCACAAGGATTGATGTCCTTGATAAGTTCGAGATTCTCAAAAGAACCCTGTAGAGAAGCTTGTCTCTCAACCAAAAAGGTTAACTCTGAATTCAAATCTCCGTCCCAAAAGCTATGGTGTTCCCTTATATAGTGGACAACACCCATATTAAGTTTAACCTAAATCGCTTACACACAAAGCCCAATAAGCGAGCCCAATAAGCCTTATTACAAAAGTTTAACTAAATGACCGAAAGATAAAACTAAGTGCAGAATTTGGGCCAAGTAAATTGAAGCCTTCGTGCATATCCATTGAGGCTTATTCTTCTTCGGCCTCTTCTTCCTTTAGACTTGGGCTTGTCTCAAGTAAGGTGGTCACCAGAGATTTAGGGCCTCTTTAGCCTTTTTAGCTTTTGCTCTTGTCATCGGGCCTCCAAGACCTCGTATGTCCTCCAAGTTTGTTGCCTTGGTCATGCCGCCTCCTATGTCCTCATCATCTGGGCCCACTGGAATTCGCCCCTTATCAATAGTCTGGGCCTGGGCCCGACTCCAGAAATCCTATCCGGCCCCGCTCAGCTCCCACCTTACCTCGTAATGCGTGCCCTTCAACTAAATTTGTGTGGGCCCGAATCATCAGTCACTTTTCCTAGACCACAAGTGGACGGGGCATACCACCTTGGGGATCAAGAAACCTTTATTCTAGTACCCCGGATCCACCTCAAAATGCGTGCTACTCGATAATCTAACTCCTGGCCCTGAAATGCCACGTACCCGACGTAGCACCACCACCACTGACTTTCTCTTCTCAGTAGTGGGTCCCGGCACGTGTTCTCCCTCTCTCTCTTGGTTCAACACGCATACCTTGTCCCCATAATGCCTTTAGTCACTTATCCATTATACCGGTTTACTTTGTCGGGATTACTTCATGCGCAAGTCACCTTACCGTTGATCAGGATTTCACCCTGTTTTGACTTAGTACCTTTGCTACCTACTCTTAACCATTGTTTTCCATCTTAGGGCCTTTGAAATAATTCCACACCATAATCATAGGGAATAAATACTCCAAAATTAACTCAAGGCTTTATATTACTAAGCAAGCTTACATCGGTACATGCGTTACAAAATTAGGGGTGTTACATTTCTCCCCCCATAAAATAAATTTCGTTCTTGAAATTTTAGCTATACATCAATCATATTCCTAGCCATAAAATCTGGATAACACTTCTTCATTTCCTCGACTGTCTCCCATGTTGCTTCCCTTGAAGATAATCTTTTCCAAACAACCTTGACAGAAGGAATACTTTTCCGCCGAAGTTGCTTTACTTGTTGTCCAATAATCTGCTCTGGTTCCACCACAAAGGTGTGTTTGTCTTGGACATCCACATCCTCATACTCTAACATATGCTCCAGGGCTGGTTGATACTTCTTTAATTGGGAGACATGAAAGACGTCGTGGAGTCTGCTAAGGTTTGGCAGCAACGCTAACTGATACGCCACCGGTGCGCGTTTTGCCAGGATCTCAAAAGGACCAATGTAACGAGGGCTTAGTTTTCTCTGCTTTATCGCCTTGTCTATTCCAGTAACAGGAGATACCTTCAGAAATACATGATCACCCACTTCAAATTCTAAAGGTCTCCTCCTCTTATCTGCATAGCTCTTCTGCCACTCTGCTACGCCAGAGCCTCTTCCGAATCGTGCTAACTCGCTCGTACATTTTATCTACCATTTCTGGTCCGATCAATTTCCTTTCTGACAACTCGGTCCATCCCAAGGGTGATATGCATTTCCTTCCATATAGCGCCTCGAAAGGAGCCATCTGTATACTGGAATGGTAACTATTGTTGTAAGCGAATTCTACTAAGGGCATGCATCGGTCCCAGCTACCCTTGAAATCCAAAGCGCAGCCTCGCAACGTATCCTCTAACGTCTGGATAGTCCGTTCTGATTGGCCGTCAGTCTGGGGATGATAAGCTGTACTGTACTTCGGCTTCGTCCCCATTGCCTCATGCAACACTTGCCAGAATTGGGAAGTGAATCGAGGGTCCCTGTCAGATATGATACTTTTTGGGGTACCATGGAGTCGTACGATTTCTTTGATATAAATCTCCGCCAACCTTTCCGGAGAATAGTGTACACTTTAGGGATAAAGTGTGCCGACTTTGTAAACCGATCATGATTACCCAGATAGCATCGTAGTGCCTTATTTTGGAAAGGCCTACCACTAAATCCATAGTAATATCTTCCCACTTCCATTCAGGAATCTCGATTCCTTGCAGTAGACCTCCTGGTCGTCGATGCTCGATCTTAACTTTCTGGCAAGTTAGGCGTTCGGCAACATACTTTGCCACATCGTTCTTTATTCCTAGCCACCAAAACCTGGTCTTTAGATTCTTGTACATCTTCACTGCCCCTGGATGAATAGCGTACCTGCTCTTATGCGCCTCATCCAATATCTTCCTTCTTAACTCTTCCACTGGTGGCACATAAGTTCTTCCTCTATATCGAATTAGTCCACTAGGGGAAAAATCATACTCTGGCAGTTTTCCTCAGGACATCTTTTCTCGAATGGATTACGCCAACTTATCTTACTCCTAAGCTCCTGCTATTTCCAATCTTAAACTATTCTCCTCCTGACTGACGAGGAGATCAGCAAAACGTATCCCAGGGAATTTGCTTTTCCTCATCACCACTTGCCTTGACTGGTTTAAATCCCTGAAATCTTCAATCAACTTCCGCTTTACTATCATCATGGACGCTACTCATACCACCTTTCTGCTTAGCGCGTCCGCAACTACATTAGCCTTGCCTGGGTGGTATTTGATTTCTAAATCATAATCTTTAAGCAATTCCATCCATCTACGCTGCCTCATGTTCAGCTCTTTCTGGTCAAACAAGTACTTTAAGCTCTTGTGGTCACAGTACAGCTCAACACTAGCACCATACAGATAGTGCCGCCATGTCTTCAAAGCAAACACTATAGCTGCCAGCTCCAAGTCATGTGTAGGGTAATTCAACTCATGAGGCTTCAGCTGTCGAGAGGCATAGACCACAACTCTGCCCTGCTGCATTAGGACACATCCCAATTCCTGCAAACTCGCATCACTGTAGACTGTATAAGTCTCACTCGGATCTGGGATAATCAATATCGGTGTCGTCGTAAGCCTCTCCTTTAGGTGAGCTTTGTTAATGGCGACGCAATCCGTGCGAAATTCTGTATAAAGCGGCGGTAATACCCCGCAAGACCCAGAAAACTGAGAATCTCAAACACAGATTCTGGTCTTTTCCAGTCTAGTACTACTTCCACTTTACTAGGGTCCACTACAACCCCTTCTTTGGAAATTACATGACCCAAGAATTTGACCTCCGAGAGCCAGAATTCACATTTGCTGAACTTGGCATAGAGCTATTTTTCTCTTAGTGTCTTAAACGCCAATCACAGATGGTTCTCATGTTCTTCTTCACTCTTCGAATATATCAGTATATCATCGATGAACACTACCACAAACTGATCTAAGTATGGGCGAAACACCCGGTTCATATAGTCCATGAAGACAGCAGGAGCATTCGTCAATCCAAAGGGCATTACCAGGAACTCATAATGCCCATATCTGGTCCTGAATGTGGTCTTCGGAATATCTTCAGCCTTAACTCGCAGCTGGTGATATCCAGACCGTAGATCAATCTTCAAAAATACGCAGGAACCAGATAGTTGATCTAGAAGATCGTCAATCCTGGAGAGTGGATACTTATTCTTTATCGTTACCTTGTTTAGTTCTCTGTAGTCAATACAGAGTCGCAGACTTCCATCTTTCTTCTTTACGAATAGAACTGGAGCTCCCCATGGTGAAACGCTTGGTCGGATAAACCCTTTTTCAAGCAGCTCCTCAATTTGCTTCTTTAGTTTCGCCATCTCATTGGGTGCCATTCTATAAGGTGCCTTCGAGATAGGTCCAGTGCCAGGAATCAACTCAATTGCGAATTCAACCTCTCTCTTCGGTGGCAACCCACCGATGTCATCTGGAAACACGTTAAGGAATTCCTTAACGATGGGTATCTAACCCGGTGAGAGTTTGTGTTCGGCCTGCACTGAGAAGAATACCATATACCCATGGCAACCCTGCTTAATAGACTTCTTAGCTTCCTCAGCCGAAAGGAAACCAAGTCTAACCTCCTTACTAGGGCTTGTTGACAATTCTGGATAGATGGTCCTCCTATTCCCAGTGTGTAAGATCACATTATTGGCTATTAGCTAGTCCAGGCCTAATATCACATCGATCCCTCGTAAGGGCAAACAAATTAGGTCAATCGTCGACTCGCGTCCATTCACCGTACTACGTAATTCGGACATACATCAGTGGTCTTAGCCTTGACCCCTAAGGGTGTAGATACAAGTAGTTCGTATGGCAACCTATGGGTATCTAACTTCAATCTCGTCACACAATCGTATGCAATGAATGAATGACTTGCACCAATATCAAACAATGCATACAATGAATGCCCGTAGATCAAGATCATACCTTGGATCATTTCAAGGGATTCCCGGGCTTCCTCCCTGGTCATAGCGAAGACTCTTCCTTGGTTTCGGGGTCTCGACTCCATCTGTAACTGAGGACAGTCTCTCTTTAAGTGTCCGGGCTTCCGACAAAGGTAACAGACAATCTCCCTTTGGCAATTCGTTCCGGGATGAACTTTTCCACAATTGGAACACTTCCGTGCCTCCTTTAATCTTTCAAAACTCGGTTCCCTGGCCTGTAAGGTCTCTTGCTCCTGCCGCGGCTCCCGGGCCATTGTCATTTCCGTTTCTGTGATGAGCCCCCGCGGCTAGAGTTACCGCGATCAGAGAAATTTTGAGAGGCTTGCAAGTCTTTCAGTTTCCTTTCCACGATCCTGCATTCCTCTACTGCTTGGCTTAGTAGGCGGAACTGCCTTGCTATCAGCTTCTCTCTTAATTCATCCTTCAATCCTCGAAGGAGTATGTCAGCCAAGCTGCACTCTGCATTGGGATTCTGATGGTAAGAAGAGTATCTTGATAGTCAAGTGAACCTGGCATAGTAGTCCTCAAAAGGTTCACTGTCTCCCTGCTTGATTCTTAAAAACTCTAACTCTTTCGCAATCCTGACTGAGAGAGGCTGATACTGCTAATTGAACTTCACTTGAAATAATTCCCAAGTAACTGGGATGTTCAGGGCACGGAGGGTGGACTCGGTGTTTCTCCACCAACGATCAGCGTCACCCTCAAGCTTGTATATGGCGAGTTGTGCCTTCCTTTCTTCTGGACATCCCAGCACTTGGAAGATTTTCTCAAGACGCAGGATCCAATCCTCTGCTGAGTCAAATCGTCCACGGAATGTCGGGGGATTCTGCTTACAGAATTTGGAGACCCAATACAACGGAGTCTTGATGTTCCCGTTCCCTTGCTGGTCCGATTGATGGTCCCCCTGCCTCTCGTCGTTATTAGTACTATTGTTTTCACCGTCATCTTCCCATTCTTCTTGCTCTCGATCCTGTCGGGCCTTCAGTTCATTTATCTCCGCCCTCATCTGTTGCATCAGGTTACTTTGCTCTTGCAACATGGTCATCATTCGTTGAGTCATATCAGGGTCCGCGTCATTTCTAGCTCCTTCGGGCTCCTTCCTTGCCCTTATTTTTCTTCGATACATCTTTAACTACAATTCCGCAAATATCAAATAAATAATCATTCTATAGGCAAGGATTAATAAAGCATTAAGTCATAAATATTTATAATAATCATTCTTGCATTACCCAGTACCAATACTCATATATCATATCATATCCTAATCATTACACCATACTTAGTCCTTCCATAACCTTCCTACTACGACTACTACTACCTCTACTTGCTTCCATACATTACTATAGGCTTAACCATTACATGCTAGCGTGACTCTACATATAGGGGTACACACGGAGTTCCACGAGAACGATGAAGGCCCCGATATCCAGGTAGAAGTGCTACTCATTCTCGATGATCTCAATGATCCGCTGCACCCATTCTGGGGTTCTAGGGAGAAAATACAGAAGCGCCCTTTTCCATTGTTCAAGTGGATAAACAACCCCATTGTCTCTGCTATTCTTATAAATGCCTCGCATCTGGGTCATATACTGACGGTATTGAGTTATCGGGGTATCCCTCTTCGTACTCGCCACGTAGTATTCTGCCCTAGCTATGATCAACAGTCCTTCCTCAACCTCCCATGGGAAAGGCAGATTACCAAACTCATCTACCCCATTCAGATACTCTTCATTGTCTCCCATTGAAGAAATAACCGACACGTAATCTCCTTCATCCTCTTCTTCTCCTTCTTCTTCCTCTTCCTCTTCTTCTTCTAGATCCCATTCGGGTTCCAGCTCTGGCTCAGGTTCAGGTTCAGGTTCAGGCTCAACTGGAGGTGCGGGTACCGTTGTCAAAGGTACGGTGGGAATGGCCTCATCTTCAGGGTTAATGGCCAAAAATTGAAATAGCCGATAGATTAAGTCAGGGTCAAGTGGTAGGTCGGGAAGGGGCGGTGAACCAATTCGTTGCGGGGATTTAGGTGGTGGCGGGGGAGATGGGGGTTCTTGTTTTATTTCCACAAGAGGTACAGTGGTAGTGGAAATTGGGGAAGTGGAACAGGTTCAAATTCCCTGACTGGGCTAAAGTTAAAGACAGGTGAGGGTGAAAACACTGGTGGCACATCAATAGGCATAGGTATCTCGTTCGGTGACAGTTCAGGAAGGAGTGGTTTCTCCTGATGCCGAGCCGGTCCTTGAGCCCCTCTCCTTCGTTCTCCCCTCCTTTGGTACACACGTCCAAACCTCTGGTCCATCTTCTCCTTCAAACACCCAAAACTTCGTTAGTATAATTGTTTATCAGTATTGTCCAAAGCAGGTACTATCCAAACCTATGCTCTGATACCAAACTGTTACACCCCTACCAGCCTCGTCCTTTCGGGTGGCGGGTTAGAGGGATTCCTTTTTACTTAACCATATTTCCTTATTACTTAGCCCAATTAAATTTAACTCAAAGTTAGCACAGCAGAGCATAGGATCTGGTTGGACAAACTAAACATACTGATAAACATTCATAAGTCAAGTGTCAACTGGTTCCCCGAAGGGTTAATACAGTCATCCGAACAAAGTACTGTATATAAACAACAGCTTATCCAAAATATGAAGTACAAAATGAGATAGGGCATCCCCTATTTCTTCACTGCACCACTCTACGCCCTACCTTCCTCGAGCCTCCAACTGCTACGGTCTCACCCCTGTGTCTTAAAGCGGTCTAGAGTTCAAGGTTGAACCCCAGAGTAACTGTTAAACTCGGATACAATATGTATGCAATGCATGTAATTCAAATCATAACAGGGAAAATAAATCTGCCTCGTACGATACCGGCATGTACAACCTCCGCAGACCGCCCGGTCAAGACAAGCCCCGGATCCAGCGCGCTCATCGGGGCCTCGTAGCTAGGGCGGCCGACCCTAACTACCAACCCCAAGAGACCTCGACACCTATAAACACACAAATCATATAGGCTCCACCTAGCCCCACATAACCTTGGGCCTCAGTAGTCACCTAAGGACACGCAGTCCAATAGGCGCCACCTACCCTACATGACAAGGGCTTCCACAGCCCAACATACTCTGGACCCTAGTGGTAACCTAAGAACACACAGTCACATAGGTACCATGGTCCAATCCCTTACCTCATGATAAAACACACATGCGAAAGTAACATAGAGTATACAAGTTTACAGTTACTACCTGACACGTCTTGAGATCGATGAACTTTCCTCTTAGTGATGGGGATGCACTCTACACACGATAATGCCCTAGATACAGCCAACCACCAAACTATTAATCACATATACAAACTTTACTTCAAGTTTCATGAAATTCGCACATCACCAGATTTTCCCAGAATTTCTGACCCAACTTCAACGATTTTTAGTAAAATCCTCAAAACTCATTTCGACATGAAATCATTGGCCTTAGAACCCTTAGAATGTCTATTTTACATGAAAAATATTTATCCAAGTCATCTGGGTTCAAAATGCAGTCGTTTTCCCAAATATTAGCCACTGGTCCGAGAGAAAAGTCCAGCTTTTAGGTCATTTGTAACTTAAAATATCTATCAGCTGGAAACTCCAAATGACACAAAATATTATATCAAAATAATACTCAGGATGTCTACTTTCACTATATAAAATTTCAAAGCAATCGGACTCCATTTACCCACTCAAAACCACAGATGAACATTCGCTGCCCAGAAACCAAAATAACCGACAGATTTTCGTATAAGAAGATTTAGGGTTTCCAGAGTTCCAAACGAAGTGATCCTACTTAACCCCACACAAAAATTCCTTCTGGACTCATTGGAAACCTTAAAAGTATGAAAAACCTACTTCAACTCCACGAAACACCACAGGGCAGAGAAGAAGATAACTCAGTTGCCGGTTTAGGGACTTACCTCCGAATATCGGTTGCGTATGGACTCCTTCACCTCATGAACCTTGAACTTCAGCTGAGCACTCTTCTGAACTCCCTGAGCCCATGGCTGATGTGGGAAAAATGGAGGGGGAGAGGTCCTATTTATAGGCCCCAAGTTCCAAATTTTGCCCCTAGATATTTTTAGTTGTAGGTTTTAGGGTTAGGGGCAAAATGGTCATTTTGCCTTGTTCATCTTTCCAAAGCTTGGGCCCACAAAATCAGACCTTCTAGAAGGCTTCTAGGGTCTTCCAAGGGCTGAAAATAACATTTTCCCATGCCAAAAGTAGGTTTCCGAGTTTGCCCCTAGGTGGCCTTAGTTGTAGGTTTAAGATGTAGGGGCAAAATGGTCATTTTGCATTGTTTTTCTCCTAGGATTGTGGGCCCACGAAATCTGATCCAAAGATGTGCCATAATTTCACTTTTGGAGCCATAATTACATGTCATTTTGTCGTCATATCAAGTTTAAATTGTGTGACCCAGATTTAACCGGATTATTTTATTCACTCTCTCTCTTCATTATTACTCTGATGTGACAATCTCTCTCTTCATAATTACATAGCAAGATATTTTCTCACTCCTCTGGGCCCACTGGAATTCACCCCTTATCAGTGTCCTGGGCCTGGGCCCGACTCCATAAATCCTATCCGGCCCCGCTCAGCTCCTGGTTGTCGGTCCCACCTTACCTCGTAATGCGTGCCCTTCAACTAAACTTGTGTGGGCCCGGATCAACAGTCACTTTTCCCAGACTACAAGTGATGGGGCATACCACCTTGGGGATCAAGAAACCTTTATTCTAGTACCCCGGGTCCACCTCAAAATGCGTGCTACCCGGTAATCCAACTCCTGGATCCACCTCGAAATACGTGCTACTCGGTTACAAAAGTAGGGGTGTTACAATAGTGACCACCACAGGTAGAAGCATGAGCAAAATGCAATATAGAGTGAAACTCATGATCAGGCACACATCTCCTAACTACTTGGTCACTACAAAATTTCCAGAGATAAAGGTCATCCCAAACAAAATATTTAGACTCACTCTTTAACTTAATGGTTTGGGCCCTAGTGGAATCTACAGGAAAGGCACCAGCTACCAAGTAGTTAACCATATCAGCATACCATGGAAGCTTACCTTGCAGCTGTAGAAGCTGCTCATCAGGGAAATCATCTTGAATAGAAGAGGGGTGAGAGGGAGAACGAGTGATGCGATTCAAGTGGTCAGCTACCAAGTTTTGTGCTCCACTTCGGTCTTGAATCTCAACATCGAACTCTTGGAGCAATAGCATCCATCGGATGAGTCGTGGCTTAGCATTTGCCTTTTTGAAAAGAAATTTCAAAGCCGTATGGTCAGAGAAAACAACTACTCTACTTGCTAGCAGATATGATCTAAACTTATCAAAGCAAATACAATAGCCAACAACTCCTTTTCAGTAGTGGTGTAATTAGACTGGGCAGGATCCAAAGTCTTGGAGGCATATGCAATGACATGAGATGCTCTATCAACTCGCTGTGCTAAGATAGCACCAACCGCATAGTTGGAAGCATCACACATCAACCCGAAGGGGAGGCACCAATCAGGGGCTTGGATTACTGGGGCTGTAGTCAGGCAACGCTTTAAATGATCGAAGGCCGCCTTGCAAGCATCATCAAATACAAAATCAGTGTCCTTATGCAGAAGGTTGGACAAGGTTCGAGCAATCTTGCTGAAATCCTGAATGAAACACCGATAGAAACCTGCATGACCAAGAAAAGAGCGAACTTCCCGCACAGATGCGGGGTAAGGCAAAGCAGTAATTATATCTATCTTAGCAGGATCTACCTCAATCCCTTTCCTAGACACTATGTGTCCCAAGACTATACCCGACTCAACCATAAAGTGACGCTTCTCGTAATTTAGCACAAGATTAGACTCAATGCACCTATGCAAAACTCTAAACAAATTAGCTAAGCATGCATCAAAATCAGACCCATATACAGTGAAATCATCCATAAAAACCTCCATGCAGTCCTCTAGAAACTCAGAGAAAATGCTTATCATACAACGCTGAAAGGTGCCAAGTGCGTTGCAAAGGCCAAAAGGCATCTTTCGGTGAGCATATGTTCCAAAGGGGCATGTGAAAGTCGTCTTCTCCTGATCCTCAGGAGCAATATGGATCTGGAAGTATCCGGAGTAGCCATCCAAGAAGCAGTAGTGAGACTTACCAGCCAATCGCTTTAACATCTGATCAATGAAAGGTAGAGGGTAATGATTCTTGCGAGTGGCTTGGTTGAGTCTCCTATAGTCAATGCAAACTCTCCAACTATTTTGAACTCGAGTAGGAATGATCTCATTCTTCTGATTGGCTACCACAGTAACTCTGGATTTCTTAGGAACCACCTGGACCTGGCTAACGCACTGGCTATCAGAAATGGGATAGATGATACTAGCTTGCAGAAGCTTAGTGACCTCCTTCTTCACCACATCAAGGATAAGGGGGTTAAGGCGTCTCTAGGGTTGCCTCACTGGTTTAGAGTCCTCTTCCAACAGAATTCGGTGCATACACATGGAAGGGCTGATACCAACTATGTCAGCTAATGTCCACCCAATGGTTTCTTGTTCACCCTCAGGAAGCTTGGCAGCTTCTCTTCTTGATCGTGCATAAGATTATTTGCCACAATGACTGGAAACTACTCATTCTCCTCCGAAAATGCATACTTTAGATGGTCTGGAAGGGATTTCAACTCTAGTTTAGGTGGTTTCTCAGTGGAGGGAAGAAGCTTGGGTGGTTGTTGCAACAACTCTGATGTCATGACACTGGAAATGTCCGAAACCATATTCAAAGAAGCAGAAGAACTGTGTCTATACAATTCAATGTTAACATCAGAATTCAGCTCATCAAAATTAGAGTTAAGGTCATCAAAATCGAATCGATGCACATCGATCGGGATGAAGCTTAAACTCGGAATCAATAGCATAATCCACAAGTAATGCGAATCACCAAGCAAGTCGAATCACCAAATAATGCAGCATTAATCTCAGTGCAAAGAGGGCACCATTCATTATCGGCACATGCACAAATGGTAGAATCACTCTCAGATGAAAAGTCAAGATAATCAGCACACCAATTAGCAAGAACATCATCCACAACATCATTAATCACATCAATGCAGAAAATAGAATGTTCTTCCCTAGGATGTTTCATGGCATCAAAGATATTGAAATTCATAGATATATCACCAAACTCCATGGAAAGAGTACCAGAATGCACATCTATCTTAGTCCTAGCTGTTTTCATGAAAGGCCTCCCTAGAATGATTGGTGACCTACTACTGGGAGACTCATCCTCCATATCTAAGATGTAAAAATCAGCGGGAAATATCAGTTCATTAACTTTGACTAATGCATCTTCAACTAAACTAGAAGGATGAACATTACTCTTATTAGCTAGCCGAACAACAACACCAAGAGGACGTAAAGGACCAAGACCAAGAGATTTATAAATAGATGCAGGCATGACATTAATAGAAGCACCTAAATCTAGCATGCAATCATCAAATCTATAGTTACCAAAACAACAAGGGATAGAAAATGTCCCTGGATCCTTGCACTTGTGAGGCATTGTAGGCTGGATGAGTCTTGATACATTCTGTTCAAACTCACTCGTTCACTCCCCTTCGCCGCCTCTTGTTGGTGCACAACTCCTTCGAAACTTGGCATATTTAGGAATTTGTTTGACCGCATCTAAGAGAGGAATGTTGATCTCTACTCTTCTGAATGTCTCAAGTATATCCTTCTCTTGTGCTTTTTCTGCCAACTTCTTGGATTGAACTGCTCTCTGAGGGAAAGGAAGAGGAATGTGGATGTCTTCCTCTTCACTTTGCTCCACTGCCTTTTTATTTTTAGAGTCAATCTTCACATTTTCTGACTCTCTTTCTGATGTGGAAGTCACATCTGCAGCTGGTTTAGGTTCCTCCAATTGCTTGCCAGAACCAAGGGAGATAGCATTCACATTCCCCTTAGGATTAGGAATTGTTTTTGAAGGAAGAGTGTTGGATCCCTGAGGTTGAAGCTGGTTCAATGAGGTTGCCAACTGCCCAATCTGTGTTTGCAAACTCTGAATGGAAGTGTCAGTTTGCTGTTGGAACTGCATATTGGTTGTGACAAATTGCTTCATCATATCTTCAAGTGAGGAACCACCACTACTACTACTAGCCTGCTGTTGTGTCGCCTGTGGAGGTGCACATATGGTTGGTTGAGGAGGCGGTGCTGGCAAAGGCAAAGGAGGTGCAGACTGCTGCTGGATTTGTACTGTCTCTGCTGATAATTCCCAGAATTCTACTGATATTGGTTACTCTAGTTCTGATTCTGGTTCCAACGAAAATTAAGGTGATTTCTCCAACCAGGATTGTAGGTATTGGAGAAGGCATTATTCTCGCTGGTATTGTGGCCTTGCTTGGAAAAACACCCACCGAAGCTACCGACCGGTCTTGATAAGCGGGATCATCCAAGGTAGGGCAAGAGTCAGTAGAATGGTAAAGCTCAGAACAGAACCCACATGAGTACCCAATCTGAGGAGGAGAAGATTGTACTGTCTGTGTCACTCCCAACTGCCTCACCGGAGAGGTCAGATCATCGAGTCTATTCTCTAATCTCTGAGAATCGTACTGGACTGGAGGTGTTTGAACATGGTACACAGGAGTACTATTGGCCCTGGTGCCAAATTGCTGAAAGTTGGCTGCCATCTCGGATATCAACTCTCAGGCATCTTCAGGTGTCTTGTTACGCAGAGCCCCACCACTAGAAGCATCCACCAAACCTTTGTCTACTGGTAGCAGACCATCATAGAAATGGGTTATCAAGAGTTGATTAGTGATCTGGTGGTGTGGATAGCTTGCACATAACCTTTTGAACCTCTCCCAGTACTCATGCATGTGTCGTATGAGTTAGGCCGTTTTCTATCACTGTACCAAATTTCAACCAAATCAAAGATACTCCAAAAAAAATTACCCTAGTAGAAATCACAAAATTGAAACTTAAAACAACGAAAAAAAAGTGGTCTAAACATTGGAATTTGGGGAAAATAGGGTATACCTCATTCCTTACTTGGGAGTGACTCTTTCTTAGAATGCCCAATTCCGTGTGAATAAGACCTGGTTTGAGTGATCTAGGTCGAAAAAATTTCTGTCCGCCCCCGAACCACCTAAACTACCAAAACGGTTATTTACACTACATTTACTTGGGAGTGATTGTTTCTTAGAATGCCCAATTCCTTGTGAGTAAGACCTAGTTTGAGTGATCCGGGTCGAAAAATTTCTGTCCAAACTACCCGAACCACCTAAACTACCAAAACGAAGCTATTTACACTATCGTTACTAATCAAACCGATGCAAATTCCCCGGCAGTGGCGCCATATTTTGAAAGAGATTTTCTGTGTCTCCCAAAATAACCAAGTTCGAAAACGATTTTGTAGAAATAGGAACCTGGGTCGTTTCCGATGAATTCACAAATGGGTTTGATTGACAAATAAATAAAAACAAAACAAAAAAATGGGGGTTTTGTTGATTCAAACAGATAAAAAATGAAAGTAAAGAAAAAAATGAAATATGCGAAAACAGATTAAAAACGATCAACCCAACATTCGATTCCGAGACTTCCATCATTGAACGAAGTATGAATGAACTCGCGTTTGGTTCTAGATAAACCGAAATCTCTGCGTTTATCCAGAAAATCCCTCAACTAGACGATCACCTAGAATATGTCCGAACAAAGTGGCGTCCCACTATGAAATCACACAACAAAACTTTAAACCCAGATTCGAACTCAATCCTTGGGATGAACCAACCGAATATTAAATCTAATATTCCAACTATTTTCAAAATCGAATCCGACAAGATGAAAACAGAAACGAGTAACGTTACCAATTAAGCACAAGCTCTCTGGACGAATCATGAAATCCTCATCGTTGGGTTAATCACAGAAGTTTAGCCGAGCATGGCTGGAAAAAATGAAGAACAGATGAAGAACACGAAGAACGCGAGAACATCATTTGAGAGAATTTCACAACTTCTATTTTGATCCACCAAATAACAAAAACGCGAATGAATGAATGTTTGTGGTTGCCATCTAACTTAAAGTTAACCTAAACTGGAAATGGGTTCTAATGGTTCAGCCCAAAACGAAAATAAAATAAAAGTGGGCTTTAGTTATAAAATTCAAGCCCAAATAAAATCCAGAAATATTCATCTGACTTTGGCTCCAAAATCAATCGCCCTCTTGTCAGAATTTTCCTTTCATGTCTTCATAACAATTGTATCTCTCTGAATCATCTGAAATATGAAACAAAAATGAGACAAATCCGATGTCTGTTCAAGAGTTATAGTGAAAATAGTGAAATATTTTTTCAATATCCTAAAAATTCTTTTTAAGACCATGAGAAGTATCTTTTCAGTATCAGTTAGTATTAAGTATCATTTGAGTACCCGTCAAGACCATGAAATATTTTTTCAAGATTAGTCGTTACCCTAAATTTTTTTTAATATTATAATTTTTTTAAGATCATGAAGTATTTTTTTAGTCCTAGTCAAGGTACTTAAATATTTCATGATCTTAAAAATTTATTTTAGGATATTAAAAAATATTTCATGGTAACAACTGATCTTAAAAAATATTTCAGGGTACTAACAGGTACTAAAAAAATACTTAAAGATACTGAAAAAATATTTCATGATCTTGAAAAAAAATTAGGATATTGAAAAAATATTTCAGGGTAATGACTAATCTTGAAAAAATATTTCAGGGTATAGAAAGGTACTAAAAAATATCTTAATGATATTGATCGATACGAAAACTACCGATAATGGCGAGGAGAGAGAAAAAGCAGAAAATTGCTTTTCACAAAAACTAGGTTTTGATGCGTAATAGCTTCTAGAAAAAATAGAGGTGTTTGGTAAGGTTATGACAAAACCTAGGTTTTGATGCCTCAAAAAAATAGGGGTGTTTGGCAAACTTTTGCAAAATCTAGGTTTTGATGCGATAGCTTTTAGACAATTTTGGGGTGTTTGGCAAACTTCTATCAAAACCTAGAAGTTATCCAAATACTATTTAAAAATCCAAAAGCTATTCTCCAAAAATTAGTTTTACCTAGTAAATCCCAAAAGCTATTCTCCAAAATCCATTTTTTCCTCGTAAATTGTGAAAATCATTTTCCAAAAGCTACATCCAAACAAGCTCTAAATTCCCTTTGGCTAAGTAAGGATTCTGAGATGTAGAATGAACCCAATTTGCTAGTTTTTATTTAAATAAATTCAGTTTGTTTAACGTGTTTTAATTCATAGCCGATTCGGGGATGTTAAGGGTACGGAGTCAAGGTTAGATCTTTGTTAGACATGAAAGTGGAGCTTAGTCACCAAGAGGGGGGGTGAATTGGGGATTTCGAAAACTTTTCTAATTACTCTGTTTTTGGACACTAAAAACAGAGCTGAACAGAGTATAAGGAAGAAGAGCAAGACACACGAAATTTATATTGGTTAGGTCCAATCTCTTGACATACGTCCAGTCCCCAGACACTCTGGGATTTCACTATATCAATTGATTACACACTCCGTAACTCAAGAGTAATTTTCTCACTAGAACTTACTCCCCCTTACAAGTTGCAATCAATAACCCAATCTCCAAGTCCCCTGACTTGAGATTCTCATAATAAATTATTTACAATAAATGAACTCTCTCTAAGAGTGAATAAATATAAACACTGAAGTACAAATTGTATCAACAGATACTTTGCTCAAGAAAACTTAAAGAGTAGTTGACAACTTGATGATTTTCGTTTTCTAGCAGATTGGTTGTTGCGAAGAATTGAATGCAGCTCTATTTATACTAAGAGAGCATTAAATGACCGTTGTAATCTTCAATATAACCGCTTGCCTTCATTAGACAAGGATTAGTTTAAGCTTTGGTCTTCTTCTCTCTCTACACTTTCCTTAATCCAAACTTACAGATGTTTGTGCTTGACTTCTTGACTTTTAATCCGTTGGAAGAGCAGCTATTGGATGTGGAAAGGAAACATTAATCCTTTGCAAGCGTGTGCAGAAGGATTACCCAAAAGTATGCAGGTTTTTTGAACTTTGCATTTAATGTCCTAACATCACTTTTTGCTTTTGCTCAAACCTTCATATAATATCCTCTAAATGATCTGAAACGCAAGAACAAAATGATTAAACATAGCTAGGAATATTAATGAATGATAATAGAAAGTATTAAGATCAAACAAGAAGGTTTTACAAATTCGTCGATTTGAATTTCGGACACAAACTGATGCAAACTCGAGTTTGTTCTCCTAAACTCGAAGTTTTCAACGTGCACTTAAGCAAAACTCGAGTTTCCACAACCAAACTTGAGTTTCCTCCTTCCGCAGAGGAAAGTCACGATTTGAGCTTTGAAACACATTTTTGAATGAAACTCAAAACTTGAGTTTCCAAAACCAAACTCGAGTTTTAGACTTTAAATGAGAAGTATGTGTTTTAGTCCAAAACATCAAAACTGGAGTTTTCATCCAAGACTCGAGTTTCCAAATTATTGAAAAAGTGCCATGCTCTGGGTTGGCCAAAACTCGAGTTTTCAACACAAAACTCGAGTTTTCATTTAAGTATGAAAACATTGAGAAATCGAGCCAAGTCAAAACTTGAGTTTTCTATGAAGACTCGAGTTTCCAAAATTGAGTAAAAACTTGAAAGCTCTTCGCAAGGGAAAACTCGAGTTTCCAAACCAAAACTCGAGTTTTCTCACAACTTTGAGAAAACTTAGAAAACTCATGGCAAAGTGAAATCCTGGAGTTGTAAGTCGAAATTGAGTTTGCATATGTTCAAAATGTTGGAGACTCTTCGTATGGCCAAAACTCGAGTTTCCAAATCAAGACTCGAGTTTTGTCTTCATTAGAAAATAATGAGAAGTCTCTCGTATAATGCAAAACTCGAGTTTCTCAGTCAAAACTCAAGTTTGTCTTTAGGTGAAAAACTGAGTGCTCTCTATAAGACCAAAACTCGAGTTTTCCCATGAAAAATTGAGTTTTGCTTTGTTCATTTAATTTGAGCTACTCTCAAAAGTCAAAACTCAAGTTTTGAAACCAAAACTCAAGTTTGCCTTTGACGAAGTTTTTCAGCTTACCAAAGACAAACTTCACTTGTGTTTACAATTGTCGCTTATCATCAAAACACATAGAGAACTAACAAGACAGTGTTTGCTGGACGATCCCATGCACGGATTGTCCTACACTGTAGATGCCAGGATTGGATTTACTGCTCAAAACCATGAACACCTAGGACCGATAGACTAAACTTGAAATCGCCATAGAAATATGAGAGAGTAGAACAAGGACTATACATACAGGATTGCAGAAGCTTCTGTATAGAATAGTGGTGGCTTAACTGAATATTGTTGTGAAAGACGGTTGTGCTGTAACATTGTGAAAGCTAGCCATGTAGCATAATTGTTATAGCAATACGTTATAGGCAACCGGGGGAATGACACAACTTAGGATAAAATCTAAGCTCATCCTACTTTTAAACTGATATCTTTGTTCGAATTTCGATCACTTGTTTATTTTTTGTCATTAGTAATAGCTAAATCAACCAAACCAAATACAACTTTTCATATCACACACTTGTCATTAGAGACTAGTATCATCTTTGGTATCAACAGTCTCTGTGGGACGATACTCTACTCATTCTTTATTACTTGTTCGACTGGTTCACTTGCCATAAGGGAATTCGACCAACAGCTGCTAATTGATTTATCAGATGAGTGAATTTGAGTTTAAACTCAACAATTGATTCTCCAGACTTCATATGAAGCAAGTCGTATTCAGTCATCGCTGTGTTGACTCTATTTTGTTTTATACCGTAAGTTTCCTCATGAGCAATTTTGAGAGCTTCCCACATATCCTTAATAGTCAAGAAGTTGCATATGGGAAAGTACTCTTTTTGATCGAGAGAAGTTTGAATCATCATATTGCCTTGCTATTCAAAGTTACTAGCCGTTTGTTGTATCATCAAGCTCTACTACAGTCTTTGCTACAAGTCATTCTTCCACTCTCCTTTGTGGAATATAATCTCCATCTTTGATTACTTTCCATAAGCCGTATTAAGTAGGCATCACAAAGACTCTAAATTTAGTCGTCCAGAACGAGTAATGTTCACCACTGAATCCCAGAGGTTTGTTGATTGATGCATTGTAGGTAGAATTCCTTCCATGGATCCTTCTTTGGATGTTAAGCCTATAAATAAAAGACCAAGTTTTGATACCAAATGTTAGTTACAGCGAATCACCCAAAAGGGGGGTGAATTGTGTGATTTATAAAAATTTAAACAATCTTAATCAATAATAAAATTCGGAAGGAAGGATTAGAGAGATGTCATCGAAGAATGCACAAAGATTTATATTGGTTCAGCCTTAACCTTATGGCCTATGTCTAATCCTCAAAGCTTCTATGACATTTCCACTATCTTTTAACATGATTACAACAAGCATAGAGTAATCTTACTAGATTCACTCCTCCTTACAACTATAATCGAACAACCACACTCAAAATCTTACTACCTTGAGATCTTACAATAGATAATTTAACATAATATCACATCGTCGTTGGTTGTTGGCTCTAAATGAATGCTCTTCGTATTTATAATTGAGCTTCATTGATGACTTTTGGTGAAGCTTCCAACTATCCATTAAGAGATTTCAAATGTTTCGTTAGACCTAAAAGCTTTCTACTAGACACTAGTGGAGTCATTCGAAGATTTGACGAAATGTCATTTTCGTATTGCCGTTCACAATCTTCGCATGACATGCTTTTGCCCCGTATTTGACTAATTTAGATTTGCTTTCCCTTTCACCGAATGGGTCTCTCGGACATAAGATCACTTGTTTGCTCTGAAATCAGTTTCCGTGTTCATGCTTTGTTTTTTGCCACGCAATAAATGCTTATGACATAGATCTTGCTTTTTGAAGATTTTCATGTAGACCTTAGTTTTATCAGTTGAAGCTCACTAATAAACATTATTAAAAGCATTGAGAATAGTTGTGAGTGATAAATTGAAATAACAAGATAATGATCAGTGAGTTTGAATTTACAAAGACGATGATGATTTAATAGAAGCAACAAGACTCAAGTTTTGTTTACATAAACTTAAGTTGTAAACTTATCGAGGCAGCAAAACTCGAGTTTGTTAATCATGACTCGAGTTTGGTTTACAAAAATCAATTTTTGTTCTTACAACAAAACTATTACAAAACGATTTTAGTTTGTAAATAGGTTCTCAAAAAGGGAACTCGGGTTTTGAATTCATACTCTAACAAGGAACTCGAGTTGCCCAAATAGAACTCTAGTTTTAGCTTTCTTGAAAGTTTGGCAAAAATCATAAGACTTCGAAAAACATTAATAACTCGAGTTTCATAAAGTGAAGCTCAAGTTTTCCAAAGTAATCATTTAGTATACTTAAGATCAAAGAGGTGTTGAAAAAATACCTCGAACTCTAGTTTTAGAAAAAGAACTCGAGTTGATTGCTTGCAACTCGAGTTTTGTATAGACAAACTCGAGTTTTACCTTGTTTGATTCAGAATGAGTAGGAGTGATGTTATTCAAATGTTGGAACACTTTGAGTGTCTCGTGACTTAGAAACCAAAACTCGAGTGTTTGAGCTAAAACTCGAGTTGTCTTTTAAAGTTAACTTCCCGATTCAAGTTGGTTTCAATAATGGTTTGATAAATAAAAACTCGAGTTGTCTTGAACCATTAAGTTCACATTCTTGGCAAGTAGTTGTTATCATCAAAACTTAAAACCGAGAACTAACATGTAATCTGCCCACAAGGAAGACCTTCAAAGTGAATGGACATCGACTCAAGCAAATTTTATGAGAGATCCCAGCAGCAACCTGTGGAAATAGAGATCATAGTGAACTTGGACATCTTGGTTTTGATGGATCATTTTGTTTGTATTGAATTTCTTGACTCTTGGATTACCTACCTTGTTAGTTGATTTTGTGATTCTGATTGCATGATTTGGTATTGACCTTTGTGATATTTTGGGCCTGCATGAATGAAATTCATCTGCTACCATTCTTTCTTTCATGTGTGCTTCTGCTCATGATTTGTTCTCTAGAACTTGCTCTCTTTTTTTTTCCTTGAAATTGCATTTTTTCACTTACATGCATAAATATAATGGAGGCTTGTTTACTTTCTTTCATTTTCCCACATTGGCCAATTAGCTTTCCCTTGCATTATATTCCCTTTGTTATCCCCTTTGTAGCAGTTTCTAGGAGTGACCTCTACAAATATGAAGACTCTTTGCATTCTCGTAACGGTTTGTAGTACTGATAGCTACAAATTCTTAAGACTTTTTACATTCTCGTAATAGTTTTTTTTTTTTTTTATTATAATAATCGCTACAAACTTTCGTTATTATAGAAAGAAGAATTTGCACCATGAAGCTAAACATTGGTTTGAAAGTAGTTGCCACTAGATGAAAAATTGTAAATGTGGTGCTAGGTAACATGATACCAAGCATAGCCCATTTGTAAAATTTCATGGCCAGCAAACCTACTTTGAAACTAATGTTTGGCTTCATTTTGTAAATTCTTCACGAATAATTTGCGTTGAAAACTCTTTATATAGATTAAACCGTGTAGCACTTTTATAAGAAACCGCCACAAATGTATAAAACTCTTTGTATTCTTTAGCAATTTTAAGGTATAACCGCTACCAATATTCAAGAGTTTTTGCATTCTATAAGGGTTTGTATATAAAACTGCTACAAGAATTTAGTCTCTTTGTATTCTATAGCAATTTTTACCTTCAAACTACCACAACTTTGCACCATAACGCGCCTAGCTAGCACCACATTTGTGGTGGTTTCCTTCCTCTAAAAATTGGTTCCATTTTGCCCCCTAACCAAAGACGCGGCTTGGAGCGAAGGGTGTCACTACAAATTTGTAGCAGTTTGGGCCTAAACCACTACAAAAAATAACATTTGTAGCGTTTTTTTTTTTTTTTTGTAATTGTAACAAATCGACAGTTTTTTTGTAGGGTCCCTAGTCTTAAGGAGACAACCCTGGAAACTTTATTAGTATCTAACTACTACGAATGTCTAACCTCCACCAAATCTCAATAATAAATACATACAAAATCAGTAAGTCTTTTGATATCTCGGAAGAATTCTCATTATGTAAAAGAAGACATTTCTTGTTTCAACCACTAAAAATGTTTTTTAAAAATTTAAAAAATTTCCTCACGTAGTAAAATATTCAATAAATTGTTAAACAGTTGGGTTTTGAATACACAAATTTGTTATGAGCACGAATATACGTAACAAAGTGTTTCGTTTCCCCCACCGGTTGGTCAACCACAATTCAGAATCTTATTCCAACAAATATATATATATATATATATATATCTCTTGTTGGAAATTATGCCCTAGGGGCAAGTCATTGTTCTCCATTAAGTTATCACTTCATACGCATGTTTATGGTGATAACTATATCCCTGGATATATCTTATAGATTATCCTAAATGTCCTCGGGTCGGTCATCTACGCGGAGCGAAGATGAGTTAAGACCGCATGACTTTGATAAGGTATGGAGATACGAATCAAAGTCATGGGCACTTGTAAGAGTACAAGGTGCTTTGGACCGACCCACTATGAGAAAGCCGCATGGATCTAGTCATAAGCTTATCTCATGTATAACCGCGTCACGACGCCCTATGACCCGAGATCATCATGGATTCCTACATGATGAGTCATCGACCTTTGACCTAGTCAAAAGTCACCTTTGACCGGGTGATGATAAAGGCTAGGATCGGGATCGGTGGTTTTCATGCGGAGGATGTGAATGGTCAAGATGGAATTTGTCCCTCACATTTGTAGAGAGATAATATCAAGGGCCCCTCGATGAGTGAGTCTAAGAAATGTACGGCCGTCTTGTGATGGAAAGGAGTTTCCATTTCACTTATTAGACTAACTCGAGAATCGAGAAAGTAGTGGTCAAGAAAAGGAAGTTGACATTCTCCATGCCTCATCCTTGACCAAATTATCGCGTGACAAAAAGGGACGTGACATGGTTGTACGATAGGTGTATCGTGTCATCGATCCCCATGTGAATTGGGTAGTCGCAATGTCTTGCTAGAGGCCGCTTGCGATTTGTGGGTCGACACGTTGTTGGCCCACCGCCAATCTCATATGGGCCTGCGGGTCGCACACAAGAATAATCCAACACGGGTAAAAGTGTCCAGGTTCATTGAATCTCGATTAATCGAGATTAATGAATACGAGTTTAATGCTGGGTAAATATATATATATATATATATATTTAAATTCGAAAATAATATAATGATATTATTTTAATTGAGATTAAAATATTATTATTATATTATTTGTTTTATGTTTAATTTATTTGATAAATTAAAT
The DNA here is from genome assembly GCA_019022655.1 of Acacia acuminata. Taxonomy (NCBI): domain Eukaryota; kingdom Viridiplantae; phylum Streptophyta; class Magnoliopsida; order Fabales; family Fabaceae; genus Acacia; species Acacia acuminata. Next base: position 94,715 of record JAFJYI010000367.1, on the reverse strand, counting down.
ATCTAAAACAAACTAAGATATTGTATCTCATTTAATTTTCGAATAAAGATATTATTGTCTATTTAATTTAAATTGAGATATTAGTATCTCGCATTTAAATAAATAGATAGATATCATTTCTCGGATTTAATTTATTGAGATAAATTAAATCGAAGGTTTTTGAATTTGGATTAAATAAATAGGTTGGATTAAATCTATCGATAGATTTAATTAACTATTTTTTTAATCTAGATTTGAATTCGAAATTTCAGATCTGGTTTTAATTCGATTAAATAAATATTATTATATTAGATCTATCGGATAGATTTAATTAATATATATTTAATCCAGATCTAAAGTTTGAATTCAAAAGTTAATACGATTAATTTTGTATTAAATACGCCGAACAGTTTTAGAAACCTACGGACTTTCACCGAGCGTATTCTCAAAAGCCGCGAGAAACCCTAGAGTGAAAACGAGAGAGAGACGCACAAGAGGCGCTAGCACGCTGCGTAGCCGCGTACGAGGATTGTTCGTGTGGATACCAAGTAGAGGAAGAGGATTCTAAGAGTCGTCTTCTCGCTGATCGAGGAGGTAGCCCACCTGTTCAACGAAGAAGAAACCACGAACGAGTTCCTAAAAGGTAATATCCGGATTCCCTAGCCTTGATTTAAACGCGCCTGAGTGATCCTCGGGACGGATTCGTAGAAATTTTAATCCGCTGCGTTGTACGAATCCCAACATCTCTCTCTCTCTCTCGGCCCATAAACAAGCTTTTTGACCATACCATAATTTATAAAAGATTTATTTATTTTCAATTCATCAAGCGAGATAGACTCCCCGCAATACATAGTTTCAAAATTCATGAAAAGATATATGCTTATGGAGTATATTATTGGTCAGAACATATTTTACAAGAACTTTTTTTTTTTTTCATTTATAAGAAAATCTTGAAAGTCACAACAATATAGGGAAAAAAATTGTAGGTTCCAAAACTTGTAAAACATGTTTTTTTTCCCCTTCACTTCCTTGTCTTATCATAAAGAAGAGTGATTAGAAAAGCACTATTGTCTTATAGCTCATAACTAACTCATCATTACGTTGATTGATCGTATGTATGTGTGTGCTTATGTCTAGTTGGCATATTTTTCTCCCCAATATAAGATTTCATGCAAGAAATCTCACTTTATATATAAATAAAAAATTCATTTATTTCCTCTAATAAGCTTACTTTATCCAATAAAATTTTATCACCACTCAAAGTCAGTTGCAAATTCTACTATTAAGAGTCATGGTTTAAAGTGCACAATTTCTCAAAAGGGTTCCCTTCCAAGCCCATTTTAACGTCAACTAAGTTTCAGATAATCAATGATAATTGAACCCAAAAAGAAAATTCTTGAATGGGGGAAGAACACTCAACAATATAATATAATTTCAATTGTTTTCATGAACAAACTTTTCTTGAGTGTATCACCAGGGATACATGGTAGACATCAATTTACAATCCACATAAATTTCTAACAACAAGCGGCATTCATATTCATTTCTTCACCTTTTAGTAATAAACATATGAAAAATAATAACTTGATATAATCTTACAATCCATATGAAACACTGGGATGCACAAAGACATGTGGAAAAATATTAATCCGTAGAGTGTAATCGTACTTGTACTTTTACAAATTTTTTATATGACTTGGACTTTTACATTTGGCAAACCCTCTATAAAGTTTTTCCCCCCTTCCTTCTCATGCTTCCAGCCATTTAGAATAGTTGTAGCCTTATTTCTCAAATCAGTATAAATTATTGCTCTATATAATTTAATGTAAGGTATAACATTTTTCAACAAAGGGTATCATTTATAAATTGCCAATTGATTCCTTTTTTCCAGTCAAGTAGGAAACTTTTAGTTCAAAAGAAAGTTTTCAAGTACATCATGATTATTACATTTTTTAAATGTTATATCTTATTGGTTTTTTTTCTTCCCATGCACACGTGTGGGAGTCTTTCTCTCTGCTAGGCGTGAGAGTGTTCGGCAGGTGGTAGGGAAGTTAGGTCACGGAGGGAGCTACGGCGGTCAAGGGCGGTAGTAGTGGCTGCTTCTGCTGGCTATTGACATTATGAAGGTGGACGGAGAAGCGGAGCTAGTCTAATTCCCATGGCAGTGGTTTAGATCTCGACACCATTAGTGTGGAAGGAGGTAGATGTGACGAGGATCTTGGTTGGGAAAGTCCTAGCAAGTAAATCATATACCAGATCGACGATGGAACTGATCTTGAACAAAGCGTGGAATCTGCGATCTGGATTCGGAGTGACTGAAGTTTCAGGTAACACTTTCCTGTTCAAATTTCGCGACGATGAGGATTATTATAGAGTTCTTCTTGGTCGACCGTGGTCAATCAATGGTAGTTTGTTGAACCTGCTGGAACGTTCAAGATATGAGTCGTATGACGAATTGGATTTTAGTCGATGTCTGATTTGGACTCAGATGCATAACATGCCTTTGGAAGCTCTATGTCTGGAGAATGCCATTGCGATTGGGGGACATGTTGGAGAGGGGATAATGGCTGAGGATCCTAGCTACAACGGCAGGTATCTCCACAACTTCTTGTGTGCTAGGGTTGTATTAGATCTAAGGAAACCATTAGTGTGTGGTTTTTGGCTTTCTAGACTGGATGGCAGGAGGATATAGATAGCTGTTAAATATGAGAAATTGCAATCATTTTGCTATAACTGTGGGAAGTTAGGCCATGACAATAAGGCTCACCATTCTAAGAAGTTGACATCAATTCTCAACGCGAATGAATCACGGTATGGTGCTTGGACTATGACTGTTAGTTATGATTAGTTTTGATGATGTCTTATATAGATGCCATTCTTATGAGCAAAAAGCTTGCATACTACATTTATCTTTTACTTTGACTATTTCTTATATTTAATGTAGATGTGAAGTTTATTAATAAAGAATGATCAAGAAAGGAGACTAAAGAAAGAAGAACTTGCCAAATACAATGTGAATATCAACACTCAGTTCGTGTGATACTGGAAGTCTTTATGATCAAGCGGAAGTTGGAATAGCTTAATTCGGAGTCAAATTAAGCTATTTGAAGCATCAGCATGAATAGTGTCGTATACATGAATAGTGTCACGTATACATGAACAGTGCCATACGGGATACGAATAGTACCATACGGTTGAAAAGTCAGGAAGAACAGTAACATGCGTGAACAGTGAATTCAACATTACTCTCGACATTACTCGAGTAAGAAAATATGCGATATGTGAGTAAGCTACTGTTCCAGCAACTCTGTTCGACTCTGTTTCACGATTCATTTAGGCGAGCTCTGGTTATTTGATGATATCTCCTCAACCAGACGTCCGATTGAGGTGAAACCAATTTTGTTGGAAACTAAACTCCCAATGCATCATTGTGACATAAAATTCAAGCCCAAAGGATTTCAAAGGAAGGATCTATGAATTTTCTAAGATGACAGGGAAATCAACGTCACACAGCAGACCAAGCTTTGGTATTTTGAGTGTATCTCACAAACGACAAATCCAAATGAGCAGAAACCAGTGCCATTTGAAATTTGACTCAAATAAATTTTCAAAAACATCAAGAACACAAAAAATGGAGATCCATTGAAGGAGTTATGATGTTTTGAAGTTGACAGTCAGTTCAGGAGGCTGGAGAAAACGCTGGTCAAGAATAGCCTTCGTTCATCGGATCATAACGGTCAAACTACGAAGTGTTTTGAGCTGATTCTTCTTTCATTGGAAAGAAGACATCAAGAGCTTTCTAGGGATATTTAATTTGCCAATTTTGGAGTTAAATACGAAGACTTATAGCCTATAGAAGTTGACACTAGTTCTGAAACGTTGATATCTCAAGAAGCATGAAAATCACCGTGTCCGTAAATACTGTTGCTTTTGGAAAACATTCAAATGAAGCTTATTCATATTACTTTCGCATCTTACTCAAGTAAGGCTTCTTATCTCCGCAAGTAATTCGTTTATTCAACATTACTTTCCGGGGTTACTTGAGTAATACACTTTCGCTTCGCAAGTAATGTCAATTTTACTTGTTACTTTCGAAGCTTACTCAAGTAACAAATATATGCTTTGCAAGTAATTTCATTTTACACCACCGAGACTTCTACTTCTTGGTTATTTTCAATATTACTCAAGTAACAAATGTTGTTACTCAAGTAATATCTTTCCAGTGGGATTTTATTTGAAGCTATTCAATATTACTTTCGGACTTTACTCGAGCAATACTTTCTAGCGCCGCAAGTAATTCTGGTAAAAGCCTCTGAAGGTTTTGTTTCTTAGAGAAATAAGATATTGCTCAACCGAAAAGCATTTCAACCTGTCAGAAGCATTTATTGCGTTGAAAAAGTAGAACACATAATTAAAGCGTGTAGCAATTGAAGACATTCCAGCTATTATTTTGACTCATCTTTTGCACAAGTAGGCGAACGCATTTAATGAAGGCATGGATGTTTAAATGGTCTCAACGGATCGATATTCAAAATGGTTACTATTCATAACGGTAATATTACACAACAGTCAAGAGTCAGACGATTGTCTATAAATAGAGAAGCATTCAAAGATAGATGGGCAAACACAGAGACACGAGCTTACATCTTCAATATGTCAATACTCTGATATTCACTTACTCTCTGTTCTCAATGCTTACATAGTTTACTGTAGAGAGTGAAATGATTTGAATGGTACTTCAGTGTTTATTTATTCACTTCTGAGAGAGAGAAGATTTATTTGTAAACATTTTATCTGAGAGATACTCAAGATTGGGTGATCTTGAGTGGGAAACACACTGTGTTGATTGTAGTCAAGTAGGTGTATTGATTACAGTTTGTAAGGGGGAGTGAATCCTAGTGAGAGGATTACTTCGAGTACAGAACGTGTAATCAGGTTGTAAAGGCTTTTCTCTTGTGCCCGGATAAACAAGGAGATAGTGGATTGAAATCTCAGGAGGAGCCTGGGGACTGGATGTAGGTCATCGTGGATTGGGCCGAACCAGGATAAACCACAGTTTTCATATTCTCTTCCCTAAACTCTTATATTTCCAGTATATATGTTTGATTGACTGACTCCTACTTTATAAACTATTTCTGTCATTCGAACTACCTTTAGTAAGTTGCAAAAGGTTTTTCGAAGTTCCTAAAATTTTATCAAACACCCAATTCACCCCCCTCTTGGGTGATAGCCAGGTCTAACAATGACTACTGTGTGTCGAAGCTCGAAGGAGACGATTTCTGTCCTGAATGTGGAAGCTGAGTCGAGATATGTCCGCCGAAAGAAAGAAGAGATACTGAAGAAGAGAATGGACGAGGATCGCCAATGTGCTTATCAGAAACCTACTGAAGATGAGGACGGTTTATTCACTATTAATGTTCTCAAGCCAGAGGCTAGTGGACCAATCAAGGACCCTGGTCCAACCGAGGCTGGCGAGGGATCATCTCTACCGAAGGGTCAGGAGGTGGGCACAGAAGGTGGTGGTAATAGGTGGAAGGATTCTAATGTAGTGCAGGAAATGAGCTCGGTTGGCGTTAAGGTGAATTGTAGACTGGCTAGTAGCTCGAAGCTGATAGCAGGGTGGAGCCTGAAACAACTAAGAATCTGTGCACCACAATTTCCTTGGGAGACTCTAAGTCTCAATCAGTGAGCAACATAGGTGATTCATTGGCTATGGTTCTGTTTAAGGGGAATGAGATCAAGGAGGTGATAGATGGACTACATGGTCTTGGTTTAAAGAGGAAAGTAATATAGGATTGGGAAGCCAGTAGCCCGAAAAGAAAGAAAGCTTGCTGAGAGGGGGTCAATCCTCTAGCTGATATATCAAATTTTGCAAATAATCTGAAGAAGGTTAAGGCAAAGATACGACAAAATAATAGGAGGAAAAAGATGATGGCTATGGAGATCTGCCCTGGTGAGAATGAGACAGACGACAGGCTTACAGAGGATGCACCTGGGTATGATTTTGTGTTTAAAGCAGGGTGGTAAGTGTTGGTCGATTTCCTTGATGATAAGTGAACCAGTCGAACAAGTAATAAAGTGTAAGTAGAGTATCGTCCCACAGAGACTGGGATACCGAGGAATGATGCACCGATGCTATGACAGTTGTGAAAATAGAAAATAGAAATAATTGATTGAGGGGTTTCATAACTATGCTACTAGCAAAAGTAAACAAAAGATCTATGAACGAGAGAAGATATCAGTGAGAAGTTAGGCTGACTCGAATCATCCTTAAGTGCTTCAATCCCCCAGTTGCTCTACCCCAATACTATAGCATCTACACTGTACAGCTTCCGCAATTGCTACAGCATAGACACCGATTGCAAAGCTATTTGGTTAACCCATCACTATAATCTACCGAAGCTTCCACGTCCGATACATTTGATACTAACTATACTCCGTCCATATTCCTATGGCAACTTTCTAGTCAGACCTGCATTACGCTCAGGGTGTAATAGCTTATGAGAGGTAGACCCATTCCCGAAGCCTACAATAATAGGTCACGCCGTGCACAAAGCGGCCTAGCAAACACTATTTTTCGAGGTCTAACCGCAACTCCTTGCCAGCCGGGGCTGGGCAGATCTAGCCCTTAACTTCCGTTAACCGACTAGTAATAAGCACACCGATACGCAAACCAAATTTATTGAATTAAGAAACTGCAACTGGGTTCATTCAACACTTAAAGACCCATCCTCGTCCAGCCATATAAGTTTAGTTCATGACTGACGAGGGACACACAAAGCAGACACTAACAGAATGACCCATGATCAATAAAACAAAGATAAAAAGAATTGAAAATAGAAAGCTTGATGGAATTTTCGACGGTGTGGTTGAGGTCCTATCACGTCACCACTCCAAGTCTTCTTCGTTCCGTCGCACTTCAGGGAAGGATGCTGGGCGGTCCTGGAAGTATCGTGCTCTTGTGAAATCTCTCACTCTTCTCTTGAGTCTGCCGAAAGTCAGAATCTCGTTCTAGGGCTCTCCAAAATTGCTTAGGTTGGCTCTCCCGTTTCCTTTTATAATCAGCCTTTTCTTGCGGCTTAAGTCACAAAAGCCGACCTTTCCTAACTGTCGAATCTATCATATCTTTTGATCCGAGTAGATTGCTTCTATTGATTCTGGGATTCTCCAAATCTTTCAGTTCCGATCCTTCGCATCTTCTATTCCGTTACCTTGCCAACCTATCTGTCAATATCACCCTTTATTTTATTCCTGAAATCATCTGGGTAAAAAAGTCAGAAAACATATCGCATAGCATTGCTTCCTCTACTTTGCTATAGCAATTAGGATGCCTTGTATTGCACTTCGAATCGCTGTCAGAATGCTATGGCATCGTATCAGCCTTGCTATATGATTTCCTTAAAAACACAAAGAATTGTTCCATTCTCAAGACATGCAAATGATTTCTACTCCTTAGTCCCTATATCATGAATGTATGCCTTTTTGCTTAGATTATCTATGGTTAAGCTTGGATTTAACATTTAATTCAACCTATTAGTATAGGAAAAACATGGTATTATTTGTGCTCATCAGTAAGAGGAAGGTGATGAAGGTGAAGGCAATGGTGGCTGGCCATTAACAGCCACAAGGTCACCATGAAATTACTGTCCTGGAACTGTGCATTGGAAGAGACTTGACAGTGAGAAACTTGAAGGATGTGGTAAGAAAGAATAATCCTTCAGTAATCTTCCTAATGGAGACTAAAATCAACTCGGTGAGAATAAGAAGAATCAGAGGTAGATGTGGGTTCAATAAGGATCTGTATGTGGAACCAGAAGGTTTGGCTGGTGGTCTGGCCTTATGGTGGGGGGATAATATCTCAATGACTGTTTTATATAAGTCAAAAAATGTGATTCATGTGGTGCTTGAGTCTGCAAGTCTGAAGGTTCCCGCGTTTTTTTCCTTCGTATACGAACCACCCAAGGAGGGCGAAAGGAGGCATGTGGGATACTTTACGAAGCTTGGCTGGTGGTATACAGGGCTCTTGGCTGTTAGTAGGGGACTTTAATGACTTACTATCTCAAGCGGAGAAGGAGGGAGAATCCTAGATCATTAAGGAAGATTCTCAATTTCTAAAGGCTACTATCGGATTGTCAAATTTTGGATCTTGAATTTAAGGGAGCTAGGTTCACTTGGTGCAATAAAAGAATAGGAGCGGCGGTTAAAGAGAGGCTGGACCGAGCTCTAGGAAATATGGAGTTTAGGGAGGAGGTTGAGCCTGCAATGGTATTTCATATTGAACCCATTGGTTCTGATCACCATGTGTTGATGGTTGATTGATGTGTCTGTGAATTTAAAACCCCTAAACCTTTTAGATTTGATGCTGTTTGGGTGCAACATGTTGACTTCTTGAGAATAGTAAGGGAAGGATGGATGGATGTTGAGGGCATGGCTGATAACAAGGTATAGGATCTAGTTAGGAGGCTGGTTGCTTGCAACGTGAAGTTGGTGAGGTGGAGTAAGGAGGCCTTTCCTAATTTTAGGAATCTTATTACGCAACTGAAATGGAAATTGAGCACTGTAATGCAGGCATTTTAACAGTGCAGTCAGTAGCACAGGCTGAAAACTTAACCAGGCAGCTAGAGGAGGTGTGGTCTCAATAGCAGTTGTATTGGTGGCAAAAGTCACAAATTTCGTGGCTCAAGTGTGTTGATAGAAACACCAAGTTCTTCCATAGTAGCGTGATTCAGAGGAGACATCAGAATAAAATATTGGGGCTGAAGGATGGGGGAGTTGGTTGGAGGAAAGAGAGGGAATCAATAATGCCTTCAATGCTTTTTATCTGAATTTATTTTCGTCAGTTGGTCCTCGATCTATGGAGCAAGCCCTGAGGTATATCAACAAGGTAGTGACCGATGCAGATAACAACAACCTAATGAAGCCGGTTACTAATTCAGAGATTGAGCAGGCAGTTTTTCATATCAGAGCTGACAAGGCCCCAGGTCCTGATGGATATTCGGCGCTGTTCTATCAGGAGGCATGGAAGGAGATTAGCAATGAAGTTTGTGGTATGGTGAGGGTTTCTTTGAAGGGAAGTTAGGTTTAACTTAAATAAACTCTACTAGCCTTGTTTTGATCCCTAAAGTTGAGAATCCAGAAGGTATATATCAATTTAGACCCTTGGGATTGTGTAATGTATCATACAAGATTATTGCTAAGATCCTTACTAGTCGGCTGAAAGGAGTAATGAACAAAATAATTTTGCCACACCAAAGGGCCTTTATTGCTGGAAGAATGATACAAGATAATCTTCTTATTACTCACGAGGCATTTCACTACCTAAAGCATAAGAAGAAAGGAAGGAAATGGGAGATGGCAATGAAAATTGATATAAGCAAGGCTTACGATCAAGTAAAATGGGATTTTTTGGAGGCGGTTATGCTAAGGATGGGATTTTGTGATGGATGGGTGAAGTGGATCATGTCTTGCATCACAACTGCTGCTTTTACTCTTCAAGTGGGTGGCTACAATGTGAGTGATTTCAAACCTAGAAAAGGTGTGAGACAGGGGGACCTGCTGTCCCCTTGCATGTTTGTGATTGCCTCTGAGGTGTTATCACTCATGATACAAAAAAATGTGGAACAGAAGGACTTGAAGGGTGTGAAGTTGTCTCGCAATGTGCCAACTCTATCTCATTGCTTCTTTGCGGATGACGCAATTCTTTTTATCAAGGTAGAGGAAGTTAATTGTAAAACTCTGCAAAAAATTCTAGAAGTCTACTGTTCGGCGTCTGGCCAGCTTATTAATTCTGGCAAATCCAGCCTATTCTTCTCATCTAATACTCCTACAAGTGTGCCTTGGATTGAAATTTAGATCAAGCAGGCAAGTACTTGGATTGCCAAAACATATGGGGAAGATCTAAGGCTTCAACGTAGGGAGATGCTGATTAAAGCAGTAGGAACATTGCCGTCTGGAAAGACCGATGGGTACATGGCTTGCCTGGATTTAAACTTCAAGGTCTTGATCTAATAGATGCTGATGACCTTATTTCCAATGGCTGTTGGAATCTAGAGCTAATTGAATCAAAAATTAGTAGGGAGGTAAGGGAGGCGATTATGAAGATCCCTATACCTTGAATTGATCGGGATGATCGCTTTGTCTGGCTAGCAAGGAATGATGACTGCTATACTCTGAAATCAGGGTATGAATGGCTCAGGGAGAACGAAACGGAAGCCAAGATCAAAGATCCAGGTACATCCTATTCTGTGCCTAAAATTTTGTGGAAATATATTTGGAAATTAGTTATTCCCCCAAAGATACAACAATTTTTATAAAGGGCTGGGACTGGGGCTATTGCCACTAAGGATGCTTTGTTTAGGCGTAAATGTAGTGCAAATTCCTCGTGTCCTATCTGTTTGAATGAGGCTGAAACTTTGGAACATCTGTTTTTTCTTTGCCCCTGTACAAAGTTGTGTTGGTTTGGATGTTCATTGGGAATTAAATTTAGCAAGAGATGTGAGGACTGGATGTTTGATGTGCTAGTAGGGGATGAAGCCGTGGGGGAGTATGGAAAATCATTATTTGCCAACATGTGTTGGTGGATTTGGAGGAAAAGATGTGATTGGGTGTTTAGAGGGGTTAAACCTGATGCAATGGAAGTAGTGAAGTTGGTGAATTCAGAAGTGGAGGAATACTGGAGTTCCAGGAAGTAGAAAGGGGCAAATCTGAAGCGTGTTTTTACACCTGAATTGGCCCGTCATTCGCATTGGGTTACTCCACCGATTGGTATGCTTAAGGTGAACGCTGATGTAGCTTATCGTGCGTCGTCTGGTAGAGCAAAGACTGGAGTAGTGTGCATAGATTCTTCTGGGAATTTTGTGGGTGGTTTGGGGAAGAGTGTTGAAGCAGATTCATCATTTATGGTTGAGTGTACAGCATTGTTGGAAGCGATACGGTACAAAGGTAAGCTTCCTGATTCACAAGTTGTATATGAAATTGATTGTGAAGTTTTATATAAGATGTTGATGATAAATCTGATGTTGGCTGCAAGTGGAATTGTCGTGATTTGATAGAGGAGATACTTGGTCCACTGGAGTCAGGGAGTAGATTTTTGGTTTCCCTTGTTTCTAGGGGAGGCAATAAAGCTATAGATTTTTTGGCAGCGGACGCGGCAAGGGGGATGCACCAGCATGATTGGTTGGTTTCACCACCATCCTCCTTATGCGACATTTTGATACATGACTCAGTACTAGCTAAGGATTTCTGTGATAATCCGACTGGAAAGTCTGATAGGAAAGACATAGGCTAATTCATAGTTACTAGTATAGTTACTGGTTTATAGTTCTTTGTTTCTTTAGGATTTGGCTAAGTGTGAGTTAGGTTGTAATGATAGGTTTTTTCTGAGTGTTTGTTTGGCTTCGGCTATTGGTGTTTGTAATTCTTGTTTGGTTATTAATAAATAATGGTTCGGGAACTTGACATTTTCCCATATCATCAATTTTCCTTGGAGAGGCGTTGGTCGATTTCCTTGATGGCAAGTGAACCAGTCGAACAAGTAATAAAGTGTAAGTAAAGTATCATCCCATAGAGACTGAGATACCAAAGAGTGACGTGTGATTGCTATGATAGTTGTGCAAGAGAAAGTAAATATATTGGGATGAGAGGTTGTTGTGATTATGCTACTAGCAAAAGTAAACAAAATGACTTTAAACGTGAGAAGATATCAGTAGGAGGTTAGGCTGGACTCAAAATCACCCTTAAGTGCATCAATCCCCCAGTTGCTCTACCCAATGTTATAGCATCTATACTGCACAGCTTCCGCAATTGCTACAGCATAGCTACTACTTACAAAATTATTTGGTTAACCCACCACTATAATCTACCGAAGCTTCCACGTTCGATACATATGACGCTTGTTGGTTCTCTAAAAGGTTTTGATGATTGCCAACAATTGTGAACAAAGAATGAGGATTTGCTCTCAGAAGTTGGAAAATCCTAAGTGAGAGCAAACCTCGAGGTTTTTCCCAGAAACCTTGAGGTTTGGCCTTACAAAGGAAGCATCGAGGTTCTATGTTTAAACTTGCAAAACTTGGGTATCACAAAAATATGTGAAACCTCGAGGTTTATTAAGAAACCTCGAGGTTTTGACTTCCGAGAAAACTCGGTTTCACACCAAGTTGTGAAACCTCGAGGTTTACATCAAAACCTCGAGGTTATGCCTTGGCGCCAAACTGAAAATTTGAAATTAAATGTAAACCTCGAGTATTGACAGAAACCTACATGGAGTTTTCGGGCTTCCAGAGAGCTAATGGTTTTTAGTGTGTTTGAAAACCTCGAGGTTTCCTTAGAAACCTCCAGGTTTGTGTTTTGGGTCAAAACAAAGAACTTTGTCATTTGGGCAAAACCTCGAGTATTGTTACAAACCTCAAAGTTTGTGAGTTCCAGAGAGCAAATGAACTTTCACTCATTCTAAAACCTCGAGGTTCCTTGAGAAACCTCCAGTTTGCTTCCATCATGTTTCGCCGGGTTTCACACACGATGTGAAACCTCGAGGTTTCGAGAAAACCTCGAGGTTTGGAGTAAGCCCGAGAAACCTTCGTGATTGCATCATGAGAAACCTCCAGGTTTTAATGATAAACCTCCAGGTTTGAGGTTTTGGTCTTAAATCTTTTTCAACCTTAATGACCAAACCTCGAGGTTTGTGAACAAACCTCCAGGTTTCTGGACGTTGCCTGAAAATCTAATGTAACGATTTTACTATGCCTTCGTGTTTGATCTCAATGCTTTCCATGATTAATCTCTATTGGTACTAGATATGTTTAACCATCTTTTGGTGAGTTTCCATGTGATTAAGGAAGGTTTACCAAGGTTTAAAGCAAAAGCAAAAGTGATGTCAAAACATTAAATGCTCAACCCGTAAACTTGCATTCTTTTGGTTAATCCATCTGCACATGGTTGCAAAGCATTAAAGAATGATTTCTACATCTAGCAACATCTTCTCCAACAGATTGATTTGCGCAGAGTCAACTTCACCATCCACCACCGGATTAAGTGAGTTTTAGAAAGAGAAGAAGACCTAAGCTACTCACATCTTCTGCAGAACATCTTCAATGATCTTATTATCAAATGCAACGGTCTATTAATGCTATCTGGCTATAAATAGAGTTGCATTCAATTCTTCTCAACAACTACTACATCTGAAAACGAACAAGCATTCAAGTTCTTCAACTACCTTTATGTTTTCACTTGTATTTTGTCTTTTGACATTATAAGCTTCAGTGTTCATTATTATCCACTCTTAGAGAGAGCTTTTATCCGTAATTCATTTATTGAAAAGAATCACAAGTCAAGGGGACTTGGTGATTTGGGAGTTCACTGATTACAACTTGTAAGGGGAGTGAGTTCTAGAGAGAGAACTACTCTTTAAGTATAGAGTGTGTAATCTTTGTGATAGTGAAAATCCCGCAGAGTCCGGGGACCGGATGTAGGTCAAGTTGTTAAGACCGAACCGCATAAATCTCTCGTGTTCAGCTATTCTTCCCTTTACTCGTTCATCTCTCGTTTTTGTTGTCTAAAAACAGAGCAGCTTTTCAAAAGTTTTAAAATACCCAATTCACCCCCTCTTGGGTATATAGCTCCACTTTCATTTGGTATCGAGCAAGGTCTTCTCTAAAGAGCTTAACATCTCGAGAAGGATCCAATGGAAGGCATTCTACCCGATGGAGCTTCAATCAACGACCTCCGTGGTTTCAAATGGAGAACATTACTCATTCGCAAAGCCAAATTCAAGGTGTTTGTAATGGCTACGGAGTATGGTCTGGAGAGTTTTTGAATGAGGAGACTACGCTCCAACTGTCCTGGAAAATGGTCTCGTGGTTCCAAAGGAAGAAGAATATTATGATGAAAATGACAAGAAATGTCACACTCAACAAGAAGCGGTTCTCCTTCGCAAAGTGCTCTTAGTCAACAAGAATATTTCCGCGTTTGCAACTTAACCTCTCGCTAAAGCCATGTGGGATGCTCTTCTGGAAATTGCTCATGAAGGAATCATTGGAGTTAAGCAAAATAGAGTCAACACTCTAATGATAGAATATGATCTCCTTCGTATGAAGTCTGGAGAATCTATTGGTGATTTCCAACTGAGATTCACTCATCTGATCAATCAACTTGCTGCATTGGGCAAAGAGTATGAGCAACCTGTCCAAGTGAGGAAAATTCTCAACATCCTCAATAAGGAATGGGAAGCCAAAGTCACTGCCATTGAAGAAGCTCATGGAGATTCTATGGCATCTGTGGCAGCCCTTTTCGAGCCTTTCGAATATGAAGCCAAGCTCAAGTTCAAAAAGGGACTTGATGAAGTCCATGGCAAAAATAAGGGAATTGCCCTTAAAGCTATCAAAGAAACTAAGGAATCGATGATGATGAAGATCCGTACGAAGATGAGGAGATTGGTATGATGGTCCGAGATTCAAGAAATTCTACAAGAAGGACCAAGGTTTCAAGAAGTTTCACAAGGGTAGCTCCAGCTTTGAGGCAAAGAAGCCAATCATTTGCTACGAGTGTGAGAAGCCCGGCCACATCAAATCGAATGCCCCAATCAAGAACAAAGACAAAGAAAAGAAGAGATTCAACAGATTCAAAAAGAAGGCATATGTCTCGGTATTTGGGGAGATAATTCATCTCATGAAGATGATGAGGATGAGGAAGAAAAAGCAAACGTATGCTTAGTTGCCGAAGAAGAAGAACATCGTATCAACTTCGAAGAGGTTTGCCTAAGAGCATCAAAATCCAACAAATGGTATATTGACAGTGGATGCTCTAGGAACATGACTGGGGATCAATCCAAATTTGCCTCAATCAAGCCTAAGGATGGTGGCAAGGTGACCTTTGGTGGAAATCAATCTGGAAAGATTGCTGGAGTTGGTGAAATTGGCAACAACGAAGGACCACTAATCAAAGATGTCTACCTAGTTGAAGGACTTTGCCACAATCTCCTCAAAGTAAGCCAAAGCACCGATAAAGGTAACTTAGTTATCTTCGATTCTCGAGGAGTGCTTGATTATGAGTAAGGATATACTCCTTTAGAAAACATAAAATCAAAAGCCTTATTTAGAGCCCCTAGAGATGGCAATTGTTATACACTTAGTCTCTCTAGTAATGGTTCTGTTTCGAAAAATGTTTTGTCGTAACTTGGATGAGAGTTGGCTTTGGCACAAGCGATTAGCTCATGTCAATATGATTCAACTTGACAGATTGCTTAAAAAGGATCTGGTGATTGGTGTTCCTAAACTACACTTTAAAAATAACATGCTTTGTGATGCTTGTCGAAAGGGAAACAAACCAAATCATCATTCAAATCTAAAAATGAGATTTCAACTAATAGACCTCTTCAATTGCTTCATATGGATCTAGTTGGACTAGCTAGAGTGAAAAGCCTTGGAGGCAATCTTTATACCTTGGTCATAGTTGATGATTTCTCAAGATTTGCATGGACTATATTTTTATCCTCTAAAGATGAAACATTTGATCAGTTTGTTGTTTTTGTCAAGAAGGTCCAAAACGAGAAAGGATTCTCTATTTCAGGAATCAGAACTGATCATGGAGGAGAATTCGAAAACAATGCATTTGCTGAGTTTTGTGATAGCATGGGAATAGACCACAACTTCTCGAAGCCCCAAGAACTCCCCAACAAAATGGTGTTGTGGAAAGAAAGAATCGAGTTCTCACTGAGATGGCAAGGGCCATGCCGAATGAGAACAACACCTCTCAAGTGTTTTGGGCTGATGCAATGAGCACCGCGTGCTACATCTCAAATCGGGCATACCTCCGAAAGAAGTTGGACAAGACTCCCTATGAGCTATGTACAAAGGAAGAAAACCCAATCTAGCTCATCTGCATGTGTTTGGATGTAAGTGTTTCATCCATAACAATGGTAAGGATAACTTGGGAAAGTTTGATCCCAAAGCAGATGAAGGTATATTTCTGGGTTATTCAAATAGGAGTAAAGCTTATAGAATCTTTAATACTTGTACTCGTATTGTTGAAGAATCTATGCATGTTGTTTTCTGTGAATCCAAGTCTGATAAAACTATGGATGATGATGAAGGAAGTGTCTTCAAAAATCAATTCTTTTCGAAAACTACTCCTGCTTCTATTGAGAATCCTGAAAATGTTTTTGAGACTGATCCTCAAAACAATATCAAAAATCCTGATCAGACTCAACCTAGAGCTTGGAAATTTATTAGAAATCATCCTTTAGACCAAGTTATAGGTGATGTTAATCAAGGAGTAAGAACCAAAATAGCACTTTAAATGAAGTAACCTTTACGCGTTTATATCTCATATTGAACCCTCAAAGATTGATGAAGCCCTTTCAGACAATGATTGGGTGATAGCAATGCAAGAGGAGTTACATCAATTTGATAGAAATCAAGTTTGGGACTTGGTACCTAGGCCTAAGGACCATCCGATCATTGGCACTAAATGGGTATTCAAAAACAAATGAGATGAGTCTGCAATCATTGTTCGTAACAAGGAAAGACTGGTTGCCAAAGGCTATAATCAAGAAGAAGGAATTGATTACGAAGAAACTTATGCTCCGGTGGCAAGATTGGAAGCCATAAGAGTTCTTCTTGCCTTTGCACTGTGAAAAACTTTAAACTCTATCAAATGGATGTGAAAAGTGCTTTTCTGAATGGTTTTATTCAAGAGGAAGTTTATGTAGAACAACCTCTTGGTTTTGAAAATGTCCATCATCCAGATCATGTGTATCGTCTCAAGAAGGCCCTATATGGTCTTAAACAAGCTCCTAGAGCTTGGTACGAGTGATTAAGCAAATTCCTTCTTCATCAAGGTTTTATTAGAGGAAAAGCATATACAACTCTCTTCATAAAGAGTAATAAGCTTAATGAAATCTTAATTGTTCAAATATATGTTGATGATATTATATTTGGTGCCTCTAATGATGCCTTGTGTGAAGAGTTTGCTAAGAATATGCGGGGAGAATTTGAGATGTCCATGATGGGAGAGCTCAATTACTTTCTTGGCCTGCAAATTAAGCAAAAGAAGGATGGAATCTTCATATCTCAAACCAAATATCTCAATGATCTCTTTGAAGAAGTTTGGGATGGACCATTGTAATGGGGCTGATACTCCTATGAGTTCAACTCGCTTCATTAGATGCTTTGATGAGGAAGGCACGGACTTCAACATCACAAAATATAGAGGAATGATTGGATCATTACTCTACCCGACCGTAAGTCGCCGGACATCCAATTCGGTGTTGGAATGTGTGCAAGATTTCAATCGCTCCTAAGGAATCACATGCCGAGCAAGTGAAGAGAATATTCGATATCTTGCCGACACAAAAACACTTGGATTATGGTTTCCTAAAGGTCAACCGAACATTTAGTAGCATATTCGATTCGGACCATGCCGGGTACAAGACTGATATGAAGAGTACAAGTGGCCAATGTGAGTTTCTTGGAGGTTCACTTGTGTCTTGGTTCAGCAAGAAGCAAACCAATGTGGCTGTATCATCAACTGAAGCTGAGTATGTGGCTGCCTCAAGTTGCTGTGCTCAAGTCTTATGGCTCAAACAACAACTATCTGATCTAGGAATCAACTTGAAGGAGATCCCTATATTGTGTGACAACACAAGCACAATAAGCTTAGCCAAGAATCCAGTGCAACATACTCGGACTAAGCATATTGATGTATTGTATAATCAGGCTTTTCTTGCGTCGTAAGTTACAGCGAACTGGGCCTTTTTAATTCGTCGGGATTTATTGTATCTCTAGATCTGAGTAGATTGCTTCTGTTGATTCTGCAGGATTCTCCAAATCTGTTAGTTCCGATCCTTCGCATCTCTATTTCGTTATATCAGCAACCTAATAGTCATTAGCGCCCTTTTCTTTTATTCCTGAAATCATCTGGGTAAAAAGGTCAGAAAACATACTGCATAGCATTGTGTCCTTTACTTTGCTATAGAATTCGTGATGCCTTGTATTGCACTTCAACTCGGGCGTCGAATGCTATAGCATCGTATCAGCTCGCTATACGTTCTTCTTTAAAAACCACCGCAAATTGTTTCATTCTTAGCACATGCAAATGATTTCTACTCTTCAGTCCCTATGTCATGAATGTATGCCTTTTTGCTTAGATTATCTGCAGTTACGCTTGTATTTAACATTCAATTTAGTTAATAAGTATAGGGAAAACATGGTACGATTTATGCTCATCAAGAGGGAACCTAACAAATTGTATTCCCTACTGCCCTATACTTAAACCTTCACAAATGAATTGGGTTTAACTATATACAAATACACACAAAAATTTTACATGAGAAAATTAAACAAGTACTTGTGAGGATTCTTAGTTCTATAAACTCAACCAAAAATACACTTTGCACTCTTGACAACAAAAAGAACGAAGTTCTCATGCAAAACCAATGCTTGATATATGGACACATGTTAAATTCAATTTCAAGTGTAAAGGCCTAAAAGCTACTCGTTTGAAAGCCCTACACGCATATGTATACATGTAATCCAAATATTATTATAGCATCCACCTGATATTTTGTAGCATCATCACCAAACAATCCAACTGTAGCTTCAATTACAAATTCACATGAATTAAATACATGTTATGCTTCACAAATTTAGAAGATCATCCTATATGACAACTAAATAACCGGAAGGTTACTCAAGCTTAACATGCTAAGCACATTGAACCACAATTTTCATGAAATGTAGCACATAAACTTGTAACCACATTTCTCATCAAGCTACATCAGTATCATACATGCACATCCATCTACATTACCAATTCTCATATGGTAATATTTTCCCGCTCATTCAAGAATCTAATGATCATAAAAACTTAAAGCTAGATTTGACAGTTTTCAACCGTTATCCTATATATGTGTATATGTATTTAGTTATTATGAAAAGAATATAAAAAGAAAAATAGTATTTTTTTTCATTTAGAAAATTTTTCTCTTATTCCAATATTCCCTATCCATACCATTTGCTAGACATTATTACAGTGTGAATTACAAAATATGAGATGTTGGGATTTGAACACGCATCGGAAGAAATTTATTAAAATAAATTTTGAATCCCAATGGAGGATTTATCAATGGTGTAGTAGTCAAAATGATACCTTTTGTATGCATCTTGTTCGATCACTAGGGGTCACCGTACGAACCAGCTCCTCTACCCATATCCATACAAACAGAACTCCAACACAGGTAGCGTGCTAGCGCCTCTTTCGTATGCGTCTTGTTCGATCACTACGAGCCAACTATACAAACCAGCTCCCTTTACCGCTATCCACACGAACGAACTCCAACACAAAAGATGCTAGCGCCTCCAACATTTTCTCTCTATATTCTCTAGGGTTTCTCTTTTGCTCACCTCTATAATACGTCTTACCCACTATCTTATAGTGTTTTCAAAAACCTTAATGGGCAGCATTAAATGTTCAAAATCAATCTTAATTAATTTTAAAATTTGAATTGGATTAAAATAGTATTAATTAAATCATTCAACAGATCTAATCAAATCTATTTATTTAATCCGAATTGAAAGCTAGGCGATTTAATTTATCTTCATAAATTAAATGTGAGATATGATATCTATCTATTTAATTAAATCGAGATACGATATCTCAATTAGTTTCAGTTATTTAATTTATCAAATAAATTAAATACAAAACAAATATTACATAATAATATTATTATCTATATAAATAATATTATTATCACTTTCAAATTTATATTTTATATATATATATATATATAGATCCATTCTCCCTAGATTAAACGTTGTATTCATTAAATCTTAAACATATCTTAGATTCAATGAATCTAGACATTATCGCTTGTGTTGGACTATTCTTGTGTGCGACCCTATAGACCCACATGAAATTGGCGGCGGGCCATCACTGTACTAGCCCACAAGGGCATTGTGACGTGGTTACATATCTTAGATTAGTGACTCTCATGTTGGAATCCATGATGATCTCTGGTCAAAGGGCATTGTGACGTGGTTATATATGAGATAAGCTTATGACTTAATCCATGCAATTTTCTCATAGTGGGTCGGTCCAGCACCTTGTACTCTTACAAGTGCCTAAGACTTTGATTTGTATCTCCATACCTTATCAAAGTCATACTGGTCTTATTTAATCTTTGCTCCCGCATAGATGACTGAACAGGGGCATTTAGGACAATCTTTATGATATATCTAAGGATACGCTTATCATAATAAACATGCAAATGATATGATAACAAAATGGAGAAATGCTTTAAATAACAATAATGTTTAAAGTATAATGATTGGCCCCTAGGTCATAGTTTCCAACGGATACGATTGTGTTGAAGAGGGAGAGTCAGAGTGGAGGGACTCTTGAAGAGTTAGGTGTACTTAAGTGATCCCATGTGTGTAGAAAAGGCATAGTCACAATTGATGGGGATTGAAGGATGAAGTTGTCGCATTTTTATTTTGAACTTTGTGAAATGAGTACTTTCATAATAAATTGTTTTTTTACTGTTTTGTTGACTCTTTTTTCTTTTTCAGTTAACACCCCTTTCTCCCCTCCTATGTACAAGAAACATACAAGAAGCCTAATGTTATGCTATGAGTTCCACTCTATTAGATTAAATAGGAACTAAAACTAACAAGCGAAGTGCACAAATCATATTTAAATTGTCGGGACCTCTAAAAAGTGTAAAGAAAACAAACTTCATGACAAATATTTTTTGAAACCATAAAATAAATGGCCATAGAACGTTATAACTCTGATATAAAAACTGTAACACCTCATCCAAACGACATATATGCTTGGCGTTCAATCCATTAAACATAACTTATGGCCTTAGGGACTTTATCCCAATTACACAAAACTTAAACAACACTTGCTTAATACTTTCAAACATTAGCTCAAGAGTTTAGCTTCAATCGAAACATTCATCAATTGAAATATTTTAGGACATAAAATAATCCTAGTGTCATGACAATTAAATATAAAGTGGCATAAAGGTATGAAAACAGCCCAATAGAGCCTTTAAGGCTTACTCTATAGGTGACTTACTTTGCTTCCTACTAGGACAATTACCTAAAAAATGTTAATATAAAGGGATGAGATTCTCTGTTTCAGTAA
Organism: Acacia acuminata; assembly: GCA_019022655.1. Taxonomy (NCBI): domain Eukaryota; kingdom Viridiplantae; phylum Streptophyta; class Magnoliopsida; order Fabales; family Fabaceae; genus Acacia; species Acacia acuminata. Next base: position 73,595 of record JAFJYI010000367.1, on the reverse strand, counting down.
CTACTAAAAGTTTCTACCCTAAAAAAGAAAAGAACATATGATTTAAAAGATGAAACTGATTACATGTATATTTACATGTATCACAATCCTCATATAAAATCATTTCAAATTAATCATCATCATGTCAATCCCTATTTTCATCACAACATGTAATATACAATTATGCAATGCATTATGCAATCTCCCTTATATCATCATCTATCCTTTGTCTGCTGACTAAAGCCATATGCTAACACATATTCCAACAAAAACTCATCCATTTAACAGGATTGTCCCAAGCTGACCAGTTCTTAAGATACACCTAGCCAAAGACGATGTATAGCTTAAGTCTGGAGTATGACTTCCTTTCTTAAAGAACAAAATTGAGGAGGTGTTACATCTCATATCTCCAATGCAATCCCCGGCTAAAGGAAAACGTAGAAGAAGGGGTTCTGACAAATGTCATCCACTGTGCACCGAGTAATGGCATACCACGTGGTAAAAGATCTCACTATACAATTCCTCCTTACTCCAACCCATCACAAATACAAATATCATAACAGTTATATTCAATTACCAATAAATATAATGTCATTAATAGACAAGATACAATATTAATTATGCTTCCATTTGTATCAAATATTATCACATATTCAAACATGGTTAAAAGGAAACAATAATCCAAAAATACGTTAATCATAATTAAATTATAAACTATGGGAATAAAACGTGTTATAAAGGAATTTACTTACTTGAGAATTTACAATACATACACATATGCATATAATTCAGTCCATTTGTTTTATAAAAGATAGGCATACACAATCATACACAATTCACAAGTATATGAAAGAATATTCAATGTTATATGAACTCCTCAGCTTACAAATAAATACCAAAAAATATTACTCTAAAGATCCTCATAAATAAAAGTCTACAATAATTATAGACATAAATGTTTATACATACATACATACATAGAGTAAAATTTCTCTAAAGCTACATTGGAGCCTTAAAACTACGTTTTGACAATTACTAAAAACCCAATATATTATGTATGTGTGTTTGGGTGTAGGTGTCATACTCCTTGATATTACGACATTTATCATAGTATTATAACACAGCTCGATAGGCAAATAGATATAGCATAGTATATTGATAGATAAATACAAATCTTGGTTACAAACAGGAGTATCCAACAGGTAGCTTAATACAATAATCCAAAATAGATTCATTAAAGTCATAATTCTATAATCCAAAATAGTCATGTTGTAACTAGGCTACAAACTACAATCTTATCTAATATCCATATTGCAGCCATTAGTTATCCATAACTACTACTTTTCCCTTGGAGCTTTACTCGTTGCCATGTCCATGATCCGAACCTTTGGAAATATCTGAGATTCAAATGAATCTCAAAGTAACAAATTAATTTCATAGACAAAGCATAAACAATATATGGTAGTTAACCATAGCAGAATCATTAGTCCAAAATAGCATAACAACATTCAAAAATCATAATACAAATCACATGCACGAATATAAGCATATATAGATCACATAACCATAGCGCTAGGAATAATCGACTGGGAACCACCTAGGTCATCTAAATGCAACTAGGTTCGTCATCTATGGACTATCAGTCTAATAGGCCCTTTACCTAGCCACTTGGAAGGTACTCCATGGTTAGCCTTTCCACTCAATTGAGCCACAAGTGGTGTTGGCCCTACATGGGATGAACATTCACAGATATGGTTCAAACAACATACACAAATCATACAAAGTATGTGAAATAAGAATTAATACCTGAATGCTTTGCCAACTCCGTATATTCACCAGATTTCTTCTTGCTTTGCTTCCTTTGGGCCAAGACAAATGTCAAATCCAATAATATATGGAGATAGGTCATTACTCAATCTAATCTTAATATTAATATTAAGATTACAGCTTACAAGACCAACCCGTAGAACTTGTCATTTTTATTTTCATTAGTTGGTTATCATACGTTATGTGCTTTGTAATCTAACCCATACTTTTCTATCTAACCCTTCAAGTCTTACTAAAAAATTATCAATTTAAGGCTAGATGCAATTTTTCAAAAACGTGGTTATTTCCATACATGACAAAAATTCAGCTTTCAATTTCTCTAGGAACATGGAAAATTCATATATTGGCCTAGAAAACTCCAAATCAAGTGCTTCTAGTTCCTAATTAAAGCTCTGTAAGTATATTTTAGAAGAAAAGTAATCACCAGATCCATTTGTAGCTGTATCATTCCTAGAATTTCAAAATGTAGAGATAAGTTGAATCTAGAAACATGATTTTTCAGAATTTCGTGACCAAACTTAGAAAAATCATATCTTGGGTTCTAGACCTCTGATTAATAGGTTCTAAGACTCGTTTTAAAGATGAGGAGGTATACTATCTTTTGACCAAAATTGGCAGACAAATGAGGTTATTTGATTGGTTAAAACCTTGCACGAAAATAGTACTCCAATTATGGAAACAGAAACTTTACAGTTTTCATTGCCTAATTTTGGAAAAACATAACTCCCTTTATACACATTCAATTAAGGTGTTCATGGTCTCATTGTAAAGCTTATTGTGTGTACTATTTACACACCAAGTTTCACAGATAGAAACAACTGTTTGATCAGTCAAAACTTTACACAAACTTGGACTTCAGTTCTGGACAAACAGAATTCGTCCAGTTTTTCTCTCCAAGTTTGAAAATTCCTATCTTGAGTTATAGATCTCCAATTAAAAGGATCTAGGACTCTTTTTAAAGCTTAACATGTTTCTTATATGTCCACAAAATCTTAGGGTCAGAAGAGGTTGTTCACCTTGGTTTTTCCTTACTCAAAAATCATTGTTCATGTTGCAAAGTTAAAATTTCAGAATCATAACAGCTTCTCATTTCATGTTCAACTTTTAAATAGATCAACATGTTATGACAGCAAGTGGGCTTTATATATATCCATATGCAACAATGCTTTCCTATCTTTGTTTACACACACACATGCTTATATATATATATATATATATATATATATATAAAAGAAAGCTAGGTTCCTTGGTTCCTGACTAATATATATACCTATATATAATAAGTAAGTACAACAACGCTTTGACAGTCAAGCACGGTTTTGACAGCAACTTCCTATTATATTCCATCGTGAGACACGTCAAACATCCTCTATTTAAACCCCTAAAACCAAGATTTATAGGCAGCAACCTCGTGTGGAATCATGGAAAGAAGGAGGAGAAAACTCAGAGACTTACCTTTAGTTTTGGGCACGTTTGAGCACAGCTTTTCAACGTCGAAAATTGCCTCTGTTTTTTTGGTTTAAAAACAGAGACAACGTTCTTCACTCTCGTTGGCTTTTAAATCTTCCTCTCCGTCCCGGACTTAGTTTGCAATGGATGAGAGTCAAGGCAACACCTTAAATAAAGACTTAAGTCCAGTCTAAAGGAATAAGCCAACGGTTTAAAGCATTGAGGTCGAGAAGCATGGAACTATCGTTGTTTTGGGAAGCATGGCTGGTTTGCGTGATCTCACTTTGATGCTGTTTCGATTGAGATTATTTGGGATACTGGGTTATTAACGCATCTTAGTGTTTCCATATTTGATGCTGTGATATGGGTTCAGTTTCCTCCACTGTGAAATTCTCTTTGCAGGCGTGTTTGACCAAAGGGATTAATCCATTAAATGGTTATGGCTGTGTTCTCCTTTTTTTTTCGTATTATATGCTGTGAGGTCAGGTTAAGTGTATCAATAAGATAATGGTTTTGGATCTTTAAATTATGGGCCATACGTGTGAATCTGAGTGTGGAATGGATGTTGAGCCAACTAAAGTAATAACTAAGAAAGGAGTACGGTTGAATAGATTATACTCATATGGGCCTAAGGAAACCAATCAAAAATGGGCTGTGTCATGGTTGTTTGAAATGAATATTAGAGGAATGGAGAATAATTTGGATGATCCATTGTGCTTTTTCTTTTGTGATATTTAGAAAAGATTTTGTTCTTTGAAAAAAAAATTCTTTTTCCAAATTCTTATTCTTTTTTTAAGTTCTTTAAAAATGGGATCAAAGAACGAACGTTGCTTTCGCTAAGAAGAAGAAAATGGAAGTTCTACTTCCATTCCGAAAACCGTAAAAAAGAAGAAATCTATTTTTTCACTTTTTTTTTCATTGGATCCTTTTTCCTCTTGAGGGGATCGTAGCTTAGATCTGTATCTGTGCCAAGGTTTCGAGATGAAAAGGAAAAAGGACCTTTATTTGAATACCCCGGTTAGCCGCTTTTCGAAATTCTTTTCGGATAATGGAATGCCATTATAGGTGCACTTAATATACATTTCTCTATTCCAATCCTTTAAATCCTCGACCATTCGAGAGATTGAAATAATAGTATACGAACGATATTTTTAGTTATTATCAATGAGGGTAATAGAATATATTTTCTAATAATCGAGTGGGTTACTAATAAAAGACTTCTTATTGGTTGAGCATTTTGAGTGTTTTCCCAGGCTTCCGCTATTTCCATATGCTCTGCTTCCTCTTTTTTTCTTTTTCTTTTCCTCTGTATAATCCAAAATTGTCAATTACGTATTTTTATTTTTCGACATCCAATTTAGAAAAAATATTTTCATTTGCTCGAAAATCTCAAAAGAAAAGAAAGAGGATTTTTCAATTTTGTCCAAAAAAAAAAGAGGAGAATGTGGACTTGTGTGAAGGATTTTCCAATTAACAGTTTTACGTCTTGATTATGTCTTGGCTAAAATCTGATTGTTGTAAATAATCTATTATATTAAAGCAAATTCTTCTTTTCCATCAGAATTATCAGTATCCTTGGGTACGTATAAGCATCGGCTTTCTCTAAGTTATCGATCTCGGTATAAATTACTATAGGTGGTTTGGGTCTTCTTGAACAAATCTCATAATCTTCTCTTGTACCATTACTTTCCGGTATTCTTCTTCGTCAATGAATTTGTATGACCATCGAGGAACATTTTTACTTTTTTCTTTTATTCCACTACATTTTTTTCTATTTATAATTGTTTTATCATTCGCATCGGTTAGAATTGCGTCGAATAAAAATTTCATTTTTTCATTTTTAGCTTCGGAATCCATCTTTTCATGTTCTCAAAATAAATAAAGTCCTTTAAAATTGAAATTGGATATTGATTTTCCAGAAAATTGACTGATCAAGTTAAAAGAAAAACAAATTTCATTTGATCATGATTTTTTATCAAATCTATCTATTTTCTACGTTCAAAGTCCGGATAATTAGTAATAATATTAAGAAGGATGGCGTGAATCTTATTTATCAAAATGTAGTTTTTTGTGTAAGTTTTATTCTTGATTGAGAATAAAAAACTTTTTTTGATTCGTCTCGCGATAGGGTCCGTTCAACAAAGGATCATCATATATTTTAGGTAAGTATTTTTTAGTCTCATCATTACATAATCTAATCTTTTTTTCGAGTACATCCAAAGCAAAAAATTCCTTATCTAGAGCTTCGGCCCTATTTTGAAAGTGATTACTTAGGTTGTTTCTTTTTTGTTCATTAATCGAACTCCAATGATTATCCAATTCATCATAGGAGAGTTTTTCTCATGAAGAGAGATGTCTTTCTTTGCATCATTTCAAGAAAAGTTGATAAACTAGATGGATACATAAAAGATATTGTTTCTTTTCCATCATTTTGAGATGTTTGAAAAAGAATTGTGACATTTCATTTCTTACAGCATTTTCAAATCGATCATTTTTTATATATCGCAAAGGACGATCGAATCGTATATAATCAAAAATCATTCTTAAAAAAGGTTTTTCCAATCGAAAGATATCTTTATCTTTCTCCTCTATTTCATTGATTTTGCACGAATTCTCTCTTTCCTTCAAAAAAGAGAAGCATAATGATATTCCGAAAAAAGAGAAGCGTAAAGAGATTCTGCACCTATTTTTTCTTTTTTATCAATTTCACCTCCTTTTTTTTAATTATCAATTTTACCTCTTTCATGAATTTCGACCATTTTTTTATTGAAAATAAAAGCGGGGTGTTCTCCCTAAATAGTATATTGAGGAAATAAATAAAATAATAATAAAGATTTGACACATCCAATTTCTCAATTCGACATAATGTACTTATTAGATCAAATAAGTACATTAGATTTAATATAATTATTTTTCTGTATCCAGACTAATACTAATTACTGTATCCAGACTAATACCAATCCAACCCATTTCATGAATAAAATGTGACCAATTAACCAACCAACAAAACTATTTCTTAGAAATAAGAATTGATTGTTGGATCGAAACATATAAATGTTGACTAATCTGACTAACATTGAACTTGGTAAAATGAAAAGGTTCAATAACTGAAAAATAAGATTAATATCCTTTGAATGCTAAAATTACGCATTGAATTTTGATTAGTGGATCCATAATTCAAAAGGTGTTTGTGATTATTATTATTGCAGCAGAAATGAAATAAAAGATAGGGTAGAGCTATGGAAGTTATTGTATGAGGTCTACCCAATGCTAGATGCAAAGGCACATAATAGATCCATATGAACATCATGAGTTGTCCCGTAATAAAACCAGTTGTTGCTGATACTTTCTTCTCGGTTCCTTCTTCCATAAACCGAGCTTGGAAAAGGAAGAGATAAGAGGGGCCTATGGAGAATGTGGTAAGAAATTCATAATAGAGTCCCACCGAACGACCAAATTAATTATCTTCATGCATAAGGATACTAGATTATCTAGTATAGAACACTTTAAAATCATCATAAACCTCGCTTTTGGTTGTGATTTCTATCTTATTATATGAAAATTCTTTTTTTTTTTCTTTTCTATTGTGATTTCTAGATTATTATATGAATGTGATTTCTATATTATTATATGAAAATTCATTTTTTTTCTTTTCTATTGTGATTTCTAGATTATTATATGAATGTGATTTCTATATTATTATATGAAAATTCTTTTTTTTTTTTTTCCTTTTCTATTGTGATTCTAGATTATTATATGAAAATTCTTTTTTTCTTTTCCATTGTGATTTCTAGATTATTATATGAAAATTTTGAAATTTTCCATATATATAGAAATAGAAACAGATAGATTAGAAACGACATCTCCTATCTCAATGACACCAAAGAAAAGGATATTAAATGAATGGAATTAGTATATGGATGGACTATAATGAAATAGAGCCATTTTGAGGTTCCCTATGAAATGAGGCATGGAACGGAGCCACTACGAAGAAGTTCCGTGAGTTACGAAGGAAACTTTGAGCTCATATTGGTCATGGGTTGAGAACGAGAGTTGAACTCTATGAGATCTAATTTCCCGCTGTTCCTCGCAGCTCGGTGGTAGAGCGGTCGGCCAAATGCAACGTCACCGGTCGTAGGTTCGAATCCTACTTGGGGAGATTTGATTCATTCTGAATTAAAGAATTCGGAACGAAAGGGTTCACTTTGACCATCAAGAGTAGGTAACCCGTTCCCCGTGTCTTTGTTTCTATTGCATTCTATCTCATTGTATCCCATTCTGTTCTGCGATATTTGAGAATCGCCGCCATACGTGTGAATCTGAGTGTGGAATAGATGTTGAGCCAACTAAAGTAATAACTAAGAAAGGAGTATGGTTGAATAGATTATACTCATATGGGCCTAAGGAAAAAAATCAAAAATGGGCTGTGTCTGTTGGAAATTATGCCCTAGGGGCAAGGGAAAGTCATTGTTCTCCATTTAGTTATCATTTCATTCGCAGTTTATAGTGATAACTGTATCCTTGGATATATCTTATAGATTATCATAAATGTCCCTGGTCGATCATCTACACGGAAGCGAAGATGAAATAAGACCAGTATGACTTTGATGAGGTATGGAGATACGAATCAAATTCATAGGTACTTGTAAGAGTACAAGGTGCTGGACCGACTCACTATTAGAAAGCTGCATGGATTTAGTCAAAGCTTATCTCATGTATAACCGTGTCACAACGCCCTTTGACCTGAGATCATCTTGGATTCCTACATGATGAGTCCTGCTCTTTGACCTAGTCAAAAGTCACCTTTGACCGGGTGATGATAAAGGCTTGGATCGGGATCAGTGGTTTTCATGCAGAGGAATGTGAATGGTCAAGATCAAATTTGTCCCTCACATTTGTAGAGAGATAATACTAGGCCCCTCGATGAGTGAGTCTGAGAAATGTATGGCCATACTATGATGGAAAGGAGTTTCCATTTCAATTATTAGACTACTCGATAATCGAGAAAGTAATGGTCAAGAACAGGAAGTTGACATTATCCATGCCTCATCCTTGACCAAATTATCACGTGACAAAAGAGACGTGACATGGTTGTACGATAGGTAGTATCATATCATTGATCCCCACATGAATTGGGTAGTCGTAATGTCTTGCTAGAGGCCACTTGTGACTTGTGGGGTAATACAGTATTGGCCTGCTGCCAATCTCATGTGGGCCTGCAGGGTTGAAAACAAGAATAGCCCAACACGAACAATAGATGTGTCTAAGATTTAATGAATATTGTATTTAATCTAGGATGAATATATATATATATATATATATAATTCAAAAATAATAATGATATTATTTATAGATAATAATATTATTATATATAGTATTTAATTTATTTGATAAATTAAATAACTATAATAAATTGAGATATTGTATCTCGCATTTAATTTTCGAATAAAGATATAGTATCTCATATTTAATTGAATTGAGATGTAGTATCTCGATTTAATTAAATAGAAAGATATCATATCTTAGATTTAATTTATAAAGATAAATTAAATTTGTAGACTCATAATTCGGATTAAATAAATATATTAGATTAGATCTGTAGGATAGATTTAATTAATATATTATTTTAATTCATATTCGAATTCCAAGATTAATTGGATTAATTTTGAATATTTTAATATGGCTCATTCGGGTTTTAGAAACTCTTTAAATTGACATTGATCTAGTCGTATTAAGATGACGGAAGAATTAGAGAAGCTGCTAGAAACCCTAGAGAGAAAAGGAGAGTCACAAAAATACTGAAGGCGCTAGAACCGGTGGTCATGTTCAAATCTGTGACATTCACGCGTTCAGATCTGTGACATTCGAATCATTCAGGACGGATAGCGAAGTGATGGTGTCGGACATTCATAATGCTCGCGGATCGGTGATGGTCTGAAGCATTCAGATGGGACATCAATCTCGCTCACATTTTGGACACAAAGGGGTCGAATGATGCTCGACGTTACGTAATCTTTGGACGACCCGAGTTTGAACGATCGATAGCACTAGTCGACCAAGTTCGGAAGTTTTTGAAAAGATTCTGCCCTTTCAAAATATTAGGGTTTTGTTCTTGAAATTATTTTTTATGAAACAATCTTTCTAAAACAATATATTAGCGGGACCGTTGTAGGGATCGGCTGTTAGCTTCTGTATTTTGATGATCACAATTTCTGAGTCATTGAATTAAGAAATCTGTGTTTGAAATGGGGTTCACTCGAGCAAAGATGAGATCATGCCCGAGCACAACTGAACTGATAAATTCATTAAGCATCTCAGGGAAGCATGCTCGAGCAAAGCATATAGACATGCTTGAGCAACATCAAGTACAAGGCAAAAATCAAGTGTTCCAGGAAAGGGTTGCTCGAGCAGAGCATATAGTCATGCTCGAGCAACATCAGGCCAAGACAAAATTTTGTTGATTGGAACACCATGCTTGAGCACAATATATATAAGATTTCTCGAGCACCATCGAGTAATGGGACTATGAACACCTTGAAGTCTTGCTTGAGCAGAAGTGTCAGCGTGCTCGATCAACGTCGATCTGAGCAAAGGAACAGCAGGGTAGAAAGTCATACTCGAGCAAGGTATGAAAGCATGCTCGTGCACCATGCTCGAGCAGGCATAAAAGGGTTGCTCGAGTAGATTCGAACAACTTCTCTTCTGGTCTCTGTATGAGGGTTGCCCGAGCAAGCTCTGGTAGTTTGCTCGAGCATGGGATTTTGCTTGCTCGAGCAACATCGATAAACATCTTTTTCAAAGCCTTTCAAAGAGGCTTGCCCGAGCATTCACTTGTCTCTTTCCCGAGTATTGACAATAGTTGTCAATCTTCAGAATAGCTTGCTCGAGCAGACTTTGTCTCTTACTCGAGCATTGGCGATAAGTGACCATTCTTAGGAAGCTTTCCCGAGCAAGCTTGAACTCTTGCTGGAAGCACTGTGCAATTCTAATATTTTTCAAACACATCTTCTATACTGTTGCCCGAGCACACATATGAACTTGCTCGAGGAAAGTCATCTTTGTTATTAAATCACCGTCTTCGGAAAACTTGAATCATCAAATGTAATTCCATCTCTTCAGATTATTACTCATTACTATTACCCAATGCTTTTAACCAGTTTGTTTATGAGTTTTAGATTATTTAAGCATAGATTAACAACAGATTTGGATAAAGCAAATCATATGTCAGAGAAGCATTAAATGCAGTTGCCTAAATTAGTGATACTCTCAGAAACCAATATTCTGATCAAAGTAAAGCTTCCACTGATATTCTGACTGCGCATTAAATGTTATTTCTCAATGGGCAAAACAGAAGGAATAAAGAGAATGTCGACACTGCAAAATCCGCCTGATATATTCAAACAGCGAAAGTCTTACCAGAAGCATCATCTGTCTAACGGACACATTCAAGACTCTCAACGGCTATTCTTCAAGTTTCATCAACGGTCTTTAATTACTACATCTATAAATAGCCGAAGCATTGAATTCACCAACTATCGAAATGTTGTGCCTTCAATTCGAGTCTATTATTATTCGTTGTTTCTACTGTTTCATTAATATCTTCGGATAAATTTGTACTTCAGTGTTTAACATTCTAACTACTCGTGAGAAGTTATTTAAACATATATTTCATCCTCGGTTTAAATCTTAAGGTTGTGAAACCTTAAGAGTGGGTGTACAATTACAGCTAGTAAGGGGGAGTGAGTCCTAAAAGGATCATCTGAGTATAGTGTAATTGTCCTTTGAAAGATAGTGAAATCCCAGGTGTTACTGGGACCGGACGTAGGTCGAGTTTTGGACCGAACCAGTATAAATTGCCTGTGTCCATTTTACTTCTCTGAATTATTTCTCTGTTCGCTGTTTTTATTCGTCTCCTGTGAATCTTACGAAAAGATTTTGTGATCACCTATTCACCCCCTCTAGGTGATATTCCACTTTCACCGGCTAATTGTTCGTAGCGAGAATTTTAATCATGATATTATATTATATATATTTAATATAAATTATAGAATTTTAATCATGAATAATATTTTATTTCATAATTGTATGAATTAATATATGTTGTGATTTATCTTTCAAATGTTGTTTGGGTATGGTGAACAAGCATGGCTCTAAAGTTTTACAAGTGTTGCAAATTTTTTAAATATGGCCTACAAGCCATGCCTCTCTCTAAATATTCTTGATGCACATTCTCTTCTCATCCCACTCCCCTCGTATGTGAAACGAGGTTTCTCCTTATCTATTTTCTTTTATTATTTAGAAAAGTCCTCCTATTGGTTTGAGAGGATTTAAGGTTAGATGAGCCATGTTGTGTCACGGTTTTAATTCACAGTTTTAATTATGTTTTGATTAGATCACTCATAATTAATGTAGAGTTTTAATTATGATTTGATTAGATCACTCATAATTAATTTAGAATTTTAATTATGATTTAATTAGATCACTCATAATTAATTTAGAGTTTTAATTATGATTTGATTAGATCACTCATAATTAATTTAGAATTTTAATTATGATTTGATTAGATCATTCATCATTAAATTGGAGCTTTAATTATGATTTGATTAAGATCACTCATAATTAATTTAGAGATTATATGAGATACAATTGTGATTGCATTCATATAAGTAGAATTAATAGGATTAATTAGATTATATAAAATAATACCCTCTAAATAAAATCTTAAGTCATAATGCCATCAATAAATGAATCCTTGTCAAAACCTAGATCGCCCATTTGTATGTTCCACCAAAGTGGATGCATTTGAGTTATCTTGGTGAGACAGAAGTGAGTAATGGTGATACTCACCATTCATTATTGTTTTGACTTAGTTGCGATTATCAAAACGGTTTTGGATCTCAAGGGATTAGATGGGATTAAACATGCCAGGTCATATGATGATTGAATCCCATAAAGATATAAGAGTTACATGTGATGTAATTGGCAAAGGGGTTGCCTACCTAAATAACTTGATTTTAAGCATCCTGCCAAAGTGGACTTAAATTTAAGCCAAATATGGATCTTGTTAGTTCTCTATGTGTTTTGATGATGAGTGATAATTGTGAACAAGCTAGGAGTTTTGTCTTAGTAAGTTGAAAAACTTACTATCAAGATAAAACTCGAGCTTTGTTTTTAAAACTCGAGTTTTGATCTTGGCGAGAAAATGCTCGATTTCAATGATCTGAGCAAAACTTGAGTTTTGAGAAGAAAACTCGAGTTTTGTGACCTACGAGAGTACCTAGTTCTTCACTCAAGTCAAAACTTGAGTTTAGCTTGTAAAACTCGAGTTTTGACGAAACAAAGACTTTTAAATTTTCAAACTCGGTCTCGCGCCTTAACACCATGAATTTGATTTATTCTATTTTCACTGAGTAAAGTGAAAACTCGAGTTTTGAATTTAAAACTCGAGTTTTGGCCAACCCGAGAGCATTACAAGTTTTCAAAGTTTTCATGATAATATGAAAACCCGAGTTTTGATTTCAAAACTCGAGTTTTGTTCAAACAGAACCACTCAGTTTTCTAAGTGTTTGAAAACTCAAGTTTTGTTTTGAAACTCCAGTTTTGGAGTTTTGGACTACAACATATTATTTTCATTAACAGTCCAAGACTCGAGTTTGGTTTTGAAAACTCGAGTTTTGAGATTCACTTAAACTTTGGTCCAAAAGCTCAAAACATGACTTTGCTCTCTGGAAGATGAAAACTCGAGTTTATATTTTGAAACTCGAGTTTAGACTTAAGTGCACAGCTTGCAAACTCGAGTTTTGATGAACAAACTCGAGTTTCCAACACCGACTTTGAAATTCGATTTCTACGATTTTACAAAGTATTCTTGTTTGATCTTAATACTTTCCGGGAATATTCTCAACTATACCTAGCTATGTTTAATGACCTTATTAGTAAGTTTCGGTGATTTAGAGAATGATTTTGGAGTGATAAAGTAAAAAGCAAAAAGTGGTTCGAACATTAAATGCACTTGTTCGAGAGTTGCATTACTTTGGCTAATCCATCTGCACACGGCCGCAAAGCATTAAAGAATGTTTTCTACAACAAGCAACTACGGTTCCAACGGATTAATTTGCGAAGGTCAACACGACTACTTGGCCACTGGATTAAGCTGAGATTAGAGAGAGAAGAAGCCAAAATCCACTTCCTAACCTTGGCAGAATTTCTCCAACGGATCTGTTGGGATAGCAATGGTCATTTAATGATCTCTGAGTATAAATAGGACTGCATTCAAGTCTTCCCAACAAACACAACAACTGAAAATGTACAAGCATTCAAGTTTCTCAACTACCTTTCAGTTTTCACTTGTATTCTGTCTTTTGACATTATAAGTTCAGTGTTTATTATTATCCACTCTTAGAGAGAGTTTTTATCTATAAATCATTTATTGAAAAGAATCACAAGTCAAGGGGACTTGGTGATTTGGGAGTTCATTGATTACAACTTGTAAGGGGGAGTGAGTTCTAGAGAGAGAACTACTCTTTGAGTACAGTGTGTAATCTTTGTGATAGTGGAAAATCCCGGTGAGTCTCGGGACCGGATGTAGGTCAAGTTGTTAAGATCGAACCGGTATAAATCTCGTGTCCAAATGTTCTTCCCTTTACTCTGTTCATCTCTCGTTTTTGTTGTCTAAAAACAGAGCTACTTACAAAGTTTTTAAAATACCCAATTCACCCCCCTCTTGGGTATATAGCTCCACTTTCATATCTTAGCCCACTAATTATAATGAGGGTTGATAATTCAATGGGAGGTTACTAATTAAACTTTGCAAATATTTTAATTGTAGTATTATGTCATCTAGCAATACTGCAACACCATCAATGCGATCAGTCCTTAAGGAGGACGAACTCGATGAGACAAACTTTCTTGACATGTTTGGGAACTTAATCGTTGATCCTAAACACGAAAGAAAGGAGTATCTCATCGATCAACCTATTCCTGATGAGCCAGCAGCCAATAGTCCAAGAGCTCACAAAGATGCTTACTTGAAGCATCAGGATGAATCTATGGTTGTAGGATGCTTGACGCACATAAGGTTCCGGACCTCGATAGAGATCTCGAACATGTAGAGGCCTCCGAGATGATTGATCATCTCATGGAAATGTTCCAAGAACGAGGCAAAGCAAGAGAGGTATGAGACCATAAAGGCCTTATTTTCTTGCAAGATGGATGAAGGTGCATCAGTTAGCAACAGATGTGATCTTGAACTCACTCCCACAAAGTTATAATCACTTTCTCATGGATTACAACATGAACAACATGGAGGAATCAGTTTCTAAACTACATGGGATGGTCAAAACTGCTGAGCTGAGACTTAAGAAGAGGCGCAGTACTGTTTTATCCATTCAGAAAGGAAGGGGTATGAAACGGAAAGCCAAGAAGGTAAAACCTCTGAAGGATGGGGTCTGCTTCTTTTGCAATGAAATCGATCATTGGAAGAGGAATTGCAAACTCTACCTCGAAGATCTGAAAAGAACAAGAAGGATAGCGGGGCTATCACTTCAGGTATCTATGTCATAGATATTCGCTTTTCTACTTCCTCAAACATGGGTATTAGATATTGCATGTGGTTCTCACATTTGTATAAATGTATAGAATCTCAAGGACAATAGAAAATTGAATGGACATCTATGATATAAACTACCAAAAGGATCAAGTCAAAATATTTGAATCGACCTACCTATGGCATTGTCGTCTATACCATATAAATGAGAAACACATTTCAAAACTCCATTAGGATGGATTTCTTTACTCATTTGATTTGAATCATTTGGTACATATGAGTCTTGTTTATTGGGAAAGATGACAAAGGCACCTTTTACTGGGCATAGTAAGAGAGCCACCAATTTATTGGGCCTCATACATACTGATGTGTGTGGACCAATGAATACATCTGCTAGAGGAGGTCATTTGTACTTCATTACATTTATAGATGATTTTAGTAGATATGAGTATATCTATCTAATGAAACATAACTCTGAATCTTTTGAAATGTTTAAAATATTCCAAAATGAAGTGCAAAATCAACTTGGCAAAACAATTAAGGCACTTCGATCTAATCGAGGTGGTGAATATTTGAGCCAAGAGTTCATTGACCATCTTAGAAGTTATGGGATCATCTCACAACTTACTCCTCTAGGAACACCTCAATGGAATGGTGTTTCTGAATGGAGGAATCGAACTCTATTAGACATGGTTCGATCTATGATGAGTCAAACAGATCTTTCACCTTCTTTTTGGAGCTATGCCCTAGAAATAGTTGCGTTCAGACTAAATCGTGTTCCATCAAAGGCTGTTGAAAAGACACCATATGAGGTATGGACTGGAAAGAAACCCAATTTGTCATTTCTTAAAATTTGGGGATGTGAGGTTTACGTTAAACAGCAAGTCTCTGATAAATTATCATCCAGATCCTCAAAATGCCTTTTTGTGGGGTATTCTAAGGAAACTAAGGGATACTATGTCTACAATCTCCCGGATCACAAAGTGTTTGTTATCCGCAATGGTATTTTTTTGGAAAAAGAGTTTATCTCGAAAAGAACCAGTGGGAGTAAGGTGAACCTTGAAGAAGTTCAAGAGTCACAAGACAATGTAGAACCATAGATGGAAAACGGAGAAGACTCACAACAAGTTGTTGAGCCTACTCAAGTAACACAAGGCCCATGAAGGTTTGATAGATCACGACTACAACCTCAAAGATATGGATTTTTGATTACTGGAAGTCGTGATGTTTTGCTCATTGAGCAGAATGATCCAACTACCTATCGAGAGGCCATGGTGGGACCAAACTCTGAAAGATGGCTCAATGCCATGAAGTCAGAAATACAATCCATGTACGACAATAAGGTATGGACCTTAGTCTATCCACCTGAAGGTGTAAAAACCATTGGGTGCAAGTGGGTTTTGAAGGAGAAAACTGACATGGATGGGAAAGTAAATCTCTTCAAGGCACGACTGGTTGCAAAAGGATTCACTCAAACTTATAGTGTGGACTATGATGAAACCTTTTCCCCAGTTGCCATGGCCAAATCAATCAGAATCCTTCTTGCCATTACATCATATTATGACTATGAAATATGACAAATGGACATCAAAACAGCCTTCCTTAACGGAAAGCTCCTTGAGGATGTGTACATGACACAACCTGAAGGCTTTGTACGTCCAGAGGACTCTGGTCAAGTAAGTAAACTTCAAAGATCCATTCATGGATTGAAGCAAGCATCTCGAAATAAGAATCGTCGTTTTGATGAAGTAGTCAAAGAGTTTGGATTCATTCAAAACATTGATGAACCTTGTGTTTACAAGAAGGTTAGTGCGAGCACAGTTGTATTTCTAGTGCTTTACGTTGATGACATCCTATTCATTGCGAATGACATTCCTACCTTCCAGAGGGTCAAGTCTTGGTTAGGAAAGTCTTTCTCAATGAAAGATTTAGGCGAAGCCACTCATATCCTTGGGATCAGGATCTATAGAGATAGATCCAAGAGGCTGATAGACCTAAGTCAGAGCACATACATAGACAAGATACTGCATAGATTCAGTATGCAGGATTCTAAAAGGGGTTACATGCCCATGTCTCATGGCATACATCTCAGTAAGGATCTGTGTCCTAGTACACAAGATCAAAGAGACTGCATGAGTAAGATTCCATATGCCTCCGTCATTGGATCTATCATGTATGCCATGTTATGTACTCAACTGGATGTGTCATTTGCCTTGAGTATGACCAGTAGATATCAACAAGATCCCAGTGAGGGTCACTGGACTGCTTTCAAGAACATCCTAAAGTACTTAAGAAGGACTAAGGACTTATTCTTAATATATGGTGGCTTAAAGGATGGGCTCTGTATGACTAGTTACACAGATGTGAGTTTTCAAACTCACCAAGATAATCTAAGATCGCAATCAAGATATGTGTTCCTTTTGAATGGTGGTGCGGTAAGCTGGAAGAGCTTTAAGTAGAGCACTGTAGCTGATTCTGCAGCAAAAGCTGAGTATATAGCAGCATCTGATGTAGCTAAGGAGGCCATTTGGATTAGAAAGTTCATTAATGAACTTGAGGTGGTTCCCACCATCTCAAATCCAATAGACTTGTTCTAAGACAATAGCAGTACTGTTGCACAGACTAAGGAGCCTAGGTCACATCAAAGGACCAAGCATATACTCTGGCCATTTTATCTTATCAAAGAAATCAATGATAGAAGTGATATAAAAGTATGCAAAATACCAGGAGAAGGCAATGTAGATGATCCTCTTACTGAGCCGCTTTCACAAGCAAAACATGAGCATCATGTTAGGGCAATGGGAATTAGATAATTAATGATTGCACCTAGTGCAAGTGGGAGTCTGTTGGAAATTATACCCTAAGGGAAAGTCATTGTTCTCCATTTAGTTATCATTTCATTCGCATGTTTATAGTGATAACTGTATCCTTGGATATATCTTATAGATTATCCTGAATGTCCCTAGTCGGTCATCTACGCAGGAGCGAAGATAAAATAAGACCAATATGACTTTGATGAGGTATGGAGATACGAATCAAAGTCATAGGCACTTGTAAGAATACAAGGTACTGGTGATGAAAAAGGCTTGGATCAGGGTCAGTGGTTTTCGTGCAGAGGAATGTGAATGGTCAAGATCAAATTTGTCCCTCACATTTGTAGAGAGATAATACTGGGCCCCTCGATGAGTGAGTCTGAGAAATGTATGGCCATACTACTATGGAAAGGAGTTTCCATTTCAATTATTAGACTACTCGTGAATCGAGAAAGTAATGGTCAAGAACAGGAAGTTGACATTATCCATGCCTCATCCTTGACCAAATTATCGTGTGACAAAAGAGATGTGACATGGTTGTACGATAGGTAGTATCGTATCATTGATCCCCCACATGAATTGGGTAGTTGCAATGTCTTGTTAGAAGTCGCTTGCGACTTGTGGGGTAATACAATATTGGCCCGCTGCCAATCTCATGTGGGCCTGCAGGGTCGAAAACAAGAATAGCCCCAACATGAACAATAGATGTGTCTAAGATTTAATGAATATTGTATTTAATCTAGGATGAATATGTATATATATTAAATTCAAAAATAATAATGATATTATTTATAGATAATAATATCATTATATATAGTATTTAATTTATTTGATAAATTAAATAACTATAATAAATTGAGATATTGTATCTCGATTTAATTTTTGAATAAAGATATAGTATCTCATATTTAATTGAATTGACATGTAGTATCTCGATTTAATTAAATAGAAAGATATCATATCTCGATTTAATTTATAAAGATAAATTAAATCAGTAGGCTCATAATTCGGATTAAATAGATATATTAGATTAGATCTCAGTAGGATAGATTTAATTAATATATTATTTTAATTCATATTCGAATTTCAAGATTAATTGGATTAATTTTGAATATTTTAATACGGCTCATTAGGGTTTTAGAAACTCTTTAAATAGATATTGATCTAGTCGTATTAAGATGACGGATGAATTAGAGAAGCCGCAAGAATCCCAGAGAGAAAGGAGACGCGAGAATACTGAAGGCGCTAGCACGCTGCCATCCGTGTTCAAGGCTATTCGTGTGGATACCGATAGAGGAAGGCAATTCACAAAGTCGGCTCCTGGTGATCGAGTAGGTAGCCCACGTGATCAAACTCAAAAGAGACACTCACCAATTCGCATAGGTATGGTTTCTAACAAACTTTGATTTAAATGAGCGATCCTCCGAAGGAATTCGTAAAAGTTTTTTTTATTATTCCGCTGCGTGTACGGATCCTAACAGTGTCATGGTTGTTTGAAATGAATATTAGAGGAATGGAGAATTGGTGTTTTCCATGAGATTGTAAAATTATCCTACTTAATTCTCCACAAGGCTTTTATTTGCAAGGAAATAAATTCCTTACTTTTCCAAATAATTAATTTAATTATTTGGCCAAATTCCACCATTTGATTCTCATATATCATTTCTATAATTTTTAGGCATAATTTATTCCTTATTTAAATTATTCTTTTCCCAAAATAAATTAAGGAAAAATAAGCCTAAATTTCCAATAATTATTCTCATAATTATTTTAAACCAAATTTCATAATTAAATTCCCATTCAATATTTCAAATTTCAAATCCCAAAATTTGGGATCTTACAATTTTCACTTTGAGGTCTAATTTCCCTTAAGTTTGTACTAATTGGTCTTTCAGCTAATAAATTTCTTTGATTAAAATTATCCATTATTTCTTGTGATGAATCTATTATTCTAAGACTTCACGTTCTATTTATTCCTCTACCAAATGAGGGTCTATCATATTCTAAGCTTCTCCTTGGGTTATATTCTAAACTTTTTCTTGGGTTAACATTAATATTTAAAGTTGGATTTTCTGATGTATTTATACTTAAAGCTCTTTGTCCTATTATATCATTCTTCTTGGTATATATTCAGTCATAATAACTTCTAGATTTATCTAATTCTAGTTGTAAAATCTTTGGTATTTGTAATTTGTGCTGGATCAATTTTTATTTCTTTTATTATAGGGATGCATAAAATATTTATCTACAGTTATTTTTCCTTTATTTTCACTATATATTTTATGTTCATTAGAGAATACTAGTCCTACCATTGTTGTTATACTAATACTTTTAGATCTTGGTTGTAATCTTACATTATATAAATTATGATATACTAAGATTGATTTATCCATATTTTCTTCTCGCTCTACTAATAGGAAAATTTGTATTTAAAGTAAATTTTAATTTTTGATATATTAAATTTCCTGCTATCATTCCTAAAATATTATCTTGAAGCTTACTTATAATTCTTCCATCTGTTACTAATAGTTCTAAAGCTGAATCTATTCTACTTTGAAAATAAGCTTTTATCATAATTTGTACTCATGCAATATATATTTTTGATATTTCATCTTTGAAATGTATCTTTGATATTGCTTGTTCTATTAATCCTTTACTTATTGATGAAATTCTTAATACTCCTTATGTTAAGGACAATTTGTGAGTCCACATTATGTGCTTAGAATTATATGTTTATTAGGTGTTTATACCTCTAATTAGAGGTATAAGCATAGTTTTTAAATCTTTTATATATTATATTTATTTAGATTTAAATTATAGGCTACTTTCTAAGTTTTTTTGTACCTAGTATCTCAAATTAATTAATTTTCATAATACTAGTGTTACAAACAAATGCAGAACTAGAAATTAATTAATTTAAGATATTGAGTGTAAAAAGCATCTCAAAAAGCAAGATATAATTTAAATCTAAATAAATACAATATTTAAAAAAAAAAAAAAAAATATGTTTATACCTCTAATTAGAGGTATAAGCACCTAATAAGTATATAATTCTAAGCACATAATGTAGACTCAACAATTCGTAACTATATGTGCTAAATCTCCGCAATTATAACATCTGTGTTTATATGGTTTTTTATTTTTAATATCTTTCCTTCTCTTGAAATATTTATTTGGTTTAAATTTTCTTTTATTTTTTGGATTATATTTTCTAGAAACCTTTTTCTTTGGATATTTCTTAAATTTATATATCTTTCTCTTCTATTTTCTTTTTGATAACCATTTATTTTGATTACATCCCCATTTATGTGGCTTTTCTAATTCCGAACAATTTACCATTAATATTTAATTTACAATATTTAATATTTCTCTATGCTTCTTTACATCTATCGATAAATATTTTCTTGAATATTTTTCTCTTCTTCCCATTGTATCTATTACCCTTACAAAATTTAGATCGTTTATTGTTTCCATTGCTTGTGTATATTCTTCTACTAAATTTTCTGAAATTAATGAAAGTAATTTTCTATAAAACATATCTAAGTAAAACTTTTGTTTTTCTTGTTCTAATATTTTTGCTTCATATACATGTGTGTGTTTGCCTCGTTCAAAATAAATAGATAACACAGCATACACAATATATATATATATATATATATATGTGTGTGTGTGCACGTGTTTATCGTTTGTCATGTCACTTAACATAAGATTATGTCAAGTCACCCCAAAACTACGTCGTTTTAGAAGTTAGGAGAACTAATGAAGGGTGTTTTTGTATTTTTTTCTTTATATTTATTATAGGAATTTTATTAAAAGATCCTTCATTAATTCTCCTAATCCCAAAACTACGTCGTTTTGAGAGTTTATTAATTCCTCTAACCCCAAAACGACACAGTTTTAGGGTAACTTAACATAACCTTATGTCAAGTGACATGACAAATGATAACCCCTATATATATATATATATATATATATATATATATATATATACTATGGTGCCAAGAACCCAAGGAATCTTAGAAGATTAGTGAAAATCTCACGATGCTTTGAGGAATGGGCGTAAGTCGAAAGTTAAGGCCGAACAAATATAACCTCGTTGTGTACACTTCGATGATACTCTTCTAACCCTTTTACTTTAGTTAATTGTTTATAACTTTCGTTTTAATTTTTTAATATTACCAAATTCACTCTTCTCTTGGGTGAAACGTTGAAACTAACAATTTTAATCATGGCAAATGATTCATTGAAGAAATTCTTATTTTATAATTTTGAAAAACATAAACTGCTTAATCTAAAGAAACAAAAAATGAAATTCCCTCCCATCATAGCTAAAATAATAAAATTTGAATTTCTCCATATGACTCATCTGTCATGCATAATAAAATAAGATGAGTTGTTGCATTTTAATCAGTAATACAAATGAGGTGGTGCCCATAGATTGTGTGCATATTTCTCATATAGGGGTTTTTAGGCGGAAGACATGTTTTTAGAAAGATTGTTTAAAATGAATTGTTTTAAACTCTAAAATTGTTCTCAAATTAATATAACGAAACATATTTTCTTTTCATTTTATTTTCAAAATTAATTTAACAAAATGAAAACTAATAACAAAGTCAAAGAAGCTCACGGTCCTTGGGGAATTGATCTATCTGTTACGAGTTGAAAATTTATTTGACTCATCATGTAATATAGCCCATTAATCCTATTATCATAAGTATATGAGAATGATTTTGTTTTCTATTTTTCTTTGGTGTCTCACTCATTAGAGGCTGAAAGAATCATGCCACCCCAGGTGGCGGAGTGTGTGTGTATATAGATATGTAAGTCAATGATTAAAAACTTGCTGAAAAATATCTAACTTATATTTTTGGAATATAATGTGAAACTACTTGTTAGAAGATGCTTAGAGGCTGAAAGAATCACGGCGCACCAGGTGGCGGATATATATATATATATATATATATAAGTCAATGATTAAAAATTGCTGAAAAATATTTAACTTATAGTTTTGGAATATAATATGAAACTAGTCGTTGGGAGATGCTTAGAGGCTGAAAGAAACACGCCATAGTACCCAGGTGGCAGATATATATATATATATATATATATATAAGTCAATGATTAAAAAATTGCTGAAAAATATTTAACTTATATTTTTGGAATATAATATGAAACTAGTCGTTAGGAGATGCTTAGAGGCTGAAAGAATCACGCCACCGTACCCCAGGTGGCGGATATATATATATATATATATATATATAAGTCAATGATTAAAAAATTGCTGAAAAATATTTAACTTATATTTTTCGAATATAATGTGAAACTACTCGGTAGAAGATGATGTGCAAGCACGCAGAAGTTACGAGTAGTTATTCACACGTCATCTTGATGGTATACACTCACACAAACTTCTTGTTTAGAAAATGTTTTATATGTACACACACACATATATATATATATATATAGATGAATGTAACATAAACATGGACAATTACAATCATTACTGCTACAAGACGATGGCGAAGCTTGAAACGGAAATAATCTCCAAAGAAATTATCAAACCTTCATCTCCAACCCCTCACCATCTTCGATATTACCAACTCTCTTTTCTTGACCAAATCTCTACCTTATCCTATAATCCTTTCATCCTATACTATGCTCATAATATATCAATGAACCCTAAACAGGATAGCTCCGACATCACCCTTATTTCCGACCAGCTAAAAAGATCGTTGTCCCATGTTTTAACGCATTACTACCCTCTCAGCGGACGACTCAAAGACAATACCTTCGTAGACTGCAACGACGAGGGAGTGCCATTCTCAGAAATCAGAGTGAAGGGCCAGCTCTCGGATTGTACTCAAAACCATAACCAGAGTGAACTCGGCTATTTGCTTCCATTTCAAATTGACAATGTCACAGACATAATCTTCGGCGTCCAGATTAATGTGTTTGATTGTGGTGGGATTGCAATTGGGGCTTGTTTATCTCATCAAATCTCAGATGGTTTGTCATTTTTCACGTTCCTCAATTGTTGGGTGTCTGTTGCAAGTGGCAAAGGACAAGCTGAGTTGACAACTTATCATCCAAGGTTTGTGTTACGTATACCAACTAATTGATACAATCGTGCTTCAAGATTTCATGGTTAACGCCTCCACCTAATTTTGTGGATCTGAATTGATGGATATTAGGATGATTTTCTCTACCTTTTAGCTTATTGTTATTATTTAATTATTTAATTATTAATTAGTGGATTTATAGCGCCTCCCTAGCCACGTACGGTTAGTGGTTGCTTATTATTATTTATTGTTATTTAAATATTAGTTAGTTGATTTACACTCGTTAGTGGTCGTAGTTGAGTCCTAGGTTTAAGATTAGTGGTATCGCTTATTATTTTCATTGATTTGTTTAACTCCTATTTAAGGAGATTTGTTTATTGAATGAAGAGAGCGAGAACTTTTGTCTGTTTAATATTTTAATCTAGTTATTTTTCATAAGCTTATCCTTTCTGCCAAAAGAAACCTCAAGCTTTGGCCCTTTTTGCCTAAAAGGTCCTATCATTTGGTGCTTTCATTGAGAGTAAAAAACTCCGCTTCCACCCATGGCCAAAGGCACTCGTTTCAAGAAGTTGGAAGAACTCTTAGCCGAGACTAATGATCGGTTGGAGACACGTCTGCAAGAGGTATCAACTCAGGCCAACACTCGCATGGACTAGCTATCCGACCAGACCAACCTCATCACTGATCAGCTCCAGACTCTCTCCACAAATATCAATGCCCTGGCTGAGCGAGTTAACCAAGCCCCTCGCCCACCACCACCGCTACCACCACCACCCAACAACCCATTTCTCTTGCACAATTTCGTCTCTGGGCTCCAACCTCACATACGCCGAGAAGTTCAAGCCCTCCGTCCCACAACGATCATTGAGGCTCAAGGACTAGCCAAGCTCCAGGAAGAAAAATTGGCTAACTTACCTTCCCCATCCATAATACCCTCACCACTGTCCCCCCACAAGCCACTACTATTACCTGCCCCCTTCCTGTACATCTCCCCCTCTCATAACCAAACCCTAACCAAGTGTTCGCAACCCCCAAGGCACGCGACACCTCATAGCCGATGAGATACGCGAGAAGAGAACTGACTTTGCTTCAATTGCGACGGTACCGCTTTACCCGCACCCACAAATGCAAGACTCCGTCCACCCTCCTCCTTTTGAGTGAGGTCACACCCATTTCCGATCTCAACCCATCTCCGTAAAATCCAAACCACCCGTCTGACCCACCAAGTCACCTGGACCATTACCCCATTTAATGCCCAACAACAATGAAGATATCTCGAACCTTGAGGACAAGGTTCGTTTTCCCAATGGGAGGGAAAATGATACGATCGTGCTTCAAGATTTCATGGTTAACGCCTCCACCAAATTTTGTGGATCTGAATTGATGGATATTAGGATGATTTTCTCTACCTTTTAGCTTATTGTTATTATTTAATTATTTAATTATTAATTAGTGGATTTATAGCGCACTCCCTAGCCACGTACGATTAGTGGTAGCTTAATATTATTTATTGTTATTTAAATATTAGTTAGTTGATTTACACTTGTTAGTGGTCGTAGTTGAGTCCTAGGTTTAAGATTAGTGGTGTCGCTTATTATTTTCAGTTGATTTGTTTAACTCCTATTTAAGGAGATTTGTTTATTAAATGAAGAGAGCGAGAACTTTTGTCTCGTTTAATATTTTAATCTAGTTATTTTTCATAAGCTTATCCTTTCTCGCCAAAAGGAACCTCAAGCTTTGGCCCTTTTGCCTAAAAGGTCCTATCACTAATGGTCAAAATCTCTCAGTTTCTTTTTTCTTTTCCTTGTTTCATTTTGTCCCTCCCTCTAATTTATAGCAAAATCGCTTCCTTTTTGGAAGGGAAGGAAAAAAGCACTTTAAATAAATAAATAAGTCATGGTTTTCAAAATAAGTCAAAGGTACCAGTGTGTTTAATTAACTTTAGCAAATACTTTCCATGGTTAATAGCCTTATAGTTTAATGGCATGAGAGTTCTACTATAAGTGGGAGCTCGCGAGTTCATCTCTCGCTTTGTAACCTCATGCGGGTTTTGCCCGCCATTTAATTTATTATTTTTTTTTTGAAAAAAAGTTCCAAAGAAAAGTGGTTTTACATAATGATTTAAATGGAATAAACTTTGTGAAAAAAAATGATTTTGATGAAATAATAATGTTTTGATGGTTGTCACGGATTGGCTTATGTCCGCCGCAAGTTATATCCGTTCTTAGTCCTTTGCAATCCAACGACGCCGCTTTGTCTTTTGTGGGCAAAGTTGCTTTTAGAATTTGCCTTCGTCCCCACAATCGCTACCAGATCCACTCTCTCATAGTTAATAGTAATAATATAATTGTATATTTTGAATTTATGTTTTTATATTTCAATTTAATGAGAGAATAAAACATGTCATCTGCCGCTAACATTTTCAATTTTTTATGCTTCTTTAATAAATTTACATACTTATTTACTTAAACAAAGAAAATTAGATATAATATTTTTTTTGAGAAAAGTCTCTAGAATAACAATATGTATTTTTTTTATAACTAAAATTGAAAAAAAATATTACTTTTAATAAGTAAATCAATTTGGCTTCATGAAATCATGTAAGCATTTTCTTTAAGTAAATTGACAATATATTAATGGAGGAACATTTTTAGTTCATTTTAAAATTTTAAAACTAACAAGTAATTTAATAAAATAGATGATTAAATTGTAATTTAGTGTAAAATGAGAAAAAAAAGGGGTTAAGGTCCGACCAAAGATCCTAAAGTATTTTTTTCATGTGCATCCAATTTTATAATAAAGTAATTTGTAGTGCACCCATCACATGAAGTATTTTTTAGGAGTATCCATCACCCCGAAATACTTTTTTGTTCAACTTTGCACTTAATTTAGATAAGTTAGGGTTATAGATACACTTGAAAAATACTTTAGTTTATTAGATATAACGAAAAAATAGTTTATGGTATTCTATGCAATTGAAAGAATACTTCAGGGTGTTTGGTCCACCAAAAAAATAGTTGAGGGTATCGGGTGTACCACAAAATGCTTTATGGCACTGGATGCACATGAAAAAAATACTTTATGATGTTGGTTGGACCTCAACCCTTTATTTGTTTTTCTCATTTTACACTAAATTAAAATTTAACCATCTATTTTATTAAATTATTGTTAGTTTTAAAATTTTAAAATGAACTAAAAATTTTCCTCCTTTAACATATTGTCAATTTAGTTAAAAGAAAATGCTTACATGATTTCATGAAGCCAAATTGATTTACTTATTAAAAGTGTTTTTTTTTTCAATTTTAGTTAAAAAAATACATATTGGTTTTCTAGAGACTTTTCTAAAAAAATATTATATCTAATTTTATTTGTTTAATTAAATAAGTATGCAAATTTATTGAAGAAGCATAAAAAAAATTGAAAATGTTAGAAGCAGATGACATGTTTTACTCTATCATTAAATCGAAATATAAAAACATAAGTTCAAAATATACCGTTATTACTATTAACTATGAGAAAATGGATATTGGTCAGGATTGTGCGGACACAAAGGCAAATTCTAAAAGCAACTCTGCACATAAAGGACAAAACGACGTAGTTGGATTGCAAAGGACCGAAGCGGATATAACTTGGAGCGGACATAAGCCAATCCCGGTTGTCACAATCACTGGACACGATATATTGCAGATTATAAAATTTGACTCTTTTGTATCACTCTCATAATTATAAATGCTCTCATTTGACTATGCTAAATAACTGGTACAAGTTTTGTTTCTCTAGTTCCAGGTTTGGGTCAGCTGTTCTCTTCCCACCAACAAACATATCAGGGTTCGATCCTATTGTTTTAATAAAAAGGGACAACACCATCTCCAAAAGGTTTGTGTTTGATGCTTCAGTCATCGAAGCTCTCAGGGCAAAATATGCTCAAACCAATGAGAAGCTTCCTTCAAGAGTAGAAGCCTTATCAGCTTTCATATGGAGTCGTTACGTGGCAGCGACACAAGACCCACATGGCCCACCAGAAACCTCCGCCGTGATTCACGCCGTCAACCTCCGTCAAAAGATGGAACCACCGTTGCCTCTGGATTCTTTTGGAAATTATTATAGTTTTACGATGACGTTTATTCCAACGTCAGAGAAAGAAGAGGAATGTAACTATGGTGCTCTGTTCATAAAACAGGTAAGGGAACAAATGAAGAAGATCGACAAGGACTTTGTAAGAAGAATCCAAGAAAGACCAAATAAGCATTTGGATTTCCTTAAGGATACTTTCTACAGAGTACTTGCGAGGAAAGAGATGATTTCATTTGTCTTCACAAGTTTGTGTGGGTTTCCTATGTACGATGCTGATTTTGGTTGGGGAAAACCTACAAAGGTGGGTGCGTTTACTTTGAATTTTAAGAATGTGGCTGCGTTTATGGACACCAAGAATGGAGGTGGCATTGAGGCCTACATTGGTTTGACGGTGGAAGACATGGCTATGTTCGAAGATGACAAGGAATTGGTCGCATGTGTTAATAAATCTGATAATTGTTCTACATCGATCCTTAATATATTAAGATCTACTTTGTAATACAATGTATATATATGAATAGTAATCCACCAAGCTGACCTCGTGCAAGCTGCTCACCATGGCTTATCTCACAGATCACTATTCACAAAGTGAAAGCGGCTCATCAATAATAAAAAAATGCTCGGCTCGTCAAAGTGCTTTTGATCGACTTCAAAAAATGCTCGGGCTTTGTGCATCAGCCGATGGGCAAGAGGGATTCAAATTTCAATCCTATTGTTAAAACCATTTCAAAGCTCCCGCCCTTTCCTTCTTATATATCTTCATTTAATTTTTGAATTTTGAATTTGTAAAACTAAATTGGATGTCCTTAATATAAGACAGGTCAATTTTCTTATTGTCCTTCTTTTCTCAGTTTCTATTGTGCCCCTGTTGAAGACAATACCAGTCAATTTATTACCCTGTTTATGTTTTACAAATCTTCAGCCATGGATGGACTTTCGATCTCCTAAGAAACCTCAAAGATTTCGTTGTTGTTGGAAGGAGGTGGATCTAGGTGCATGAGTGCCCCCTTGAATTTGTCTCTTCCAAAAAAAATTTGTTAAAGATGTGCCCCCTATTCAAGTGCCCTCTTGAATAACAATAGTTTTGATAATAAAGCAATTATGATGGAATTTCAAAAAATAAGGCTTAGAAAAATGACGTTGTAATTATTTTATTGTAATATACTTTTATCATTAAAATATGGGTTAAGGACCATTTTTGCCAACAAACTATTAGGCCAGGTGCACACAACACAATATACTTTTTGTTGGACCTTAAATACCAACAAACTACTTAAAATGTAAAATGAGCACAAATCCATTAGAGCAATTTAACATCTGTTAGTTCCCTATTCATCTCCTGCTTCCATCTGCAGCAAAATGGTTCCTATTCATCTCCTTGTTCGCTATTCATCTCCTGCTTCTATCTTTATCACCATAGTCAACCACCATCTTCGTCTCTTTCTCACTCCCTCTCTGTCCGTCGACCCTCTCGCCGTCCAGCTTCTTCATTTCCACCACAGCAGCAAGTATGCCTAGGTGAATATTGAAACATCCGTCCACACCAAACCTGAAAATATCATTCAAGATCGCAGAAAAATTGCAAAGCCAGGCAAGAAATCAAATCCATCACTATTAATAATATGAATGTGCTCGACTTGCAGAATCCCAATCGCATCCAAATCTGGAAATTTCAGTTAATAAATGAGAACCCAATAGCAAAGCTAAATCACACAATGAAAGGACCAAATCTGATGGCTTCCTTCCTTTCTAGTGGATTAGCTACCAGGAATCAAGCATGAAGCATAAGAGAATGATTTTTGCATCGATGATCTGTAGCAATCACATCTTTTTCATTCCAATTTCTTCACTCTTTCCACAATACCGACAAAGAATCTCCCTCAAGTTCTCATCGATCCGACACTTTACCACCTCTCATGTAATTTGTTAAAACTTAAATGATGAAATCCTTAACTAAACTCTGGTTAGAGCTCTCTGCCCCCCCAACAGGTTTTAACATTTATTTTGCTGGAAAATACTATTGAGCCAGATCGATGAAACTTACCAGATCTGCCTTCACCCGCGCGAATGGACCAAAACCAGAGGAAAGAGAAGTCGATCGGCCGTCTCGCGTTAGAGTTTCATCAGAGTAGATCGAGCTTCACCGGTGCTTTAGCGGCGCTCCACCGATCTTCTACTGTCACCTCCATTACCGTTCGGTGGGCAGGATAGACCGAAGACTACCATCGGATCTGAGAGTCTTCTCGTTGGCAGAGTACCGCTTCCTCCTCCGCCGACAGTACACAAGAAGCTGAATAAGAAAGGCGTTTCCGGTGAAGAGGAAGGAGGATTCAGAAGAAAAGGAAGAAGAGGAACGAAGAAGAAGAATGTGACTGAATGAGAGAGGGAGAGAGATGAAGTGAAACTGACGGACGTTAGGTTCCGTTAACGTCATTTTGCTGAATTAGGGTTTTAAACTTTTTGTTGGTATTTAAGGTCCAACAAAAAGTATATTGTGTTGTGTGCACCTGGCTCAATAGTTCGTTGGCAAAAATGGTCCTTAACCCTTAAAATATATATACTTGAACTTATTGAGTACCCACCCTTCATTATAATTTATGTAGCTGCATTTCTAACCACACTTAGCCTTGCTTTTCTAAATGACAGATTTATAAAATAACTGCCTCTCTTATTACATCATCAGTATTCACTTGATTTTATAAATATTTTTTGATATTATTTTCTTTTCTTGTTTATATTCTTTTATTTTTTTAATGCATTTGAAACTTTCCTTTAAAAAAAATTCACGGTAGCCAAATGCCCCCGAATCCGCCACTGGTTGGAAGATGGGAACATTTTGTACATTTTGATTCGGCCAGGTTGGATACTTTAAAGAGGACGCTGATGCAGTGACAAATCGAATGAGGCAGGATTGTATTTTACCCATCCAAGGGGGTTAAGCAACCGAATTCGACACATCTGGGTTTGTTTATCGTTTCTCTTTAGGTCCAAATCCGTTCTCCTCCATCTCCGGTCTCTCAACCTCCCTCCAATGATCTCTTCTTTCCCCACGGTTTCTCCTCTCTTATTCACCGGATTCTTCTCCATTTCTAAAGTCCTCTTCATCCTCTTCGACTTCTGATAAATGATTCCTTTTTTTTTAGGTCACAGCAGTGGGAGGAAGCAAAGAAATTTGAAGAACTATCGTCAAAGAGCAAGCAAGCTTTAGATTATACAGCTTGCCCTCAATAATGTTATGAAACCAACAAAAAGTATGCATCTTGATACTCATATAGAAATAGGAACCTTAAATACCATACTCTGAGGCTCAAGTTCACCTTTAAGAATAGCAAAATCATCTGGATTCTACGACTTATCATTTAATTTGTCTCTTATGTCTATACAAAGATCAACACAACTTTGAGCCTCAGAAATGCAAGTTGTTAGAAGCCAAGAAGGCAAGTCAAAAGAGGCAGCAACAACACATAAGCCTTTCTACAAAAATTAAAAATTAAGAACATTGCAGTGAAAAGGATTGCATGAATATATACCCTTTACATATGTATAGCTTTTGGATGGACTTGATGAAGTTGCAAATTTGCTTTATTACCTTTTGGACACATCATCTAAATTCATCATGCTTTAGGCTACACATGTTTGATCTACCTGCAAATTCAATTGAGACGTTAGTAGATTATGCTAGTATAACTTTGTTTTTTGAGATATAGACTAAAAGGCCTACGAATCTTTTGTCATATCGCTATATGTTTTTGGGTAACAAATTTTAAACCACTTCCTATCGGAAAACCAACAGTTTCTACTTCAATGTAAACTGCTAGCAAACAAAAAGAAAAGCTAAGGGGTAATAGTATAGTATTGGCAGTACGTTGATTGAGCTCCCTATTTATAAAATGTTAAAACAATTAATATAAAAAGTGAAAAAAAAAGTTTGGCAATGTATGAGAATGAAAAAGCATGTTGCAATATTCCATTGGGTTACTATTTTGGTATAGTTCATGAAAACAGACATGTCCAATAAGAATTACCTATTACGAATCAAAGCACAAAGAATCACATAAATGAAAAGTTGTCTTTAGACATTATGTAACATCCTCCATTTTTAAAGAATATTTATTTATTTAATAATTGTATTAAATCATTCATCAATAAGTTTTATACATACAGTTGAGCTTTGGGTCTTACCAAGCCCAAACTCTTTAACCAAGACTTACTCAAGATTTATCAAAAATAACCAACATATACTAGAGTATGCCAAGTGAGCCCTAATATAGAATATACAATCATCCAATATGTACCAAAAGAAGGAAGTACTACTATTAGCAAAAATAGCTTAAGCTTTTGAAGCCTTTCCTGATAGACCAATGCAAGTACTATCACCTGAAAAATTTTGTAACCATCAATTCCAACTCATTATAAATACTAATATGTGCTTGTGAGGTCCAAGTGGAGCATTTTATATAACAAAGGATTAGATATGTAACTAACAAATTTCCAAATCAAGAATTCGATAATGCAATTTTATATCAAATTTTATATCATAAATCACATATATAACATGTCAACCAAAAGATTGATGCCGCGGCCATCCTTATTACCCCATACCGCCCCTATAACTGTTGACAAAACCTATGGGCTGTAACATAATAGGTTTAGTCTCTTTGACAAGACTGCACTAAGCTCTCCAATGATGAGGCATAGTGTTGGTCAAATTCCCTTATGGCAAGTGAACCAGTCGAACAAGTAATTAAGAATGAGTAGAGTATCATCCCACAAAGACTGTTAACACCGAGAATGATGCCAGTTTCGAATGACAAGGTTGTCGTGTGAAATTATATTTGGGTTGATTGTTTTGACTATTTCTAATGATTTGAATAAACAGGTAATCGAAAGTTGAAGGAATATATCAGTTTAAAAGTAGGCTGAGCTCGAATTTCATCCTAAGTTGTGTCATTCCCCTAATTTGCATTCAACGCATTACTATAGCAATTATGTTGAACAACATCCGCAATGTTACAGTATAACCACTTTTCACAGTGTTATTCAGTTAACCCACCACTATCCTATACAGGATCTTCCGCAATCCTATAAATATAGTCCTCGCTTTACTCTCCCATATTCCTATAGCGATTTCCAATTTTGTCTGTCTGATTAGCTCTAGGTGTTTTGGTTATGAGCGTTAAATCCATTCCTGGCATCTACAGTTTAGATCGAACTATGCACGAGCTTGCCCAACAAACATTATCTAATAGAGGTCTAACCTTGAATCCCGTCCGATAAGCTAAGACCACATAGATAACCCTTAACGTCCGTTAATCAGCTATGAATTTAAATATTGTTAAACAAACTGAATTTATTTAAATAAAATTTAGCAAACTGGGTTCATTCTTAAGCTCAGAAATCCATCCTCACTCTGCCAAAGGGCATTTAGTTTATGACTGATAAGGGAAAAACAAAGCAAAATAGTAGAGAAAAGCCCATGACAGAATTATAAAAATGGAAATAACAAAGAAAACAGGGAAGCTCATCAAAAGGTTGACAGTGTAAGAGGTGTCTTGTCATGCGACGTCTCTACGTCCTCTACGTTCCATCTTGCTCCACGGAAGAATTTGGTCTAGTCTACTATCCTCTCGGTCAGCTGCCTCTTTCATTCTTTTAGTGTGAGTTCTGTCGAATGTGAATTGTGTTGACTACTTGGCTCTCATGACCTTTGACTTTCTAGGTTTTGTCATGCTTTCCTCCTATAGTCAAGTCTCCTTGGCTACACGTCCAATAAGTTAGGCCTTCCAAATCTGTCGGGACCCAGATCTTAAATCTGGTTGATTGATCCTTCCTTAAATACCGCAAGATTCTTTGGATCTTTCTTTCGATTTTCCGCATCTTCTGGATTTGGCTCAAGTCGATCACCATCTTCACGTGCGCCTAGGTGACCTATCTTAATTTTTTGAAAGCTCATGAGGAAAGGTGAGAATAACTTAGCGCATAATTCTACATCATTTACGATGCTACAGCCTCGAGGTTGCATTGTATTGCTAGCTCAGTTGTGGGCTTACCCTATGCTATAGCATTGTACCAGCTTTATTATGCACTTTCACGGTAAACCATAAAGTGCTCCTTTTCTTATGCACATGAGCAGGATAATGATATGAATGCAACAATTTGTAAGATCTTTCATTCATTTCCTTATGTGCATGCATTCTTAGACATTCTATCATCTAATAAACGATAAAGCTTAATTAGATTCAACATTCAAAACACACAGGGAAAACATGACTGATAAATCCCAATTTTAATATATTTTATCTCACCTTATCCATTTACTTTGGGGATTATTTTAGGCTAATTTGGATATATTAGATAATATTTGAATTGTTAGCCAATTTTAAGAAATAATATAAATCTAAATTAATTATGAGATATTGGGCTTAAATTATTAATATCCTAATTGTTATCTTGTGATTGGATAATATTTCTTAGTTATGATAGATCATGATTTTATCATATTAGAAGATCCTATGGTGCAGAATTTTTTAGGGAAGCTAAAACAAAATCCAATGGTGGAATTTTATTGGACTTCCTAAATTTTAGTGGGCTCAAGTTGGTACCCAAAAATCTATCTCTTCTCTCCCATTTATTTGACCTAGCCGCCAGATTGAGAGGCATTTATTCACGCACGCGGAGGCAGAGACGCTCAAGAGGATCGTTCATTCATTCATCTTCAATTCCCTTTCTCTCAGACTGACCACGCCACTTGATTGGAGATTGGGAATTCATTCAATTATTATTCCTCCACTGGATGCGCAGTGACCAAGGATTGATCTAATCAATAATTCCACTCATCCATTCCTTTAATTCAATCCTCGTGGGACCCACGTCACTCTTTCCTGGACATCAATTGATTCTTGTTCATCAATTTTAATGGCTATGAGGAGTTCCTTAACACGTGAAGGAGAGGATTCCATGGTAGCTTAAGCACCTTTAGGAGGCAATTTGGGAGGAGCATGTGGGAAGCTAGAGCCTCGGAGCTTACACTTGAAGACCACAAGGGAGTGTTGTTCTTTTTATCTTTTTAATTCGAGACTTG
The DNA here is from genome assembly GCA_019022655.1 of Acacia acuminata. Taxonomy (NCBI): domain Eukaryota; kingdom Viridiplantae; phylum Streptophyta; class Magnoliopsida; order Fabales; family Fabaceae; genus Acacia; species Acacia acuminata. Next base: position 38,768 of record JAFJYI010000367.1, on the reverse strand, counting down.
ACATAATTTAGTTTTAAATGATTTCAAGTTATGTTAATTGAGAACAATCTAGTTTTAGATTGTAAACTTATTTCTTTTGGATTAGACTGATAATTTGAAGTTTTTATGCTTATTGCTGGATTCTTGTTTGCAACCTTTGGATTGTCGATTAAATTAATAATTGAGCTTTCGTTATTAATTTAATTGCTAATTTGGTTTATCATCTTAATTGTTTAATTGGGTTGATAAATTATCTAGTTGTTTAATTGGATAATTATAAACAAGATTTCCAAGATTATTTTGTGATTAGTTTTAATGAGTTTAATTAGCCACCGCTTATTTCATTATGAGTTTTCTAGTGGAATATGTGTTATTGAGCTAGAGGGTTTCCTATGTTCAATTAGGTAATTAAATTCATTAATCTCTCTTTGATCTAATTAATAAAATTGAGTTCAAAAGTTAACTCCATACAATTCCTAAGTTGTCCCCTTTTTCATCATAACTGAATTAAATATGTGTTTGAATTGCTTTTAAATCAACTTTCTTCTTAGGAATTTTAATTATTCTCTCATAATAAAAACCCCCCAAATTTGCATTCCCATCTAGATTAGTTCCATTCTCATATAGGTTTTAGAGTCATTATCATCTTGCATTTAGTTAGTTTAGTTTTATTTCATTGCATTTTTCATCACCTAAAATTTAACTTAAAGAAAAACCCACATATTGCTCCTTGGGGAATAACCTAGGTTGACCATAAACTGCATAATTAATTAGGACATAGTTTAATTGATTGCTTTAGCGACAAAAACAACTCATCAATGACATAAATACTACTCATCACCTAGCTCAACCAAAGACTACAAAGCTCATATCAAACCATGAGTTCCCTTTCTTTTGAATAGAGAAATGTGTCATTGTCCCAAGGGCTGGCCATTAACTCGGCCAAAGGAAAAGAGTGATACCAAGGGCCTTGAAAATGTCAAAGTCATTAATTGTGCACCGAGTGGTAGCAAACCACGTGGTATTTCATACACAATAACTCCCTTTACCATTCCACATCATATGCAACAATGATAAACAATCATAATCTTTGCATGTATATACAAGATTTGTAAAAATAATACATCGTCTTCAATAATTATTAAGATAACTATACTATTTCAACTCACAAATTCATAACAAAAATATATTTTCCAAAACATATAATATCATAATTTTCTGTCTTAATAACCATTTCAAAAAAACATACAAATAACATATTAACACATATAACAAGTGGAAAGTGGTTACCTCAAGTTCTTGATACAAGAACTAAACTTGAGAGAGATCAAGTCCACTCTAAAAAATAAATATGTAATTATACGTTAATAGAATTAATAACAATACCAAATAATTAATCAAACTATAATTGTCTCATTTTAGTTTTTCTTGGAAGAAATAACAATTTATTTATTCCTCAAATCATAATTACAATTTCATTTCCTTCCTTCATGAATTATTTCTCACCTATTATGATCATCAAAATATCACACATTCTTAATTTAACCAAAATACCCAATTTTCTATAATAAAAGTTTCACCTAAAAATTTCAAATATTCATATTTACTTGTAAACCTCAAATCCAATCCATCTAATTCTCAATATATCCCCCCAATAAATTAAAAATGCATTATAAACTTGAATATAAAGACCCATTATCACAAACTTCAATTTTCTAACGTAATACTGACTTATATAAACATAATCCAATTTATTAAACAAATCCCCAAATCTCCACATAGTTAAAATTATATCAAACTCTAATTTGAATTCAAAATCTTAACTCATAATTTCATATAATTCAAGATTTATCAAAACGAAACTGGTTAAACCTATAATAATACCTCTAGTAATCCAATAAATTCCTTAAACCTTATTAAATCAGTTGAAATACCCTATAGATGCAAATCCTAAATCCTTTTAAATAGAAAAGTAAATTTAAATTCCTATAACAACAAATTAATAAATCTAGACCAATTAAAATTATCTATTAATCATTCTCTACATATATACAATCATCTATTATCGGGACTCAAAACTTTGCCAAAAGTCTAATCCTAAAATTTTCACTAATCGAGTACCATATTATCCTTATTAGAAAGAGAAAAATATATAGAATAATTTTCATGAAGAAAGTTTGTAGAAAATAAATTAATTTAACTACCTATATGATCTTATAAAATAAATAACTTACCTTAAAATTCAAATTGGGTCTCTTTTATTCTCTTTTCAATCCTTCCTTCCTCATTTCATCTCTTTTTTTTAGGAGAGAAGGGGCAGTTTGGGGAGAGGAATTAATTATTACTCCCTCCTCCCCAATAATATCCCTTTTTCTCCAAGTAAGGTGCTGCCAGCATTATATACATACATACATACATACATACATACATACATACATACATACATACATACATACATACATACATATATTTTTTCTCTCTAAGATATTGCACATTGCTTGACATAATGGCAAATCTCCCCTTTCCTACTCACTCTACTCGGTTTTAGAATACAAGATAGTATAGGCGGTATGTTGATTGAGTTCTTCTTTTATAAAACGTTAAAATGATGAATATAAAAGGGAAAACATAGTTTGGTAGTGTCGAGAATGAAAAGCATGCTACAATGTTCCATTTAAGTGACTATTATGGTGTAGTTCATGAAAATAGGCATGGATGTGAACACTTTTTGTCCTTTTTTACTAGGTGAACATGTTTTTTGGCAACTAAATCAAACTTAGTTAAAAGGCATAATCAATAAGGGGAAAGAACTGTTGATTTTTTTCCTTGATTTCATACTTTGTTAGATATACTATTTTCTTTATGCAATTATTTGAATCATAAAGAAATTAAGAAAAGAAACTAAAAACCGACAACCCATGCACTAGCACACAAATGGGAAAGCAAATCCAACAATGAGACATACCATGATTGCCTCAAGTATTAACATATATCCATTAGACAATCACATTAGAGAAATTATTTCTGAACGTAGAAACACCTTCCATTGAGGAGTAGACTCGCTAGTGAGAATTGCTTCACTTACAAACTAGGAACCGAGGAGTACTAAACAATCGAACCAGGGGAGCATGTGAAACATGACATGAGTAAAAATATGAAGCGGCGAGACATTTTTTAAATGGACACCCACATCGAAAAAATTGACACCCACAACTATATGAAACTCAAAACTATGAAATAGAACCAGGGAGCGAAATGGGCTGAATAACGAGGAACCAAGGATCACTAAATAATGGACCATGAAGCATATGAAACTCGATACGAGCAAAAATATGAAACAGGGAGAGATTTTTTAAATCAACTCCCACATCAGAAAAATCGACACCCATATAAAACGTTGAAAGGAGAGATTTTATTTTTTGGAAACACTGAAAATACGAGTGAAGTAAGACCAGGGAACTAAAAAAAGAGGTAGATCGGTGAGAGACAAGAGAACTAAAAGTACGAGCAAGATTGGTTAAAATAAAGTACCAAGTGAAGTGAAGCAACTCACCAAAGTGAAAGACGACAATGAGATGGGAAGATCGACCTTTGCTTCGGACTTTAACTTGGGAGAATTGGAGAAGAGGTAAATCATAGTTGGAAATAGTAGAGTGAGACCGGATCTACAGAGTCTGGTAATCATAGGACCTTAATGCCATGTAAACACCTACACAAACTTTTTTCTCGGCTTTTGACAATGAATGTGCTGCTGACTCTAGGTACGCTCTTTAACCATAATCTCTTAGTTGTGGATGTAGTTGTTCTCTTATTCCCATTTTAACCAAGTCCCGTCTCGCACTAACTCCACCTTTAGTTTTCCCTTGTATGTGAAAAAGCGTACCAAGAAGGCTATCACATATATTTTTCTCGACATGCATCATCAATACTGTGTCTCACATCAAGACTATGCCAATATGAAGATCAAAGAAAACTGACCTCTTCTTCTATATGATCTTCTCACCCATAGTCCTCTAATTCCGACCGAATGTGACATTGATTCTTTCTACCCCACTATAAACCTTTTCTCCAATTAATGCCTTTGGAGCCATTTCATTCTCCATAAAATAGTTAAAACTCTTTTTTAGCCTATGGTACAGGTGGAACCAAGGAACAAATCGCATATGACTAACATAGCCCTTTTTTGTGTGCTTAACTTGATGGAAGTGTGTGCCTGCTTCACACTATCCCCTAACAATTTTATGTATGCTAGAAAGTCATTTATCATGGTGAAAATCATTGTATGAAACTTAAAGAATTCCTTCTTATAAGCATCAAACACATGTACGCCATCCTCCCATAAATTCTTTAAGGGTTAGTTTGGATTGAGGGAAGGGAAGGGGAGGGGAAGGGAGGGCAGGGGGAGTAAAGTTTTGGGTTAAGATTCATCTCACAAGCACATATATCCCTCAATTCAGCTGAAATTCACAGAAGAGATGAAAGTGAACCCTACTTGAAAATCACGAGCAAAACCTAGAAGAATCCTACTGAAAGCCACACGAAGAAACTAAATCTGGGGAAGAAGAACCAAAAGGGGAGGGGTCGGTTTTAGAAGGTTAATATCGAAGAAACCTAGAAGCTTGTTGTTGAGTGGACAAAGTTTCAGACATGCAGAGGCTAATTTATGAGTTCTGACAAAGGTAGCAGCAGGGCATCGGGGAGAGAGTTTAAAGAATGGAGTCCATGAGTTTGTCGCCTAGAGGGAAGTGGGGTGAATAAAAATGGATAGGCAGGAAAGCTATTCAATGACGGTTTTAGCCAAAACGATTGTTGAACAAGAATCTGTGAACATATCAATGACTGTTTTGTGTATATTAACTAAAAAAAGAGCCACTTGTCAAAGATAGTTGTGAACGTGATTTGAGGTATAATTTCAACGATCGTTTTAGAAAAACGGTCCTTGAAACAAAAAAAAAAATTAATTTTTTTTTATTTTTCTTCTAAACTTTCAAAGACTATTTTTCATAACAATCATTAAAAGTAGATTTTAATGAATGTTTTTCTAGAAACAGTCGCTAAAAGTTCAAAGAAAATTACAAAAATTCCACAGTCTACTTTTTAACGTCTATTTTTTAAAAAATGAACATTATTTGGGGATGTTAAAACCTTACTTTGTAGTAACGAATTTTGGTTTCTTTTTTTTTTTTTTGGATTCTAGTTTCCGTAGCTACTTGTATGTATGTGTGATAAACCCTAATTTTTTTAATAAAAAATTTGTCAACAATACTTGACGGTTATTCGTTAATAACCGTAATATATTTAAAGATATATCACAGCCTTTTTAAACAACCGTTAAATATACAAATATATTTTATAGTTATTCACCAACAACCATCAAATAAACACCTTAGTGATGATCAAAATTGGTGTTGTAACACCCCAAATTCAACACCCAAAAACTTGGCCAAATATTTGAAATACCTCCAACAGGGATGATCAATATCCAAATCATTAAATTACATAACCATTTCAAATAAAATTCATAATACAAAGTCAAAATAAATTTCCAAAATATTTCAGAGTTAAATAAAATGCGGAAGTCTCAGGGTCATGGCAAATAGAAATAACATAACATAAGCTACAAGAGTACAAAAGAGCCTTCAAAGCTCACTCCATAGGTGCCTTCCCTTGCTCCCTACTAGAATGTTCACCTGAAAAATGTTAATATAGGATGAGATTTCACGTCTCAGTAACTACTGAAAGTTTTTACCGTACACAAGCAAATTATATATGACAAAAAATAGGAGTTTATTACATACCTACATACATACATACATACATATATACGTATGTATGTATGTATGTATGTATGTATGTATGTATGTATGTATGTATGTATGTATTTGAACATATCATAATTTCTCAAACAAATTCTTTTGCAAAAGTAACCATTATTATGTCAAATTGTAAATTATACCATTATACAATATGCAATATGCAGCCTCTCTCATATCACCATCCACCTTTGTACCGCTGACTGGAGCCATAGGCTAACATATAGTCTGACAGAAACTCATTCATTTGACTAGATGATTCCAAGCTCATCAAAACCTAAGATACACTCGGCCAAAGGTATAGAGCTTAAGCATGGACTATGGCTCCCCTCCTTAAAAATAACAACTAAGGAGGTGTCATGTGTCCCACAACTCCAATGTAATCCCGGCCAGAGGAAAACATGAAAGATGGGGCCCTGACAAGTACCATCCACTGTGCACCAAGTAGTGGCATAAATAAATCTTATCATTTAAGTTCCTCCTTACTCCAACCCATCACACATACAACCACCATGATAATTATATCAATAAAATAAAATATATTAAAGCACGCTTCCATTTATATCAAATATCTTAAAAGGTAACACAAACATATTATAAAACCCAATCGGATCAATATGTCATTCTTGAAATTCGAAGGACTAAACCGTCATTTTGAAATTCAGACTAAACATCATTTCTAAAATTCGAGGGCAAAACCATAAATTTTGCTGGGCATAAACTGTAATTTTCATGTACACAAAATTATAATTCTTGTGGGTAAAAAACTATAATTTTCATGGGCACAAAACTGTAATTTTGTGGATACAAAACTGTAATTTTCTTGGGTACAAAACTGTAATATTCAGTTATCATAATAATAATATTATAATACATATACATATAAATCAGTCTATAAAAAATATAATTTATAATCATACACAATTCACAAGTATATGGAAGAATATTCAGAGTTACCTGTTACTCGCTAATTCCCAAGTAATCACCAAAAAGCAACTACCAATATCCCCAAATAATTATCTCTATACTTTCCCTCTCTCTTTCTTTCTCTCCTCTCTTTATTTTTCTAAAGCTCAGTTGCTCTGTCTGAATACGCACCTGAAGGTGTGTATTTACAGTGGTTTGAGGAGGGGGTAAACAAGTGGATCGGGGTGAAAATGGGGGTAGGGTGAAATAGGGGTGAAGTAAGGGGCGGTTGGGGTGAATGGGGTAAAGGTGGGGGTAAAATAGGTAAAGTTGGGGGTGAAATGTTTTATTGCCCCCTTATAACTTAAAGCGACCACATTTCTATTATATATTATAATATATTAATATATTATAAAAAGTATTATTATATTATTATTATTATTATTTTAACTAATAGAAAATTTTACTCCTATACTAAATCTTTCTTGGTAACTTAATTACCATTAATCTATCTTATCATATTCTAAATAAATTTAAGGATGTTACATTTTCTCCCCTCCTAAAAAGGAATTTTGTCCCCAAAATTCAATAAATGAGAGAAAATTATACTTACTTAATGAAAGTGGAGCTATATACCCAAGAGGGGGGGTGAATTGTGTATTTTAAGTTCATTTGAAATCTGCTCTGTTTTTAGACAGCAAAAACAGAGATGAACAGAGTAAAGGGAAGAACAGCTGGACACAAAGATTTATACTTGTTCGGTCTAACAACTTGACCTACATCTAGTCCCGCACTCTCCGGGATTTTCCACTATCACAAAGATTACACACTCGTACTCAAAGAGTAGTTCTCTCTCTAGAACTCACTCCCCTTACAAGTTGTGATCAATGAAATCCCAAATCACCAAGTCCCCCGACTTGTGATTCTTTACAATAAATGTTTTTCAAGTAGAAACTCTCTCTAAGAGTATATAAGAATAATCACTAAAGTACAAAGTATCAAAAGATACAATACAGTTGAAAACTGAAAGAATAAATGCTAGACTTGAATGTATTTCATTTTCAGTTGTTGTAGTAGATTGAGAAGACTTGAATGCATCTCTATTTATACTAAGAGAGCATTAATTGACCGTTGTAATCTTCCTTATTACCGTTGCCAAAGTTCTGGGCAAGGTAAGGTCTTCTTCTCTCTCTAATCTGCACTTAATCAAGTTGGGTAGAATATCAGAGTTGACTCTCTGCAAATTAGTCCGTTGGAATAGCAGCTACTAGATGTAGAAATCATTCTTTAATCCCTTGTAGGCGTGTGCAGATAGATTACCCAAAAGAATGCAACTTTCTGGGTTTGCATTTAATGTGTTGACATCACTTTTGCTTTTGCTTTAAACCTTCAATGTACATTCTCTAATCTGTCGAATCTCAAGCAATAAAGTGATTAAACATGTCTAGGAACATTAGAGAATAATCATAGGAAGTATTAAGATCAAACAAGAAGGTATAGCAAAATCGTCGATTTGATTTTCAAACTTAGCGTTCAATACTCGAGTATGTGCATCAATACTCGAGTTTGTCACTTGTGCACTTAAGTCAATACTTGAGTATTCATTTTGATACTTGAGTATTCTTCTTCCAGAGAAGAATCATCAGATTTGACTTTGGACCTTAACATTGAAATAGGGTCAATACTTGAGTATCCAAATCCATACTCGAGTTTTGAACTTTTGATATGAAAATAAGTTTGAGTTCAAAACCTCAATACTTGAGTATTGATTCCAATACTTGAGTGTTCAAGTCATTGACAAAGGGCAAAGCTTTCGTATGCCCAATACTCGAAGTTTTTAACTCAATACTAGAGTATGCATTCATTTTGAAAAACTTTGTGAAGTCTTTCCCAAGTCAATACTTGAGTATTGAAATGAATACTTGAGTATTCAATATATGCATAAAACTTGTAGTCTTTTTCTCACAAATTCAATACTCGAGTGTCTAAACCAATACTCGAGTATTCAAGATGTTTGAAAACTTTGATAAATTGATGTCAAGTCAATACTTGAGTTTTCAAATGAATACTTGAGTTTTCATAAGAGAGTGTCAAGTGTGAAAGCTTTGTGAAAATCCAATACTCGAGTTTTCAAAAGATGAGAGGCTTGATGACTCTCTGTATGACCAATACTCGAGTATTCAACTGAATACTTGAGTATTGAGATTTTAAGTCAATGTTTAAATTGTCTCTGTGTGTTCCATACTCAAGTATTCATATCAATACTTGAGTTTGGCTCGGGGTGAAAAACTTGAAGTGCTCTCTCAGAAGTCCAATACTCGAGTATTGTGTCCAATACTTGAGTATTGCTTTGTGTAATTGATTTGAGCAACTCTTTGTCAAGTCAATACTCGAGTATTGAGACCAATACTCGAGTTTTGTCTTGACACGAAGTTTTTCAACTTACCAAAGACAAAATCATATCTTGTGTTTACAAATGGCAGTTATCATCAAAACCTATAGAGAACTAACATTCTCCCCCTTTTTGATGATGACAACACTTGTAAACCAAACTTTCAAGAATTTGAGGAATTGTTTATCTTGGAGTAAAATTTTTCAAAATCTCAGTGTTTCAAAAACTCAGAAAAGTGACAGGAATGTTCTTTTGCAAATTTGAAAACACAATATATAGGCAAATCAGAGATAAACAGTAGAAGCACTAATCAAGAAGAACATTTCATTCATAGATTGCAGGACTATACATCAAGCAATTGCGAAACAGAGAAATAGACTAATGACAAAAAAATAAAATGCAAAGTTGCAAAATGCTAAACAAATAAACAAAATGATACTAAACCGAAGCCTCAAAACTCAAATTCGATTCAAATAGTCCGCTTTCTCTCCCCTTTTGTCATCTTTAAAAGTGGATGGAGTGGAGATGGTGGGGGCAGAGAGAGGATCAAGGAGAGGAGTAGGAGGAGGAGATTGAGGGAGAACTTCAGTAGATGGAGTGAGATGAAGAACCTCTGTGGATGGAGTTGGAATAGGCATGGGGGAGGAGAGAATGGGAGTGGATGGATCAGGGGATGAAGAAGGAACCCGAGGGCTAGGGAAGGTGAAGGAGGGAGAGGAAGAGGAGAGCTGAGGGTCAGACTTAGGTGGAGTTGAGCCTGGATCACTAGTGACCCCAAAGGAGGAAGAGGAGCCAATGCCAAGATGCTTGATAATCTTTTCAACCTTATCACGCACCTTGATTGAAGTGACCAAGGTAGTGGATAGTCTGGCATCTAGATCAATGAGCTGATCAGAAATCTCATCTTGTTTCTTTTCAGATTGATCCTTGAGCTTATCTATCTGGACCTTCATTTCTTCTTGTGCATCTACCATTTCATGATTACCGCTTCTCACCTCAGCAAGCAACCTCCCAATTTCAAATTCCAATCTAATGGACAAAGAGGCAATGGCAGCATCCACAATTGCCTTAATTCGCGAGTCAAGATCAGACGGCAGAGATGACTGAGGAGGTGGAGTAGACTGAGCTTCCTGAGCTTGTGACTGAGAAGCTTTTGTCCTGAGATCTCGAAGGTGCCCGAGATTGACCGAGCCTTCGTCCCCCAAAAGTAATCTTCATGAAATTGAGTTGAGTCTTCCCAAAGACGGGTGGATACTTCATACTCTTAGGAGGACCAACATACCAAATTTTGTGATAAAAGAGAATGACAGATATGAGTGAAGGGAATGGTATGTGGGAAGGTCGTCTAGATGAAAATTTGAATTGTATCATCTCCTTGAAAATCTAGTGCCAAGGTTCAATGGATGCTGTTTCACGAAAGCAGTGAAAAAGCGATAATCTCTCTGGGAAAAGTGTGTAAAGCTGCCTCCTTTTTGAACGAAGTTCCTGGAGTAGATACACCAGAGGACCCTATTGATAGGTGACATAGACCCTGGTTTGAAGGAAAGTATATGTCTTTGGTTTTCAGAAACTCCTCATTGGGTCTAAGGGTGGTGAATATCTCTTGATTGCTATAGGTAGGAGTGGAAGCAGGAGGAGGATTGGCAATTTTCAGAATATTATTGAGAATTGAAGCAGATAAGGTGAATTTGACACCTTTGACACTTGTAGTCACTCTTTCCTCAACTAACTCATCATCAGAATTGAGAATATTAAAATATTGCATATTGAAGTAAAATAATTTCACTAAGTTGGGATTATAGGGGGATGAAATGGATGTGAAAGAATCATAAGGGGCAAGCCAAGGAGAAAGATTGACATTACATTCTTGATGAAGTGTGACCAAGTTCATCACGACGACAGATGAATTCTTTATTCGTATAGGAGTCTTTGAACTTGGTACTTTGTTCCGGAGTGAGAGGCATGGAATCTATGGTAAAATTGCTTGGAGTAGAGAGATGACTGTAGATATCTGAAATTGCATTTTCCATAACAGAAGGGACATCCTCTTCTTGTTCTTGTCCTCGTGAGGATTCGCCAGCTTGGGGTACGGATGCCCTCTTTGTTCTTGCTTTTGTTGGTTTGGAAATTTCAGGATCCTTTGCCTTCCCCTTTTTCTTGGGTTTAGGTTCCTTTCTCTTCTTAGAAGGCGACTTGGCAAGTTCTTCAGACACCTTCTTCTTCTGAGCAGCAGGTTCCTTGACAGGTTCCTGGAAGGAAACACCTTTGCTTTGGGTTTTGGATTCCTTTTTCTTCTTCGAGGGAGACTGCTCATCAGAAATTTCACCTATTACGCCTTTAACCGATTTGTCTATCCCATAGCGAAGGTGAGTTGAGCACGTTTTAAGCCTTACTGGTCGTTCAGAAGAGGATGGAGGTGGAGCCTGTGGTTGACGAGAAGGAGGAGGAGGTGGAGACCATGATTTTGTTCCTTCTTCGCTGGAATCAGAGATAGAGACGGCTTGGGATTTCGATTTCGAGGCCATTGGAGGGATTAGAGTGAGGGATTTGGACGAAAATTGAGAGAATCTGAGAGAGGAAGAGAGAGCGTCTAGGGCACACTTGAGTTTTGGGGCGAGTATTGAAGAACATGAATAGTAACTATATATATAGGCGCACCCACACTCGAGTATTGAAGCCTATACTCGAGTATTGAACTTCCATATTGAAGAACAAATACTAACCTGGATATCAAAAGTGTAAGGTGAACTTTTGAATTTCCACGACCAATACTCGAGTATTGAACTTACACACTTGAGTATTGGGCTTCTTCAAAGAATATGATTGTTCTCTGTTCGGTGGATACTCGAGTATTGTACTTTCACACTCGAGTATGGATCTTCTCCAAAAATCAAGGTTTGCTCTCTCGACCCGACATACTCGAGTATTGTCTCCCATACTCGAGTGTTCGCCTCTCGACAAAACATCGAATTTCGATCATCCCGCAAAAACCATAGCTAGATACTCCGATGCTTAAATCAGCTTTCCGATAATCATCAAAACCATAACTAACATTGAGATAGAGAGAAATACTTACAACTCATTGGGATTTACCATTCCCAATTCCCTTCTTATGAAATTGAATTGCTCCTTAGCTAATGATTTGGTGAAGATATCAGCAAGTTGAAGATGAGTTGGGATGAACATGACTTTGACATCTCTCTTCTGAAGATGATCCCTTATGAAATGATGCCTCACATCAATATGCTTAGTCCGAGTATGTTGCACTGGATTCTTGGCCAAGCTTATTGTGCTTGTATTGTCACACAATATAGGGATCTCCTTCAAGTTGATTCCCAGATCAGATAGTTGCTTTGCTTAAGCCATAAAACTTGAGCACAAGAACTTGAGGCAGCCACATACTCGGCTTGATTGATGATTGATGATACCGTTTGCTTTCTTGCTGAACCAAGACACAAGTGAACCTCCAAGAAACTCACATTGGCCACTTGTGCTCTTCCTAGTGTCTTTGTGTAAGCAAGATATCTCTATTCTCTTTACTTGCTACTCCTTAGGAGCATGGAAATCTCGAATTCCAATGGAGAAAAACACCCAATCATTCCAACTTCCGTACATGGGATAACCCTTACGAATAGACTTTTTAACTTGTACTGCAGACAACAATTGTGGTCTACTATGACTCATAGAGTTATCTTCAAGAGAGATAGTCTTTCTCTTATAGTCAAGGATGACGTCATTTTTTGACAACCAATCCATCTCTATTATCACATCAATACCCTTCATGGTAGACAAAAAAGATCTATATTTGAGGTCCTACTATCAAACTCTATTATACAATTTAAGCAAGCCCTAGAAGTTTTCACCGAAGCTCCTGCCGGTGTAGAAATAATCATATCAAAAGGCAATTCGCATATACTTAAATTTAATCAAGGCGCATAAGCATACGATACAAAATAGTGTGTAGCACCCGAATCAAATAAGGCTTCAACTTCAAGGCCTTAGAGTTTGAGGATACCTTTAATTAGATTTGGTGAAGTACTAGCCTCCTATTGTGATCGTGTGAACACTTTGCCTGGAACCGCCATTCTAGCATCATTGGCGCCTTGAGACTCTTCCTCACAGAACCTGGAGATGTGTCCTGGCTTTGGACACTTGAAACATATCACACAACGTCCTTGGTGTACTTTTCCGTACTTATCACACTTCTGACTATTAGCGGTGCTAGCAACAGGAGCTATATATCCCCTATAAGAGTTTTGTCCTCCATTAAATTGACTCCTCTGAGGTCCACTGAAATGACTCCTTGATGGTCCACCCGAATGATTTCTTGATGGTGACTAAATTTCATATTCACACCACTGAAGTTATGACTATGCTTCTTAGTGATTCCCCCTGTAGGTCTCATGAGAGGTGTAGATTTGGCTTGGAAGCCCTTCATCTTCTTAGCTTCTTCTTCTCGCTTGCTTCTAGCTATCGTGCATAATTTGTCACATATCTATTCAAAATCCCTTATTCCATCAAGAAATGGTGACAAAGCCATTTTTAGATCTGGTCTAACTTTCTCCACTAATCGAGCGCACATCCATTTAGAGTTATTTTGCGAATACTTGCAAAATTTAGACAACTCCAAAAAGCGAGTAATAAATTCGTCTCGTGTAAATCCTCTTACCTGAATGTAAGGAATTCAGTCTCCTTCTCTATTATGATTGAAGGGGAAAAATAATAATTCTCGAACTTTTCTTTAAACTCTTCCCAAGTTATCTCATCATTATCATTTATTTTGGTTCTTTCCCACCATTCTTGGGCCGCTTTCTGCATTAATTGCTCAGCAACTAGCACTTTTTGTTGTGAGCTAATCTCAATAACTTTGAATATCTTTTCAAGACACTTCAACCATTCTAGAGCTTCTACTTTGGTCTAGCTTTTCCTTAAACATTGGAGGAGAAAACTTTCGAAATTTTTCCCAAACTTCAATAATAGGTGGAGGGTGATACGAGAATGGGAACTTCTTATCGCCTCTTAACTCAGTACAAGTATGGCTTCCTCCCCTAGAATGATGATCAAGAGGACCACCTTCCCTATTCGGAACCTTCTCCTTTCCTTGATTACTACCTTGGCCTCTTTTCTCTGCTAGTTTGTCCTCGTGCCTATTCACTTTCTCTCTTACCTCCACTGCATCTCGTAACTCGCTAAAAGGACATTGTTATCCTAAGGAGGGGGACCATTTTGATGCGAGTGGGGTTGAATTAGTCCTTCGAGTTCTCCCCATTCTCTCCTCCTATGATTAACATTATAAGGACACTAAATAAGAAATAAGTAGCTAAATAAATTCTAAATCTAAACAAAGGGAAGTGCACATGTTAAGATATTTATTTTGTCATGACCTCTAAAATATTTTAAGAAAACAAACACTAAAAATTTCAATAAAATAGCCACCGAATGTTTAGCTCTGATACAAAAAATGTAACACCCCAAATTCAACACCCAAAAACTTAGCCAAAATATTTGAAATACCTCCAACAGGGATTATTAATATCCAAATCATTAAATTACATAACCATTTCAAATAAAATTCATAATACAAAGTTAAAATAAGTTTTCAAAATATTTCAGAGTTAAATACAATGCGGAAGTCTGAGGGTCATGGAAAATAAAAATAACATAACATAAGTTACAGGAACACAAAAGAGCCTTGAAAGCTCACTCCATAGGTGTCTTCCCTTGCTCCCTATTAGAGTGTTCACCTGAAAAATGTTAATATAGGATGAGATTTCACGTCTCAGTAACTACTGAAAGTTTCTACCGTACACAAGCAAATTATATATGAAAAAAAGCAGGAGTTTATTACACACACACACACACACACACATATATATATATGTACATATCATAATTTCTCAAACAAAATTCTTTTGCAAAAGTAATCATTATTATGTCAAATTGTAAATTATACAATATGCAATATGCAGCCTCCCTTATATCACCGTCCACTCTTGTACCGTTGACTAAAGCCATAGGCTAACATATAGTCCGACAAAAACTCATTCAGTTAACTAGATGGTTCCAAGCTCACCAAAACCTAAGATACACTTGGCCAAAGGTATAGAGCTTAAGCATGGACTATGGCTCCCCTCCTTAAAAATAACAATTAAGGAGGTGTCATGTGTCCCACAACTCCAATGTAATCCCGGCCGGAGGAAAACATAGAAGATGAAGCCCTAACAAGTACCATCAACTATGCACCGAGTGGTGGCATAAATAAATCTTATCATTTAAGTTCCTCCTTACTCCAATCCATCACACATACAGTCGTTATGATAATTATATCAATAAAAAAATTATATTAAAACACGCTTCCATTTATATCAAATATCATAAAAGGTAACCCAAACATATCATAAAACCTCATCGATCAATCATTCTTGAAATTCGAAGGACTAAACTATCATTTTGAAATTCGGGACTAAACTGTCATTTTTGAAATTCTGGGGCAAACCGTAAATTTTGTAGGGCACAAACTGTAATTTTCATGGGCACAAAACTGTAATTTATGTGGGTTCAAAACTGTAATTTTGGCGGGTATAAAACTGTAATTTTCCTGGGCACAAAACTATAATATTCAGTTATCATAATAATAATATTATTATAATACATATACATATAAATCAGTCTATAAAAAATATAATTTATAATCATACACAATTCACAAGTATATGGAAGAATATTCAGAGTTACCTGTTACTCGCTAATTCTCAAGTACTCACCAAAAAGCAACTACCATTATCTCCAAATAATTATCTCTACGTTTTCTCTCTCTCCTTCTTTCTCTCCTCTCTTTATTTTTCTAAAGCTCGGTTGCTTTCTGTCGAATACGCACTCAAGGTGCGTATTTATAGTGGTTTGAGTAGGGGGTAAACAGTGGATCGGGGGTGAAAATGGGAGTAGGTGAAATAGGGGTAAAGTAGGGGGTAGTTGGGGTGAATGGTGTAAAGTGGGGGTGAGATAGGTAAAGTTAGGGGTGAAATGTTTTATTGCCCCCCTTATAACTTTCACATGGAGCCTATACTAAATCTTTCTTGAACTTAATTTCTATTATATATTATAATATATTATAAAATTATTATCATTATTTTATTATTATTATCATTATTATTTTAATTAACACAAAATTTTATTCCTATACTAAATCTTTCTTGGTAACTTAATTACCATTAATCTATTTTATCATTATTCTAAATAAATTGTAGGATGTTATAGGTGTCATAAACTTTATCGTTCACTATTTAAACCGTAATTTATTTGGTAATATATTTCCTAGTTTTAATGAATAACGGTTGAATATTGGTTAGTATATTTAACATCCATTTACGAGGAACCACAAGATATAGAGCCTAATGAATAATGGTTTTATTTCAATAACCATGAAATATAGGGTCCATATTTAACGGTTGACAACCGTTAATAAATATTAGCATTTGAATATTTAACATTTGAAAACCGTTAAATGTAGACAATTCACTTTGAAAAACAGGTGTTTTTCTAATAGGGTTTTGGCTCAATTTTAGAAGTTTAGTTACTTTGAAAATGGTTACTTTTGCATATTTGGTATAATTTCATGGCTATTTCTTCACTTTTAACACTTTTATTTTCTTGGCTCTGTAGAAAGGGCCTCTGTTCCATTCAATAATGAATTGGCTTAAAATGGGCCCATGAGTCCAATGATAAGCATTGGGATTGGGATACAATTCGGCCTAGGCTCTTTTTTGTCATTCGGCCTAGTTCCAGATAAGTTAGCTTTTTTTAAAAAAAAAAAACTGGATATGTTAATTTGACTATTCCGTTGAATTATTCTTTGGGAAAATTACATATAGGTCCCAAGGAAGAGAGATATTTACATTTAGGTCCCTTGAAATTACGAAATTACTCAGAAGTCCCAAGGGACTTCTGAGTAATTATTTCAAATGTAAAATTACTTTGCGCCCATAGTGCATATTTCACACGAATCGATTAACAACACAAAATGCATAAATTAACAACACAAAATGCATAAATTAACCACAACTTCTGAAAACCTTCAATTTGTCATGTCTCACTTCCGAGAAGTTGTGGTTAATTTATGCATTTTGTGTTGTTAATTTATGCATTTTGTGTTGTTAATCGCCTCCGAAGTAAGACATGACAAATTGAATGTTTTCGAAGTTGTGGTTAATTTATGCATTTTGTATTGTTAATTTATGCATTTAGTGTTGTTAATCGCCTCTGGAAGTGAGACATGACAGATTGAAGGTTTTTAGAAGTTGTGGTTAATTTATGCATTTTGTGTTGTTAATTTATGCATTTTGTGTTGTTAATTGCCTCTGGAAGTGAGACATGACAAATTGAATGTTTTCAGAAGTTGTGGTTAATTTATGCATTTTGTGTTGTTAATCGCCTCTGAAAGTGAGACATGACAAATTGAAGGTTTTCGAAGTTGTGGTTAATTTATGCATTTTGTGTTGTTAATTTATGCATTTTGTGTTGTTAATCGCTTCGTGTGAAATATGCACTATGGGCGGAAAGTAATTTTACATTCTGAAATAATTACTCAGAAGTCCCTTGGGACTTCTGAGTAATTTCGTAATATCAAGGGACCTAAATGTAAATATCTCTCTTCCTTGGGACCTATATGTAATTTTCCCTTCCTTTTTGGGGAAAATGACCCTTAAATAGTCAGTTAATAAAATTGACAGCCGATTATTTAACTTAATCCTTAGGGTCATTTTCCCAATGATTGATTTTTTTAAGGGTCTTTGATTTTTTTTTTTTTTTTTTAAAAATCATGATTTTACCAACAATGATTGATTTCTGGATAAAATTCAAATACGCATATAAATTTATGCCGTTATAAAACATGAGGTTGGTTCTTTGTAATGTTAGGAAGGCATCAGCGAAGAGTAACAACTTAGAGCATGTTTTAGATAACTTTTGAAGTCCCTAAACCAACTTATCTGATCCAAAAAGCTATTTTGGAATGTATAGAGATCTTTGCTTTTGAATGTTTATGGAGAGTCTAATGTATTTGCTTGTTGATTAATTAGTTGATGTATACTCTCTTTCATTACAATATAATCTAAGGGTCTCATTGGTATGAGGAATTTGGAGGGAGAAATTTTGTGGGTTGGACTTCGAAAAATTATAGAAGTGGGGTCACAAAATTTTAACAAAGATAACATGTAAGATAAAATAGTAAAAAGTTAATTAAAAGTTGTCAACCAGACACTCCTTAATATTTTTTAAATCCAACACAGTTTTTCCCTATCATCACTTTCCCTCCTCTCCCCTCATGTCAAAAGAGCTCTAATAGTGTATTGTTTAACCACCTAAATGTGCGCTTCATTCAAATTTTCTAATTCAGTGGGTGGTGGATCCTAATCTTCCATATTCATCTTGATCCCACAACTAGCAAGCTTCACAGAACATGGAGGGAGGAGAAAGAAGACATCGAAGGAATTGATTATACACAAATGTTTGTGAAGAAAAAGCAGATTAAGAAGAGATAGAAGAATGAAAAGAATAGAAAATAAAGTAAGACAGTTTTTTTTTTTTTTTTTTTTTTTTTTTTTTGAGTGAGAAGTAAGGCAGTTAGAAGAAACAAAATAAACAAACTTGCTTTTTTTTCTTTATCTTGTGTAGATCTAAAAATTTAAGGGACAATCTTTCTCAGGGCCCAAATTAGTAAAAAATTATCAAAAAAGGCCCAAGAAAAAGCCACACGTCAAAAAAGGCCCCAAGGCCTTTTCTAGTATTATTTCATAAAACGTTAGTTGTTAAAGTATGCTGATATAGTTGTTAACAAGTACTAATTTAGTTGTTAACGGGTACTGATTTAGTTGTTAGGATATTGTTGTTAATGCTACTGATTTAGTTGTTAATAGTCTACTGATATTATTGTTAACGTTTATGAAATAATACCAGGAAAGGCCTTAAGATCTTTTTTAACATGAGACTTTTTCTTGAGTCTTTTTTGACATTTGTCTTACTCATTTAGACTCTGAGGTAGATTTTCCCAAAATTTAATAAAAGTTGGAGTGAGGAAATAGAGCCTAAGAGATATGAGATTGGAAAGGCATAAAGAAATAAGGGCTAAAAATAGAGAGGCATTTTGAATTTCAAAATTTAAAAGGAATGGAGGGAAACAAAAGCAACAATATTAATTAGTACACAAAGCCACATGCTCAACTGGCATTGTCACATGAGCTATCACTATTCATTATATTGAACAGTAAAAGCAGAAAGGAGCCATGATAAACAAATGGCTTAGTTTATTTCGAAACTTCTTTTAGATTTTCATTGATAGCAGAGACTACATGAGTACATAAAATTTGATAATTATATAATTAGAGAAAGATTTGACAATAATTAAGGGCACTTGGGTCCCCCTTCCTTGGTCTTCCAATTGCTATAGCAAGGGCACTCTTCCTTGTGACCATATGTTTCTGAGGGCACACACAGACACTTTTGGCAACACTTATTGCAGAATGTTAAACATGCCTTCTTGTACTGAGTATTTGAACAACGATCATCACATGCCCCAGCACATTCTGAGTAATTAATTAAAAATTAATCAGGCATCATTAATTAATAGTATTACTAAATTAACTAAAATATTAAATGAAGCTCTTAAACTTTTTACAAGATTGCCGATTAGCTAGCTACTAATTACCTTCTGCACGAAGTGATCCTTCTCCACCAGCCTGAGTACATTTTAAGAAGGGAAAAAAAGAAGAGCCAAGTTTACATCATTTATTTGAAGTGATATGTATAAAGATGTCTATAACTCTATAAAAATTGCATTCTAAGCTTAAATGATGAATCAATAAATGATCGATTAAATTAGTAGCTTATATATATCAAAGAATCCACACAATTTTTTTATTTTTTTTTACATATAACTGATTCAATTAATTTTCTTAAGTTTTACAAATTAACATTTTAATTTCTATAAATTAGTTATCTAGTTCCTACATTTAGAAGAAGTTGGAGTATTGACTAATATATTGGTGAGGGAGCGCATTTGTGAAATATAATTATTGGTTTGAATACAATTGGATTTATCATGGTTAAACAAAAAAGCATCCAAAGATAAATTACATAATATTAATATAAAAAAATCCATAGAAATAAAGCCATAATTTTTTAGCTGATTTGGATTTAGCCGAAGATGAATAGAAGAATTTGATCAGCAAAGATTATTAATAGAAGAAAAGAGAAGCAGCCGCAAGAGTCAACGCCAGACATATGCATTAATAAAACAGTATAATTTGTTTTGTGTAATCCTCTATTTTTCTTAAGCGGGGTTGAGTTCGAACCTTATATAAAGGGTATAATAAAAGGTTGGTTTCTCTCATTTTTCTCTTTCTCATCTTCTTCTCACAATCTCATATTCACTGTTTGATCCAAAAAAATAAATGGCTCAAATTCAATATTTTATAAAATTATTACTATAAACATGAATAAATAAATTTAAACTCTTAAAATTCAATCTATAACGTTCTTAGATGCCGTACATAATAAATTTATACTATATATATATATATATATATTATTTATTTATTTATAAAACATTCAATATAAACCATCCATTTCATGATCTAAAAGTAAAGATGAGATTATGAAAAAAAAATGAGAAAGAGGAAAAAGAGAATATCTTCTTTAGTATAACAAATGTGTGAGTTACCGGACAACAAAAAAATAAATATAAAACCTCTATTTGTGAATTGATGGACAAATCCATGTTATGAGCACAAGTTTAATTGAAAGTTTATTCAAAAACACTAGCCTATATGGTAGGAGAGGTCCCAAGAACTCGTGAACCCCATTTTACTTATGAGGCTCTTTGATGTGAGAGGCTGAGAGCCATAACACCTTGTTTCTTCTTAAATATATATACAAGTTTTTATTGAAGAAAAAAAAAAAACCAAAATAATAATTCCAAAACTAAATGATTACTCAAGAAAAAACAAATGAAAGGAGAATAAGGATAGACTCACATAAGCAACTTGAATGACAAAAGCCGCACAGAAGAATACTAGAAGAAATGCAGAACGAAGAATCATAGCATTCGCCATAATGCTTCAACAAAATTATGGAGACTTCAATATTTAATTTGTGTTGAGAGGAATCAATTTTTATAGGGGCGAAATATATTGAGGAATTGTTAATGAATTTATTAGTATTGATGGCATTAGATTTACATAATATTATTTTCCTTTCAACGAAGAATGAAAAAGGAAATTGTTAAAATCATTATTTTTCATTAAGAGCATTAATTACAAGATTCAACTAATCAAGGGAGCCAAATAATGGCATACTACCACTATACCAATCCCTATCATAGGCAGTGGCGGATTATATAAGAGGCCAGGCCAAAAATTTCAGATTTTTTTTTTTAATTTTTTTTATACTAAAAAGTTTATATATATATATATATATATATATAAAAACTCATGAGAAGATGTGGACCCTACTCCAAATAAATAGAAAGGAAGCAAGCGAAGAAATCTCGTTGATTGAGATTGGATTGGATTGAGATTTAATTGAGATTGGATTGGAAGGCAAGCAAACTATTTATAATTTATAGGGGGAAACTTACGAAATTGAACGGCAGCAATTTGGGATTGGCGATTAACTTACAAAACTAAACAAAGAGGGAAACTATTTGACTACGCACGAGATGGAAGAATTCTCATCTTATTTCTTTGCTATGATATTTACTTTGTCTTGTGGTCTTGAAGTTTCCTAATCACCAATCGGTAAATCTCGTTGATTATTTTCTTGTTTCTTTCTTTATTTCCTTCTTGCTTTTCATTCTTTCTGATTAGAATATTGAACCCTGATTAAACAACTCTTTCTGATTAGCATCGCTGCCTTAGGGGCCAAAATTCAAGAATCCATGATTTTTTTTCCTATATTTATATTTAATATGATAATAGTTAATTGTTTAAATTGTTTATAGGTTATTTGGAAAGTGATAAAATCTAGAGTAAATACCCTTTCTGGTCCCTGACAAAAAACACGAACCCCATTTTGGTCCATTACAAAAAAGAAAAATCGACCCTTATTCGTCCTTTTCAAGGGACTAAAAAGGATCTTTTGGAAATTTGTGAGGGATCAAAATGTCAACTAATCGACCCTTATTCGTCCTTTTTATGCACTAAAAAGGACTTTTTTTTGTAAGGGACCAAAATGGGGATCGTGTTTTTGTCGGGGACCGAAAAGGGTATTTACTCTAAAATCTAAGAATAACTCAATGATGAAGAATAAAACAATTGATTCATTTTTCAAGAGGAAAGCTAGTGATCATATAGAGGAAGGTAACATAGTTTCTACATCTTTACTAGGTTGAAAAGACTTGTGAGGAACAACCTTACGAAATTCCTAAGGTTATTTCCAATGAATTTGATATTAGTTCCATAGGCGTGATCTGGGTAAACGCCTTCAAATATGGCAACATCATATTAATCAAAGAGATGAAGTTTGAAGGGCTTATTTAAAATGGGGTCCGTACCAGTGTAAACTTCAAAGTTATCCTCTTAAAGGAAAGAATCATCCAATTTCAGTATTCTTGGTTTGATATATTTCCTTCTTGGTTAGAGTATTCTCCGACTACAAATGCTGCTTATTGCTTACCATCTTAATGAGTATACATTTTCCCCCCAAATATTTATCCTAAAATCCGCCACTGATCATGGGGCATTTCAAGAAGGTTGTTTAGCATTTTTTATAAGGCATTTGATACCCTGTTTTACACCATATGTACCCATATTTAATTTTTTTGGCTAACTATACCCGTATTTAATAAGGGTAGTGAGAGAGAGTACATATTAATATAATTTCAAATTTTAGAATAATTAATAAGGGTAATGTTTTTGGCAGAACAAATAATAAGGGTGACGTTGAAAATCACTTATAATTAATCGACAAGTCCTTATAATTTGAAATGATTATTTTTAGTTAGGCCCCTATTGCAATATCCCAAAATTTTCTCTGATAAATTCCCTAAATGATGTATATGTAATTGGTGAAAAGAAATGGTGAATTTTGACTAAAGGGTCAATTTTACCCGAAATACCCGATTTCGCTGAAACCAAAAAATTTGAGGCATATGTTGGCACCAATGGAACACATGAAATTAATACTTCTTTGTTCCATGTTGCAGCATTAAATTTGACTAAAAAGGAATGAAAATAAGTTGCATGAGTGTTGCTGGAAATTATGAGAAAATTGAAGGAAGATAAAAAAAAAAAATTATGACTTTTACGAAATTGTACTGTAAGTTCCATAATTATTTAAAATTTATAGAGACTTGAGTATGTGTTATGAGGCAATAAAATGGGTCAATATTTTCCTAAAAATGGCTGAAGAATTTTGGTCAATTGGATTGCAAAAGAAAAGGTTGAAATTCGATTGAATTATAACTAATGGCATTTTGGTAATTATGTGGAAGTTGAGGGCAAATTGGTCATTTTCACCACTAAACCGCCTTTGGCCCTTCTAAAATCAGCCAAGAATCTTCTAATCTCTATTCTCATCATTTTTTTTATGCTGAACCAGCCAAGGAAGACGTTGAAACATCAAGGAAGAAGAGAAGGGAAAAACTCGCAGAATTGAGGTAATTTCTCAAGTTACGGACTTGTAATCCCTAGTCCTTCTCTTCTCATACTCCTTAATTATGGAAATTTATTTGTTCATATGTGTGTAGAGGACTGGTCGAAACCCATATAGCCAAGGGAAGAGAGGAATCTCACAAAATTTATCGAACAACGATTAAGGTAAGCAATTCTAAGCCTACTGGTAGTATATTGGACTTTCCTGGTTATTTCTCTGGCTTTCTGAGGATTTTGGACAATTGAAACCCAAGGAGGAGGTTCTGATGGATTATCTAAAAGGGGATATCATGTGCGTCCGGTTTAAAGAACAAGATAAAATGTGGTTAGAAACCGAAATTAGGGTCTTTGTGAAGTGAAAATTATAAAACATTGATGATTATAAGAGGTCCTAGTTTCAATTGGGTGCAGGGAAGACCAAGGAACATTGCATATGATAGATGTTTGGTACTAATTTTGGAAGCTCCGGGATTGAATTGTATCAAAAGCCTGAAATCTGTTTTGAAAAATCATGTCAGTGCAGTCATTTTGCAACGCATATTTGGGGTAGTTGATTATGTCCAATTATAATGAAATTTTCTAGGATTAAATTAAATATAATGATCTTTAATTTGATAGGTCATTTGTCAAATTTGGATTTTTGTACACTGAATTATGAATTTTTGAAAATCGCCTACAATTATGAAACAGAATCTAGATAAAGGACATTGTTTTATTGAACTGGGAATAGTGTGTGTGTGCTTAGCTGTTGGAACCATTTTTTATTGAAACTATACTTAATAAGGAGTCTATAGGCTTTGGAATCACCTCATTTGGACACTTTTACAAAGAAATATGAGTTTTCAAAGTTTCGGTAAAAATCTGGAGAAAATGTCTAATTATGCAAAAATTAAGCAAGCTAAGGAACTTGGTGATCATAGTTAGGTCTAATAGTTCTATATTTATTACATTGTACTAGATGACATTTGAAATTCCAAGAGTTAGAAAGAGTATTGACCATTGTTCATAATGAATTCATATAGGGACTTGTATTTGCTCGAAACAAGCAGAATTCTCAAAATCAACTTGGGTAAAGCAATCAGGTAGTTGTTAACAAAATAAATAAAAGAATGATGTGCCAGTGTTAAGCAATGTGTGTGCTAGCTGTTGTATCACATGTATGAGTGCTAGGCTGTTGAATCACGTGTATCGATCGGTTAGAATACTTGTTATTGTTTTTACTTTGTTATCAACGTCACAAGCACTATAATATGTAACTCGTGAGTTCAAACACTGTACTGATTCATTCTTTAATAGAATTACATCTCTATCAAAGAGATATTGGCATGGTATCAAAGCCACTGTCACGCCGGCGAAGTCTGTTTTCCGGTTAACACTGGAAACAGCGATTAAGGCATTGGCGGTGATTAATCTCCATCTCTGGATTGATCTATCACCAAAACAATGACCACAACTACAACAAACACTTTTCCGACGTCAGGCGATCCAGCTAATTATCGTCCTCAGTATCACAACTTTGGAGGGAGAGGCCGTGATCGTGGTATCTTCTATCAGAACAGTTAAAATAAACCTTCATGTCAGATCTGCCACAAAGTAGGTCACCTTGCTGATGTTTGCTTCTTCAGATATGAGTCAAACACACAGACTCGTCCATCTCCTTAGGATCACTATACTGACACAAGCAATCCTCATATGATCTCCTATAATGCATATGCTGCTCCTAATCAAAGTATCTGGCCTGCTCAATATATTGAGGTTCCCATAACATCTTCTACACTAGGGCCTGAGATCGTCAAAGATGAGGCGTGGTACCTTGACTCTGGCGCCACACAACACATTACGAATTCCATCAATACAGTGCGTTCAGTTGCATCACCAAAGGGTAAGAGTACTGTCATTGTTGGTGGAGGTACTAGTATACCGGTGACTTATATTGGCCATACATGCTTAAATGATTTAACAGCTAGCACTCATACATGTTATACAACAGCTAGCACACACATTGCTTAACAGCTGGCACGTCATTCTTTTATTTATTTTGTTAACATTCTTCCTGCTAAACTTGAGCTCATCTTCTTGCTTCGCCATTATGCAGCTCATCTTGAGAGATTATATTCAGCTTACCTCGACAAAAGGCAAACAGTAGTAACCTAATCTCACATACTATGTATAGCTGTGTATGTCTGTTTAAATCATATATGGGATTGTCCAGTCCCATATGGGATCAACACCACTCGTGGCTCGATTGAGCGGAAGGGCTGACCATGAAATACTTTCCCGGTGGTTAGAACTAGGTGTAAGACCTATTGGACAGTAGTCCTTAGGTAGCTAAACTAGTTGCATTCAAGCAACTTGGGGTACTTTCGATTAAGAACCCAAATAAGACGGGAGGACTTTTCGGTAGTTCCCGATCGATTGATTTTAGTTGGATGTTCCCGTTAAGAACCCGACGTACAAGAGGACTTCTGGTACATGCCAATTCGTTGTACCTAGCACTATGGTTAAGTGATATGTACATGCTGGTTTGGCTGTATATAATTTGTATTATGTGTTCTTATTCCTTTACGCTGTGTAGACTGTTTGTATTGGTTTAACTTTCATATACTGTTGATACTCTATTTGTGCGGTTAATTGTTACTATGTGGTTCAAATTGAATCCTAGATGTTCCCAAGGGAACAAGAACTGAGCATGGTCATAGTGGCGCACAAGGTTCCAAAGGAAAGGCAGCAAGTGCAAAATACTAAGGTTGCTGTTTGATCATTAAGCAGAGCCGTAGAACTTTTAGTTTTGTTTAGTTACTTTTATTTTGAAACTATAATGTTTTGGCACTAATGTTTATGGATCAGTGTATTGAGAACTCAGTAGATTATTTTTGTACATAACCAAGAATGTTTATAATTATCGATGTACTATTTTATACTTGTGTGGCTCATGAATTTTTTTGTATTACTCGATAAATGTCGTAATTACAAGGGGTATGACTTTTTGGTATCGAGCAAATTTTGGGATATTACACCTATGATTTTTTTTTTCTTTATATTAGGTTCCTATAGTTTCCCTTGATTTAATAAGGTCCTTTTTTTTTTTTTTTTCCCTTTTATTTGTTTCTTATAGTTACACTTCTTTTTTAATCAAGTCATTGCGGTTTCAAGTGATCGATTGATGAAAATATTCCAGGTATTTGATTAAAACCATAAAAACTTGTTGGTTAAACAAAATGGAACTATAAAATCAAGTTCATGTTAACAAGGGGAAAAACTATCTACAAAATTAAGGATTAGCTATGGATTTCCATATTAATTATCCATGTTATTATCACGCCCTTGTTGGTTCAACTAATTTTTAATCAAGTTCATGTGGTTTTTTTTATCAGGTCCTTGTTGTAAATGGAGCTATATACCCAAAAAGAAATAGTAATGAAACCGAAAACCATAAAAACTTGATAACAAGGGGAAAAACTAAAAACTCACAAACCCACTTAAAGAAGTTCTTAGGTTAAACAAAAATGGATTTCCATATTAATTATCCATTTTATTATCTTGTGCGTTTTCGTTGTTGTGTTGTTGAGAGGACTTGAATGCGATCCTATTTATACTCGAGAGATACTTCAACGTTGGTTTAACTAATGTTTAATCAAGTTCATGTTAACAAGGGGAAAAACTACAACTCTACAAGGGCCTAATTAAGGATTAGGTTAAACAATATGGATTTCCATATTAATTATCCATTTTATTATCACGCCGAGTTTTGGAATCAAAACTCGTTGGTTCAACTAATTTTTAATCAAGTTCATGTGGTTTTAATATCAAAACTTTTTCATTTTATCATGTGAAAACATAATAATTCATTTTTCTGATGACAAGGCGCGAGACTGAGTTTGAAAATTTAAAAGTCCTTGTTCTGTCATCGAGTTTTCTACTCAAAACTCAAGTTTTGCTTAGATCTTTTTGAAAACAAAACTAGTTTTGTCACATGATTTTGAATCAAGAACTAACACTTGTAGTTTCACATGATTTTGAATCAAGTTTTTTTTTTTCTAATTTTTGAGTCACCTAAAAGTAACATGATTACAAATAATATGAATTTGGTGAAACTATAAGAGTGTGATAAAAAAAAAGGAAAAAATTACAATAGCCTGATTAAAAATTAGATGAAAACATAAAGACCTAAAGATTAAGTTTTTCAACATAAAATTACCCATCAATTTAGTATTTTTCAATTTTTTTTTCTAAATTATCACTTATTAGCCTAAATATATTCCATATATTCCATCTGATCCCAAACACCTCATTTTACTACCATCGTGCTTTTTCCCTTCCTACCTTGTTTTTCAACCCCCACCGCTTTCCCAAACAGGCTCATTGAAATTCAAAGAAATCACAACATGCATATCCTTGCAAAATATATTTAAGAGCTTCCAAAAATTTAGAACATTCAACAAAATCCACTTTGCTCTCATCATCAAAGACTCAATAGGAGAGTCAAGTGCAACAACTATTGTGATCTCTTCATTAATTTCAACATCACAATTACATGGATTAGGCTCCATAGCCAGAACATCTATTGGATACCTACTAGTCTCTCCTAAATTAATTTTAGGCTCAAATTCAATTTCCACATTATCTATAGTCTCATGCAATTCCTTCTCTTTAACTTCCTTATAATCATTTTCATCGAGCTGCAATGGGAAATATAGTTAAAGGAGTTTTGTTATTTTATTTCTTCAATGTCTTTGCATTTGATTCACATGAGCTCCAATATTTTGGATACTTAACTCCAAACCAATGTCAAATTTCTTTTGTTCATGAAGAAAATCCTTACCTAATCTTTCTAAGAAAGATTCTTCAAATTCCTCATGGGTGTGGCTCTCAACATATGGATAAGAGTGAAAAGGTGGGGTCATCTCATTAGAAAAATACTTGATATAGAGATCCAAAGACTCTTGTTGCTCTAACATTCCACTAGGATAAAAGGAATTATCAAAACCAGTTTGCTTCCTAGTGTAATCATCTATCTCATGACTAATTGTGCTATATGGACAATTTTCATATAAATGACTCTCTCCCCAATAAATACAAGAAAAAAATTATTAAGGAGAAGAATCAATATTTTCATTCCAACTCACTTCTGCATATGATTGTCTTATCCAATCCACATGCATCTCAAGTAAAGAACAAAGATTTGACAATCTATCAATAAATGAATGCTGTGAATAATCCTTTTTTTCTTTAAGGAGTAACACGAAATAAGGAAAACAAAACAAATCACACAAAATAAAAATATTCACAAAACTCAAGCTTAACCTACTAATGCTCAATCAATTCTAACCAAATAGTGTGAGCACATAAGTGGCCGGGAATAGTGCCGAAAACTATGATAGGGAAAAAAAATTTAGCCCAAGAGTTCACAAGTGTATGAGACATATCAAGTAATATAGTGATGAGAAAAATACTGTCCCACGAGGACTTGATACTAACAATTCATATGAGTAATGACTTTATACTTTTGCTTAAGTTGAGTCAACATAATCTGGCAAAAAAGATAGGGATAAAAAAACTAGCTAAAAAAATAAGAAAATCAAATCTATGGCTAAGGATAAGGGTGATTCTAGATCTTTTAAGTAGTGACTTGGATTACTATAACCTTGATTACTTCTTAGTGTCTAATTTCTCCCCTTAATTGTATTTAAAGTTATATTTGCTAGTCTAGGACTCTAAATTACCTAAGATGTCTTTTGATCCACTAAAAGGCATCACAATTATGTTAATCTCTAATTCCTTAGACGATTAGTACCTAATTGAATTATTTTAAATGACAGCCTAATCTATCCTACAAACAAATTAAGTCATAAAACTTAATCTTACACCATTAAATTGTAGATCTTTTTTAAATTTTCTATGTCTAAGCTCCTTAAGAATATTAAATCAAGTTTCAATCAAATTTCTCATCTTTCAAACAATTAAGCTCACAATTGAATCAACAAACATAACATGATAGCAACTAAAAGAAGAAATCATCCACTAATCCATAATCAACTAAATTATCCCAAAGAAAGGTTTAGTTACATAAACTAAACATAGTCATGAACAAAATAAGAGCTAACCAATGAAGGAAAGAAGAGAAAGGAAAGGAGAAACAAAAACTCAATGTCGAGTTTTCATCCGTGTTGTAGATCTTTTGCATCTCCAAACCTTAACCTTCCTCCATTAAAATATGAGCTCTTGCCTTGCTGTCACCAACCAAAAAATAGAACACATCGTCTTCTCTCATCTCGCCTATATATAGGAATATATTATCTCCTCCCAGAACTTTCACAACAATGTCATTCCTACCAATGAAAAGAAAATGAAATAATGATGATGATAATAAATATGAATCTTTAATTTTTTTTTTTATTTGAGAAAAATTCCCATTATTATTGTTTAACATCATGTTCATATGTATGTGTGTGTGATATGATGAGTAATTAAAATTTGATTATTGGGATTTTATTGCCTGTATTTGGTTCATTTAATACTAGATTTTTTTCCTTGGAATTTTGATAGCTTTATCTGATTGCACTCTCTATGTGTGCTAATGCTAGAGCCAACAGGGGATAATCACTTTAATGGTCATTGCTGCTTATTATTTTCTAAAGGAATAATGTTGAAAATTTTTCTTGAAAGTTTTTACAGAGGAGTAATATTGCCCTGTAAGTTTTTTTGGGTTCAATATTACCTGGGAATCAAATCAATAGATGTGGTTGATTGTAGGGAAAGCAACGCAGAGACTCTAATGATAACTATAATAACATCATAGATTAAAATGAGGTTAACTAACATAATACTTCATAACTTAACAAACTGAGTATGCCTGAAATAGGTAAAAAGAGGTACTTCCCATCAACAATTGGTGCTAGATAACACGGAAATTGACTCTCTCTCATTCCATACCCCATATAGGTCGTCCTCTCTACCATAGTGTTCCTAGTCTTTATCATACGCCCAGACAAAAGAATCCATACTTCATGTATGTCGGTGTTCGACACACATTTTGTAGAAGCAGACTATTGTATAATTAAAATGACAAATGACTTAGTGAATATATAATCATAAAAACTAAAGTTAAAAATAAAAAATAAACTCACTTGATTACGAACATAACCCATCCCTGATCCATCTCCTCCAGTGGCAAGAACCCTTGTATATCTTTGGCATCAATAACATAGGCATACGAGTACATTCTTAGATATGATTAGTTATGATGATGTCAAATATTAAGAGAAAAAAGTTTGCATACTATATTTATCTCCTACATTGACTAACTAGTATGTTTAATGTAGTTTAGTCCAAGTTGTATTGTGGAGAATGATCAAGAGAAGAGATTTAAGAAAGAAAAACTCGCTAAATATAATGGGAATGTCAACATTCAAGTTCTTAGATGTGATACTGGAAGTTTCTATGATTAAATGGAAGTTGGAATGGCTTAATTTGGAGTCAAATAATTTATTTCAAGCTTAGTGATCGACATGCTATAGGGCTTGAAGAAATTGGATCAAAACTGAAAATGGCAGTTTGGGGCTTCAATTTTGACCTTTGTGCAAGGACACTTGAGTGTTAATGGATACACATGGGTGATAAAGCTTCACTCACTGAGATTTGCAAGTCACTCATCCATTTTCTACAAGTGAGAACAAGCTCGCTCAAGTGAGTAAGTTACCGCTTGAGTATGTTAGTTCTCGATTTAAGTTTTGATGATAACAACAACTTGTCACAAAAGAGAACTTAATGATTCAAGACAACTCGAGCTTACATTTCCAAAACTTGAGTTCTCAAACTGTTATTAAAGTTGTCTTGAGTCAGGAAGTTAAATAACCCGAGTTCTTAGTTAAACAACTTGAATTCTAGTTTTCAAAGTCAATACAACAGTGCTCCAATGGCTAGTCCTACTCCTTCTGGAATAATCTGATAACAACTCAAGTTATGGTATATCAACTTGAGTTCCTAGTAAACAAGTCGAGTTACTCAAGTTCTGAGGTATCTTTTCTACTACTCTCAGATATTGTCCTTGCTCGTCGAGTACTATGAAGAACTTGAGTTTTACTTTATAAAACTTGAGTTGGAAATTCGAGTTTGAACAAAAACAACTCGAGTTCTTATAGTTTTCAAAGAACTTATGTTTTCAACAAAACCTTCAAAACGTTAACAACTCAAGTTCTACTTTTATCAACTCGAGTTGGTAACTCGAGTTATATTAGTTATGACTCGAGTTCCTTTTATGTTTCAAACAGTTTTTGATTTCAAGTAAATGCTACAACTTGAGTTCTATTTGATCAAGTCGAGTTCTCTCTTTGAAAACATATTTATAAACTGAAACTATTTTGCAAGAGTTTTGTCCAATGAAGTCAACTTGAGTTCTATAAAGTAGCAACTCGAGTCATGTTTTGACAACTCGAGTTTTTCTGGGTCTGAAAGTTGATCACCGTCTTCATAAATTCAAACTTTTCAATCTTTATGTCGTTACTTCAAATTATCACTCACAACTATTCACAATACCTTTAATCATGTTTATTAGTAAATTTCAGATGATCAAATGATTCGCATGAAAAACTTCAAACAGAAAATTGTTAGACCTGTCTATCACCCAAGAGGGGGGTGAATTTGGTGTCCGTTAAAACTTTAGGAACTTTGAAAATCTTTTCGCAACTTACTGAAATCAGTTCGTATGACAGAAATACTTTATAAAGAAATAGTCAGTCATTCAAACATATATGCTGGAAATATAAGAGTTTAGGGAAGAGAATATGCAAACTATGATTTATACTGGTTCGGCCTAATCCACGATTACCTACGTCCAGTCCCCATGCTCCTCCTGAGATTTCAATCCACTATCTCCCTCAAGCTTTAATCGGGTGCTTGAGAATCATTACAATCCCACAAGTTTAGCCGGGCACTTGTGTAGCCTTTACAAATCTCTTACCGAGATACTCCCCCTTACCCACTGTAAGGATACAATCTTTGTAATGAATGATTACAAATAATCTTCTCTCTCAGAAGTGATAAGATGAACACTGAAGTGTATTACAAATAATCTTACTCTCTAATAAATTATATGATCACTGAGAAAACAGAGAGAAAATGAGATAAACGTCATAAGGCATTTTGACTGAGTTTGAAATTTTGTTTTTGTTGACCGTTTGTTAATCGTCACTCCTTCCGGTTTGAAGACTTCACAATTTATAGGTATTTGTGTTTCGACCGTTGCGAGTATTCGATCGTTGAGCTATTCTTCCAGTTTAGAATATGACCGTTGGAGAGAGATTAATGAGCTGTTGAGAGTAATAAATATATCTGTTGCTTTGTCTCTTCGTAATCTTCCGACGTTGGTCAATATACTTTGACATTCTTTGTTCGATTTGTCCGACTCGGGTAGAATATTGACTAGAAATGGTCGGAATGCTTTATGGTTGTTCAGAAGCTTAATTTTCACTTTCGTGCTTCGTTCTACTTCGTCATTTAATGTGTCTGACACATTTTTGCTTTATGGAAATTTGATGATTAAAACATGTTAATAATATCTGAAAAGCACTAGCAAACTGATTAAACTTGGTTAGAAGAAGTATAAATCAATAACATGAAACACCCAAGTTGTAATCGTGATTTACGATTTACGAGAGCGGAGATTTAAAATGCCAATATGTATTCTCGAGAATTGTTCATCGGTTCTCGAGAATTATAGAGGAAAAAAAGTGTTCTTCCGAAAAGCATGTTTCAAAGATACTCGAGAGTTATAACTTAGATACTCGAGAATGACACGATGAAGTATTTTCACAAATATCAGTGGGTTGAGCATTCTCAAGAGTCTCTATGTTCATACTCGAGAATTGCATTTTCTTTTAAGCATAGAAGACACAAATCAGAGCATTTACCGTTCATTCTTGAGAATCTCCTTATTGATTCTCGAGAGCCATTCTCAAGAATTGATTTCAAATTCTCAAGAATTGCATCAGAAGAATCTGTTCCATGAGATTTAGACTAGGCATTCTCGAGAGTCCTTCTATCATACTCGAGAATTCCATTTTGACTTAAGTGCAAAAAAGTAATCTGGTCCTAGAATCCACCGCTGATTTTCGAGAATTGATTGCTCATTCTCGAGAACCATTCTCGAGAATTAGTTCCTGATTCTCAAGAATTATTTAGAGAACTTTGTGGTCCTGACGAGCCATTCTTGAGAACTCTTCATGTATTCTCGAGAATCTTTTCATCAGATGAATGGAGGTTGTTCTTGACCAGTGTTTTTGCAACATCCTGAATTGACCGTCAACTTCAAAACATCATATATCCTTCAATTAATCTTCTTTTTTCGTGGTCTTGATGTTTTTAGGTATGTGAGTCTAGGTTCAAATGGCACTAGTTTTAGCTCATTTGGATTTTTTGTTTGTGAGATATACTCAAAATACCGAATCTTGGTCTGTTGTGTGGCGTGAATTTCACTGCCATATTCCAAAATTCATATCTCCTTCATCTGAACTCCTTTGGACTTGAATTGCATGTCAAAATGACGCATTGGGGGTCTAGTTTCATACAAAATTGGTTTCACCTCAACCGGACTTCTTGTTGGAGAGATATCATCGAATTACTAGACCTCGCCTGAGTGAAACGTGAAACGAGCTGAACAGTAGGCGAAACACGACCATTCTCAAGAATTGATGTTTTGTACTTGAGAATGACTTGCAATTTTTGCATGAATAGTATGATCCTCGAGAATTACTTTGTCATACACGAGAATAGTACGATCCTCGAGAATTACTTTGTCATACATGAATAGGAACTTGAATAACGATATTCTCATTCCATTAAGTAAGTTCTTCCTTCTTCCATCTCCCATCTTGATCATTCTTCACCATTTAACTTGGACTCATCATTCTCTGTAAGTTCTACCTTCTTCAATATCTCCTCTTCTCTTCTCTTGATCATTCTCCACAATTCAACTTCTTCTTCAATATCTCCTCCTCTTCTCTTCTCTTGATCATTCTCCACAATTCAACTTCTTCTTCAATATTAAATATAAGCATTAGTCAAAGTAGAAGATAAATGTACTAGGGAAACTTTTTGCTCTTAATATTGATAAGCATATTTGTCATCATCAAAACTAAGTATAACTAACAAAAATATGTGTCAGAAGCATTTAATGCGTAGCAAAACAAAGCATCAACACGAAAACTAATTTAGAGTAGACAAATGATCAAATGTTAGAGACCCATTCGATGAAAGTGAAAGCAACTCTTCATAGTCAATGTTGGAACAAAAGAGATGTCGTGTGAATATTGTTTACGGCAAAACGAAAGCAACATATATTCAAAACTGCCAACGTCTCTGACTTGTGTCTAACAGGACATTGAATTCTCTCAACGGATAAGTTGGAGCTTCACCAATGGTAATTAATGGAGACCAACTATAAAAGAAAGAGCATTCAATTGGAGCACCTACCGAAACTATCAACACTAATATTCATTTATTTATCACTGCTCGCTTAATCTTAGCAATATATCTTTATATATTCTTTGTACTTCGATGATTATAAATTCACTCGTGAAAGAGTTATTTCTTTGATTGATTATTTGAAAAATCTCAAGGTAGAAAGACCTTTAGTTTAGGTATAATGATTACAACTTGCAAGGAGGAGTGAATCTTAGTGAGAGGATTACTTTGAGAAACGAGTGTGTAATTGTGAAAGTGATAGTGAAAATCTCGGAGCGTCGGGATTTGATGTAGGTCAAGAGATTGGACCGAACCAGTATAAATTCTCTATGTCTATTCTTCTTCTATCCTTACCTTGTCAATTTTATTTTCAGGTCTAGTTATATAGTTTTTTAAATCACCCAATGTACCCCCCTCTTAGGTGATATTTCATCTTTAGAGTGATGGCGGAAACTCGTGAGACTTCGCAAGTCACTCACGCACCTTCGAGAGTTAAATTGAAACTCACTCGAGTGAATCATTTGCCACTTGAGTAAAGGAGAACAACTCGCGATACTTGAGCAAATCACCCACTGATGAAACAAGAGTGCTATCTGTTGGATATGTTTAGTTTTGATGATGTCTTATATAGATGTCATTATTAAGGGCAAAAAGCTTGTATACTATATTTATCTCCTACATTGACTAACTACTATATTTTTAATGTAGATTAGTCCAAGTTGAATTACATAGATCAAGAAGGAGATAAGAGATTACAAAAAGAAGAAATTGCAGAGAATGTCAAGGAAGCAAGAAGTTATGAAAAGATTTTGGGAATAATCAAGAAGAAGAGGGGATATTGAAGAAGGTAAAATTTGCGAGAGAATGATGAGTCCAAAGA
This sequence comes from Acacia acuminata, assembly GCA_019022655.1. Classification (NCBI taxonomy): domain Eukaryota; kingdom Viridiplantae; phylum Streptophyta; class Magnoliopsida; order Fabales; family Fabaceae; genus Acacia; species Acacia acuminata. Next base: position 2,693 of record JAFJYI010000367.1, on the reverse strand, counting down.
AGAAAGAAAGAGTTCATTTATGAAGAATGATCAAGAGAAGAGAAGAAAGAAAGGTTGAATTATGAAGAATGATCAAGAGAAGAAGAAAGGATGGAAGAACTTGTTGAATGGAATGAGAATATCATTATTCAAGTTCCTAGATTGATACTAGAAGTCTCCATAATCAAATGGAAGTTGGAATGGTTCAATTCGGAGTTAAAATAAGCTCCCTGAAGTCATTCTCGAGTATGGCAATGTAGTTCTCGAGAATGGTACTGTTCATGTGAAAATTGCAAGTCATTCTCGAGAATCAGACATCAATTCTCGAGAATGGTGCTGATTCTCGAGAATGGTATTGTAATTCTCGAGAATGGTCGTGCTTTAGCAAGACTTTGTTCACTCAGGGCGACGTCGATAATTCGATGATATCTCCCAAACCAGATATCGGATTAAGGTGAAACCATTGGCATATAAAACTAGACTCCCAATGCGTCATTTTGACATAAAATTCAAGTCCAAAGGAGTTTAGATGGAGGAGCTATGAATTTCACAAGTTAGCACATCAATTCACGCTACACAGCAGACCAAGCTTCGGTATTTTGAGTATATCTCACAAACGAAAAAATCCAAATGAGCTGAAACTAGTGCCATTTGAAACTAGACTCATAGAAATTTCCAAAAACATCAAGATCACGAAAAATGAAGATCAATTGAAGGAGATATGATGTTTTGAAGTTGACGATCGATTCAAGATGTTACAAAAACGCTAGTCAAGAACAACCCGCATTTATCGATGATAACGGACGAAATACAATGAGTTTGGAGCAGATTCTTCTTGAAATGGAAAGAAGACTTGAACAGCTTTCTAAGCATGGGTGGTTTGACAATTTCGCCATCGCAAGTTCACTATGCAAATGATTCTCGAGAATGAGAAATCAATTCTCGAGAATGAGAAATCAATTCTCGAGAATTTAACGATGAATAAACTCGGTTATATTTCTCTCTTCAGTATTAACTTAAAATGTGATTCTCGAGAATGGTTCCATGATTCTCGAGAATGAGCGTGATTTTTCAATTCCATTTCTCAATCAGATCAATTCTCGAGAATGCTAGAGGATTCTCGAGAATGAACGTGGCTATCTTGTTTCTATAACCATTCTTGATCAAGGCAATTCTCGAGAATGACTAGATGATTCTCGAGAATGCACGAATAACATTCGCTGATCCAACATGCTCTTAAGTAATTACATTCTTCTAATTCTCAAGAATATAAACATGATTCTCGAGTATGGTTATGTCAATTCTTTCAATTAGCTCTCTGATCATAGGATTCTCGAGAATGGTTGAAGCAATTCTCGAGAATGGTTGAAGCAATTCTCGAGAATGGTTGAAGCAATTCTCGAGAATGAGTTCTTCTTAGTTCTGCCAAATTTCTAGTGTCACTAATCGATCTCAAAAATTCAATGGGTCATTATAGATTGTCTATTAATCATATCTGAACTTATTTATATCATGTTTAATCATCTTTTTGATTGAGTTTCGGTTGATTAATCGTGTTAATTTGAGTGTTTGAATGAAAGGCAATCGACGTGGCGCGACGCATTAAATGCTCATTCGAAAAGCGAGCTACAATCGAATAAGATTTTCATTGCGATCGAAGACATTCTTTTGAGAATACCTATTCCAAATTACTTACTCAATCACTCTCTCTGCACAATTACATTTGACGGTGAAGCATTTATGAAGCAACGGTCGATTAACTTCAATGGAAATTATTTGTGACTAACGGAAATACGAAGAGACACAACAGCTAGTTTACAAAGCTTCTCAACGGTCATTACGGACGATCAACTATAAAAGGAGAAGGATATAAAATGGACAGAGACACATGAGCTTGCACTGTCAAAATGCTGATATCATGAATCCAACGCTCAACTCATATACTCTCTGTTTCACAATGTTTATATAGTTTTCAGTAGAGAGTGTAATGATCGATTATGTACTTCAGTGTTAATTATATTCACTTCTGAGAGAGAAGATTCATTGTAATCATTTTATCTGTTTATCTGAGAGTTACTCAAGATTTGGTGATCTTGAGTGGGAAACATATTGTAACCTTACGAAGTGTAAGGGGAGTATCTCGGTGAGAGATTTGGCTTCACAAGTGCCTGGGTAAACTTGTGAGATTGTATAGGCGTCTCTTGTACTCGATAAACAAGAGGATAATAGATTGAAAATCCCAGAGCGTTTCTGGGGACTAGATGTAGGTTAAGGATTGGGCCGAACCAGTATAAATCACAGTTTGCGTATTCTCTTCCCTTAGCTCTTATATTTCCAGTATATGTTTATTTGAATATCTAACTATTGATTTAGAATATGCGAAAATATTTTCGAAGTTTCAAGTTTTTTTTAATCTTCACCCAATTCACCCCCTTCTTGGGTTCAGTTAGGTTCTTCACTATCTTCTTTTCTAGAAGTCCACTCGAGTGAACCTCAGTGTCACTCAAGTAATATCAAGCAAACTTGAAGAAGCACTCAAGTTACTGGTAGAGTTGAAGTAATTTTCAAATGGCACTCAAGTTAAGCTTTTTCCAACACTCGAGTGACTTGTTCTTCAACAGTCTTCTACCAAAGACAAAGTGCATCGACACTCGAGTGAGATAACCAATGTACTCAGTGAAGGATACACACTTGAGTGAATGCGATATCACATT